>CM073775.1:75121352-75516352 GCA_037158775.1 Hetaerina titia | reverse complement strand
TCATCAGCGAACCTAACCGATGTTACGAATTCCCCTCCGACTTTCATTCCCACCTCCAATTCTTCTAATGGCTCTTTAATCATTTCCTCCACATATACGTTGACCAGCACTGGTGATAATGGGCAACCCTGCCTTATACCTCTTCCTAACACTGCCCATCCGGACTCTCCGTTCCTCACTCGCACCTGAGCAGTCTGAGACATGTATAGGTTGCGGATTAGCCTCCTGAATCTCCAATATATCCTTATTTTCTGAAATATACTCATTAGTTTTTCCCAATTCACTCTATCACACGCTTTTTCGAAATCTACGAAACAGGCAAATACGTCCTGATTGTATTATATATATATTCGTTTCGATTAGTGATCTCATGACTGCAATGGCATCACGTGTACCTCTTCGCTTCCTAAACCCAAACTGATCATCCCCTAAGTAATCATTTCCCCTACTCTCTATCCTTTTTTTGATGATTCTGAGAATAACTTTAGCTGCGTGGGATATCAAACTTATTGTTCTGTAATCCTCACATGACGTAGCCTTTACCTTTTTCGGAATATGAACTAAAAATGGCCTCACAAAGTCCTCTGGCTAGATTCCTCCCTCTTAGATACTACGAATCAGTCCATATAGAGTCTTCCTCCCACATTTTCCTAAACATTTCAACAGTTCCGCAGGAATGTTGTCTACCCCCACGGCTTTATTTGATTTCATCTCCCTCAATGCCCTTTCTATCTCATCGTCGAGTATGCCTAGACGTAAGCTATCTTCTTCTACGTCATGTTCCTTTTCTATATTGTTTTCTATGATTTTCCAGAAAGAAAAAGACTAAGCTAAACCTTAAAATAGGAGGACAAAAACTAGAGCAGGTGGAACAGTTTACGTATCTCGGAAGTGTTTTGGACCAAAACGGTCGAAGTAGTAGGGACGCTCTATTGCTCTGTTGTCAAATAATCTCGGCGGCGTTAAAAAATTAATATTAAGGAATTATTTTTAAGATTTACTACATGGAAGAATGTATGGAAAATTTAATTTTAGTCCTATCTGTTACTGATTGTTGTCATTCACATTCTAAAGTTAGTTAGCCAAACAAATGTTATTTGATAATATCATGTAGCGTAAATCACCGAACTAGTGTCCATTTCGGATAAGAAATGACTAAATTTCTATTACCAACTCGAGTAGATGTCCTTTTTTAACATCTAAGAGACATTCAGTCTATCTCTGGTTTAACGTGTATATTTACTAATCATTGTAGTTTTCTCATGGACATATTTCATATCAGTGATTAAGTTTATTTCTCGTCTTTATTTAGCGAGATATAATGCAGAAAGGTTTGCATTATTTTATGAAATGCCTTTTTGGATCTATTACATTGACTTTCAGATTTATAAAAGGAGTCTATGAAGGTCCCTAACGCCTATTACCTCCAAAATATCGCGAGAGGTTCCTCTTCTATGACATTTATCACTCCCTCCTTCATTTATTTATAAATTCTATCAAACATTACGACGTGTAAAAAGCCTACTCTCCAACTTCCTCAACCCCAATCGCCAAACACTCTTATTTCGAATTTTATCTAAGTGTTTAATTAGCGAACCGGTCGTAAATTCTCTTCTTTTGAATGCCTCTTTCTCCAGCACAATTTTTCAAAAATTCTGACCAAACACAATCAACTGCCCCTGGTTGGAATCTGACATGGTTTATCTCCTAGTACTTTGAAGCTTAACCAATCTTTCTTACTTCTTTGGAATCTCATTATTTTCATGTTCTCGTGGATAAACTTCACCTCACACCTCTCCTCATCATTTATCCTCAAAACGCCTAGGAATAATTGCAACCCCTTGGCTATATGACTAATTATTACCTGATAATCTGAAAACAAACTGACTTAATTGCATCGTCAGCAACTACATTGCTAGCTCAAGCATATGTTATGCCACCTTTGACATTTCCTTATTACCTATTATATGAAGTACCGGCTACATCAGGGAATCCTGTCTTATCACCCTGCCTATCTTTGAACATTTCAATTCTCCCTCTACCACCCTTACTCATGCCATCGCATTTATATACGTGTTTATACCCTCCTTCTATGGCGCACACTATTTTACCTCAGGAGTTCAGACGGAACTTAGTGTGTTGGTGGTACCTTTACCAACAGTTTAGATATGACTTTAGGGACTGGGAGTCATCCTAATGTTAGTGATGTTGCCTGTGGAGACAGCCGTAGTGGCAAAGTCATTTAATGGACAGCTTAGTTCGCTTTGGTGAAAGAATGTTTGTCTTCCATGAATTAATGAAATTGCTAAATACATTTGGGGTACTAATGAAATTACTAAATTTACTTGGGGTGTTCCCTAGGGCTCGCGCGAGAAACTTGTCTATTCAAGCGCCCTTTATAAAACTTGAGTACTGGGAACTGGAATTCGGATATGAAAAGTGGGAGACAAGGGTATGAAGGAGGTAAGTGAAAGGAACATCCCTAGATAAGGACTTGACGAAGAGTAAGTTCTGATCAATTGCGATGATCTATATATTTTTCTAGATCCGTTCGTAGTAGTAGTTTTTCGGGGAGGCGACCGACAACTTAGGTAATTTCCGGCACGAGGTAGATGGGAAAGGATGAAGGGTAGAGAGAAACCCCGAGTCGGCATTAGTATGCTCTTAACGAAAGGCGGCAAGGGGTCTGCAGTTTAACGTCCCATCCGACGGACGGCGTACTCACTCAAAGTTTCCTCTACAAAGCAACTCAAATAGGCATCAAGATATCACTGAAAAATATACGTCGCCACAGGGGTTCGAACCCGGTCTCGATAGACAGCCAGTACGTTAGTATCTGTACCATCCCGATACCCAGATCCGTTCGTTAGACGGAATGGAAATATTTGAATGTGCCATAAAACTTTGGAAGGAAATGACTCAATAAAATGGTCGTTGGTTAATAAATATTGTAGATATTTTCTGGAGAAAGACTCATAACAAATTCCTTAAACGGGATGAAGCCGCAATGGAATTTCTTCGATCATGCTTCTCAACAAAGTGGATGAAAGAAACAACCGGCGTAGTTGGAAAGTGCCGATTAGAAGATTGCATCACGGAATTCAAAACCATGAATTCGAGAACCGAAGAGCTCTATAAAGAAATTTTAGCAACTTTGCTTTGCGACATTGCCTCAAAAGGCAACCACCAATATTTCGGAATATTTCCATTTCAGGCAATTGTTGAAGGGAAGGAATGATAGGCGCCATAATACATCTCACAGAGAGTTATTAATGTATACGTCTTGATCTAAATCTTTATGCCATTATGCAAGCCACCGATAGGCCGTATAAGGCAATTTCACAATGTCCTTGGAACATCAAAGTTAAGTTATGCTGAAATATTAGCAATAAAAAAATCTGGGAATTATTTCCAATAATGGAAACATTGCTGCTTCCGCAGCGTCACGTACTGTCATCTTCCAGATTCTGGCTGAGTTGGTCAGCTTTTGGAGGGAAAAAGTTTCACCCACGCACCAGGAGGAGAACACAGGTTGAACTACGCTTCGAACTGTACTCATCTCCTGAAACGGGGGTGAAACACTAAAAAACCCGGCCGAAGTCTTGGAAATTGAAGATGATGATGAAGATATTGTTAACTACGTAAAGCTGCATGCTCCATTGGAACTATGCATCAAACACTTCTCTACGCAAGCAGAAAGAGCCTCCTGTAATAAGAAAAACAATAAAATTAGGTTTGGAGAAAATAAATATAACATAGTACTGTGAAGATGCGCTCGTTTTCAGTTATTCTCATCCATTATCGTCCGCGGAAAAAATGAAGTCCAAAGGAATGTCGATTCTACATTTGCTCAATATGCCGGTTTGCTTATTTGTTTTTACGAAAAACCAAGTTCTGCGTATTTGGGTCCATGTGGGTAGAAGAGAGTAGGCAGCGTGGGAGTCGCTATGGATGAGCACGTAGTCAGCGGAGCGGGGTCTCATAACGGAGGGAGGTTACCGGAGCAGAGCTTATAGAAAACCACAGAATTCTTTGAACCAATAAGGGCCGGAAAACATGAGGTGGAGAATGCATGGAACGCTCCCTTTAACCCCTAAAAAAATGGCCATCGCGAAAGATAAAAAGGCCCCATACAACGCCCCGATGCGGGTTAACCACTGGTGTTGAAGTTTTGGTTAGCGTGGGCGGCATGGAGACATTGATAGACTCGTTGTTTGCACGCATTTTCATTTCGCTGGAATGTTCTGAAATAATTTGATAGATAAGAGGTATGAATCACACAGAACACAATAAACATTGCCTTGTCACGGCGTCATTACACGAAAATGATTTTTTGTGCGGATGTTGATAACATTTTAAAAACCGAGTCATTCGTTGAGCGGATGCTGAACGATAGATAAGCACTTTTAAGCGATGACTTTTTCCCGATTAGCTCAGAAAACCCTCTGCTGATTTTGAAATATGTTGAAGACCATTAATAACATTCAAGAAACTACTTTATGAAAAGGATTAAGGCTGCAACTATGTCACTAAAAGCGTGTTGGAGTGTGATAGCTGCATAATAAGCAATCCTCCACGTTATATAAGCAAGTTTTTTTTTCTAATTTCATCCAAACCTTATTTATATTTTCTTACATGTGCAAGCAATGGTCGTTTAGTCCCCCAATTTTACAGCTACACAACTTTTTGGAATGAGTATAAACCACTTAATATAGTGTTTTGTCCAACTTCTTCCATGTAAATATTTTGAATAAGGAGATGTAAGTAAATTCCTTCCTTCTTTTACATTGGGTGTCCTAAATTGTGTATTCTTCTTAGTTAGCCCTTATTCACCTCTCTTGTCTATCAATGAGCCCCTTGTACTGCCTTCCATTGGAGTTAGTCATATTTGGAATGTCATGAAGTAGTTCTTATCTACATCTATGGGCTCTGACATTACATTTAATACAGTCCTTTCATCCTTCCACGTGTTCTTTCCAGTTTCGTTCTCATGAGTTCATCTATCAAACAATCCTGTCTTATCTCTTACAGTCGGTTTCGTATTTCATTTCAATCTCCCACCAATTCTTTCGCCATCATGCGCAGTGAATCTACGTTTCCATGCCACTGAAACTTCTTCATATTATCCCACTTATCATTCCACCATGCTGCGTAAGCTTACTGATTCACCTATCTCATGTTTAATCTCCAAACTCTGTAATTTTTTGTGTAGATTATTTCCTATTTTCAAAAATGCCCCTTCAAATATCTCATAAAGTATCTATGTTTTCCTTATTCATTAGGGTAATAACTCTTCCTAACAGTTACTTAAATATCTCTTGACTTGGCATTCAACTTCATTTGTTTCCCCTTTCTTCTATTCTTCTAGTACGCCTGTCATTGCTTTGGGTATTATCAATTACTTTTTGAGATTCCTCCTATATTTTATTCCTTCTCAGACTCTAAAGTGCATTTCCTTGGCCGCCTCCTTGAAATTTGGAATTGGTTATATAAAACATAAAAATTATCAAAACTTGGATCTTGAGGTCTCTCTTATAAAGGAAGAGAAATCCATGACAAAATTTCCAATTTTGTGGCAAGCAATAGTAGTGTAAGGTAATTGAATTATTGTGCTTCTATATTTTGGGTGTTTTCCAAATTGTGTCAATATCCGAGATTTTGTCAGAACCATGAATTATGCTATAGTAGACCATGTATCCAGCAAAACTATTTATTTATAGTCAAGCCATTTACTGTACCTCAGCAATGTTTCCCACCCTTACTTCGTCCTCCCCTCCCTTTGCCCACCATTAGCTTCAAATTTTAATTTTTTATTAGGTAATCTACCGGTTAAGGTAGGTTTTTCGATGGACACAACTATCAAATAAATATTTTGTAACTCCGAAAAAAAACCCAATCCAGCAACCTACTCTACATCAGGTCTCTCTTCATCTCTTTGTACTTCTTTCCTCCCTTCATCCCGTCCAACATCCCCATCCTGTTCCTGCCCTTTCTTCGCTTGCCCAACATTCTCCCCTGTATTACCTTCGTCAACATTCCACAACCGCTCAATACGCCTTTCATCCATTTTTCCTGCCTCCATAGGATTTCTCTCAACAAACCTCTCTCCTCACCCACCATCTCCAGTACTTCCTCATTTGTTTTCCTTTCGGTCCATTTCACCTTCTCCATTCTTCTCCAAACCCACATTTCAAAAGCCTCCAGTCTACGTCTATCCTCCTGCTTCAACGACCACGTTTCCGCGCCCTACGCTCCATATCAGAGTTTTTACGAGCCTTGTCTTAACATCCCTACTCAACGTCCCCGTGATCAACTCCCTCCTCCTTGAGAAAGCCTCCTTGCCTAGCGTAATTCTTCTCCTTACGTCCCTACTACTATGACCGTATTGGTCCAAAATACTTCCGAGATATGTAACCAGTTCTACCTGCTCTATTTTTTCCCCTCCTATTTTAATGTTTAGCTTAGCCTTTTTCTTTCTGGAAAATCGCATAATCTTTGTTTTATTAATATTGATTCTCATCCCATATTTATCGCACTGAACCTCCAATTCACTCAGCAATGCTTGCAACCCCTTGGCTGACTGAGCAACTAATGCTTGGTCATCAGCAAACCTAACCGATTTTACGAATTCCCCTCCGACTTTCATTCCTCAACGTCCCCGTTATCAACTCCCTCCTCCTTGAGAAAACCTCCTTGCCTAGCGCAATTCTTCTTACGTCCCTACTATTTTGACCATATTGGTCCAAAACACTTTCGAGATATGTAAATTGTTCTACCTGCTCTACTTTTTCCCCTCCTATCAAATCTTGATTACACCCTGATTTTTCGACACAAGAACGTGCCGAACCTTTTTCCGATTTTCTCTTGTAATATTTACAACATTTCTCAATGCTTGATTTTTACTTTGGACTCCTTTGGATTAACTAAATATGTAGGACCTGACTTCACTAATCTGCTCTAACTGTTCCACTCTAACCTCATTTTGTACTCGGCACCACGAAAAATCCACGTTAATTTTCCTAATCTCAACCACATAGCATTACTAAGCTGTTCCTGTGATTCCTGTAATCCCAAAATTCTGTCAATACCATTCCATCTAGTTCCCTGTTCCAAGCACAGCTACTCGTAATAATAGTATTTTTTTAATATTTGGTTATTTATCACAAAATGCGTGAAAACAGGCAAAGTTGTCCGGTGGCACCTTATTAAAAGATAGCATTAGGTATACCATGAAATAAAATACAATAACATTTTAAGGACAAAATGAAGTTTAGAATACCAAAAAAAATAGTAAATAGCCAAGTTACTCAAAAATTAGGAATATCCGGAAGAGAATATGCACGTATTAATAACACAGAATTAGTGAACTACCCTATTTAATCTCGATATAAATTAATAAAACGTGGAGACAGCTCAAATTACTCTTCAGGTAACTCGTTCCAGATCACAAAGGATGTCTTAAGAAATGAGAATAAGGATTGTTCTTAAGTGTTTTTTCCAATTTTATTATAAAAATGGGGTCATTGTTTCCTTATTCATACGATTATTATGTTTTTTTCATGTTTCTTAATGTTCCCCAATCGACTGTAATAGGATTTACCGCGACGAAGACCTTGAATGACGCTACTATTTTTTAAAAGTAATTTATTGAAAAAAATTTGCACAAACACTCAAATTCTTCTAAATACTGTCGTTGGGCCTCTACATATTTTTTCCAGCGACTCTGCCATGACTTAAGGAGTGTTGGTGGTATGGGGGGAGGTAGGGAAAGTGGAGATGGGTGAGACCACGATTGAAGGCTTCCCATTATTTTGTATTATTTTCTCCATTTCGCGAGTGGTAACCAAAGAGACAAGGGAAGAATAACTCAAACTAAGAGAGAGCATTCACGATAAAAAGACGACTAATGTGTTCAAATAAGATAGATCTACAGACGAGGAAACAATACGTGAAAGCATTCGCATGGACCGTGGCACTCTATGGATCAGAAGCATGGACCATCGGAAAAGTAGACCAGAAAATACTAGAAGCCTTCGAAACCTGTTGCTGGAGGAGGATGCTTAAGATCAAATGGACGCATAAAATAAGAAATGAAGAAGTACACAGAAGATTAGACGAAGAACGGACCCTAGGGAACATCACAGAGAAAAGGAAAACAGATGGATTAGCCACACCCTGAGGCACAATGGATTCGCGAAGAATGTAATAGAAGGAAAAATAGAAGGAAAGGTTTCAAGAGGAAGGCCAAGGTATAAATACATGGGTCAAATAAAAAATAAATTTTATTGCAAAAAATGCCACGAAGTAAATTAGCATCAGATAGGGTAGGATAGGGAACCTCTATCGTAGGATTGAACCAGCAATGATGATGAACCTAAGAGAAAGGCCGTCGCATACATTTACTTGAGCAACATTCTAGTAGGAGACATTACCTCACGCCAGGTAGTTAACTGCAATGAGAGAGCAACGTTCAGTGAAAGAGTCGAAAAGGTCAACGAAAGGCGTGATGCCTTCGGGCGCCCACCGCAAAACGTTTGACATACTCGGTCGTCGATCAAATTGAAGGGCTACCGCTGCTTTGAAGTTCGACCTGCTCTTAGTCAGGTGTTTTTGTTCCATAATGGCGGTGTGCGGTGACCTTCGAATTAATTTCCAACGGATTGGCGAGTGGAGGGAGGAGGTGGAGATAGTCCATTCGCAGTTTTAAAGGGTTAGAACCAAATGGGGCAAAACTTTATTGCCCGGCGATTCGCGGCAACGCGTGGAATCCTCGCGCCACTTTGGGTCCGAAGCACCCTTAAAGGGAAAGCCTGCGGCGCTCGACGGCACGTGCCCACGTCGCCAATTCCCACCTCCCTCTCCCCCTCTCATGTGGCCGTCAATCTCCTTTCCCAATCTCTACCCTCCAACCTCCGCCGCCGCGACTAACCGGAGCACGTGCCGGGCACGCGATACTGCGCGAAGCTCGGAAGTAACACAAAAAATTTAACTCTCCGTGGGGTGAAAATGCTTTAAAGGTAATTGAAGCCCCGAGTCCGTGTGTGTGTGTGTGTGTGTTCCGTATCGGGTAAATTCGCACCCGCCCGATCGGGACGCCGCCCTCCCGACAAGTTTTCCTCTCTGAGAGATCTGTGACGCCAAGCATGTGCCTATCTCCTTCACAGCAGGCTAAAGATTCACCCCCCCCCCGCCCTCCTTCACTCGCACGTGAATTCTGCGGTCTAGGATTTCAACGTAACGGTGCTGGGTCCTCTCCGAGTTTAAGTGCTGATGTAATTATCCCGAGTAGTTCCCTCCGTGGAGGCTCTGAGCAGAGATATGAAAAAAAGTTCTATAACTGTGTTAAACCCTATCCCATTACATCCTTCACTTGCTTCATTTAACCTATGAAAACCGACAACGGCCGACCATTTCTATCGACTCGCTCACCTCCTTTGTCCACGCCTAAGTTGCACGGCAGTCTATTACCGATACGAAAAACTTTGCTGTTCGAGTCGCTTTCATAGCAGGGGTGTTCAGAATTTCTCTTGAAAATTATTATACGAAAAAGGTTCACTATAGAGGAGTAGCCTAAATTACCTTATTAATAATTTAAAGTGGTTAAGGACTGACTTGAAACAAATTATGACAAACTGATCAAAAGTTGCGGCAAACAAGCTGATCAAAATATGAATAATGGAATCATATTTTTCAATTATGCACTAAATACAATAGATACAATACAGATATTGCAAAATCACAACTTCTCACGGTTTTTATATAGTATTTATTGATTTTAGAACTCCAGTTGAAGAATAAACGCGGATATTGTGCGGCGGTTGCACAATGGTTGATGTTGGCACATTGGCGGACTTAGTTACCTCTTAAAGAGGATTTTTTCGTATAATATCAAGATAATTGCGAAAGGCTTATAGTCCAATATTAGATACACTAACTATTCCAACAAAATATCTATAATTATAAGAAAGAATGTCATATAACTTCAACTTATACTCACTATGAACGACATCATTTAATAGATTCTACATAGCTTCAAATATATCAACTATTTTCTTAGTGATATTTAATTGGGTGTTAAATTATAAAAATAATTTAAATACTGAATAGGTGTACCGAAGTTAAGGTGTGGAGTTAAATATTGATATTTCTGTTAAATAAGTTTAAGTTAAATATTACAACATTTCTGATGGCAAATTTGACTAAAAATCAGGTTTAAAACAGTTGCAATCCCTTTTCTAATAATAAAGTATAAATTAAACAGTTATCAACAATAAATCCGAATGTTTGTACATATTTATAGTTAATTCCAAATGTTTACTGGTCGTATTGGATAAGTGAATTCCGAAGATGATAAAAAATTTTAAAATCACTGGAATTGTATGGAGTAAATATTCCATATCATCAAAAAAGCGATTGCGCCTAAATTTTTGGATTGTACATCATTCAAATCAAAATTTAGTCAAAAGAATAAAGTGGTTCAATAATGTTAGCCTTCGTGAGTTATTCATGGTAAATTAAAAAATTTGGCATCCCCCAGGGATAAATATTACGTGAATAAAAGTTTTATGCAGACAACTCACCAGGTAAATAACAATTTTGTTTGTTCTGCATGCTCTTCTCATTTTTGTTTTAGTGTTGGACTTCTGCACCGGTTCCTTAATTATTTAATTTAATTAGCTAAGAAAGCGAGCGAATTATAACATGAGTTCATATTTTGACTTGGCCAATATCATGCTGTATTTATTAAACAAGCAAGGCATTCAACTTTATCTCTACTATTCGAAAAAATGGCCAAAAGTCATCTCACGCAGTAGGTTTCTTTATCTATTCAATTAATACATTCCAACTTTATGGTAGGGTTAGTCTTGGTTTAGAAGTGATAATGTTTCTTCAGCCAACAATGGACATTGAAAGTTGGCTCGCCACAGTAACGAAATCTTCTCAGAAAAGCCATATCGACCTTGTGCAGATTTTAGACAGACTGCCAGGCTCACTGGCCAATCAACAAGGAGTCTAACTTGGGTTCATATGGAACATATTTGTTACCTTTCGCCTACGAAACGCGTTCTCTCGAAAACTCGGGTGAAGGGAGCGTCAAAGATGAACCCGAATTCTCGTTAAAACAAACTATCTCTATTCGCAATGGGAAACACGGGAAAAGAAGACAGAGGAAGATAGAGAAATAACGTAAAATACAATAATCTTCTTTTATGTCTACAACATATCTTGAGGAATTTTAAAATGTAAGTGAGAAGAGAGAGAAACTGGTAGGACTCAATCATTGAAACCGATGGGCGTACGATAACTGTGGAATGACGCAACTTAGCCCTTTAATGACTCATTCCACATAAATTCCATTCTGCTAACCAATTTAACACATCGCTGCTCCATTTGACGAAAATATCGTTATATACCGCGTCCCGAATACCATTATTTAACGGTCATATTTCCTCGAGTAAACGGTTGATTGGAGATGGGAACATGAGGGAGTGTATTGATTAATTATTCAATCCTGCCGGAGAAAATTTGCCAATGAAAATCAGAATTTACATGGTTTGTACAAATAATAGCGGGGAAAGATTTTGCTAAAATGCCCCAAAATTCTTCAAAATACATCCCTTGAATACCGACACAATTTAGCTAGCGTTTTTTCCACGACTCGACGGCCCCCTGGCAGGCGGATTCGAAAAGTTCCTTCAGGGTACGTGAGCAAGCTTATTTGACGGCACTTGGAGTCACATTGTGGGGTCATTCTTCGGAAGCAGACACTCGACACTGCTTTTAGCCGTCCGTCAAGTCCTTTGGAATGAGTTCAGCGCAGATATTTCGCATCGCCAAATTTTGTGATAATTGTGTGCACTGCCATCTTATGAATGACAATAGGAACTTCAATCATGCGCCCACTTAACCGACGCTACGGTCTGAAGCGACGCGACGGTCTGAACTCAGAAATACACGCACACGTCAGAAAAACATTGTTATCGACACTTTCTGTACAAACATTCATTTACTGTTTTCATCATCTTTTGACGCACCTCTCGACTTATAAACAAATCTCTCATGTGCTCATATTTAATCGATCCTCTTTCTTTTATTTCTCGTTTCACCCACTCGTATTGTGTACATTCCCATTAGCTCCTTTCTCTGTACCCTATCCCTGGAATTTCCCCTTTTCATTTTACTTCCATGGTTTTCTCTCGAAAGTTGGAGATTGATAAGCTCATCTCACCGCGTAGTCAATGTAAAAATAAGACTTCCGTCTTCACATTTCGCAATCATCATTACTTATTCCTTATTCACTCTGATTTTTCATTGGTCCATCATCGACCCCCTGCATCACTGTGCATCAATTGACTGTTATCTCTTTCTTTGGTACTTCCACAGTGCGTGTTCCGCAAAGATTCATATTCCGTATTTATTCCTGGATTGTTTTTTTACTCACAGGGGAGGGTATTCTTCTTTCATGAGAAATCTTCAAGGTCTGTGACATCTCGTTACGTATGTCTTTCCATTTGAAATTTCTCTCTATCCTCTTTCCGAAAAGAACAAAACTTTTGCATCATTCCTTAACATTCATTTCCCAGTTTCATGTTTTTTTTTGTTTCACGTACCTGTTGTTCTTCCACAAACTTATTGTTTTGTTTTTATTGCTATAATACCTTCAGCTTGAACTTTTACATCACCTTCTCCAAATGAACTGTCTTTTTCAGATCTCGATCTTTCTCAGCCTTGTGGGCTTGCAAAAAGTCCGAATTTTCCTTGATTTTTGATTCGTTCAGCGTAATGATTAATTGGTTTTATTTTTGAGGAAAATGCTGAAAAATGATGGGAGGAAAGTGAACCTTCTTGTCTATAGGAGAGACAGATTGGTTTTCTAATTATAATAAAATCCACCTGGCTCACCATACTTCTTTCTTATAACTTTAATTCTACATTTCATAGATATTTCATAAATATTATGAAATAGCCATTAGGATAATTTGAATTTAAAGAATATTCACAGCCACGACTTAACATGAGATCAAAATGGGATTAAAGAATGTAATGACCTATTAAATGGAAATAATTATACGTTTCAAACATTTCCCAAGAAAAAATGTAATCATTCGTGAATATGGCATGACTAGTCACTAATAATCTTTGCACTAATGAGTAAGCTACCTTTTTGACTCAATGTAGAACAAGGAATATGAATATGCATAGAAGCAACTCGCATTCGCTTGTACAAGTATTATACACAAGAGATAGCCTTAGAAAATGATCTTTTATCAAGTAATATTGAAATTTAATTTCAAGCCTTTGACTTTAAATAACGCTTTCTTCTTTCAAAGTTGTTCTCGTTCTAGGAGACAAACAAATGTGTTCAATGGAACATATTTTGGAGTCACACTCATATATAGGAGAAATTTTAATATTATGAAGATTAGTTTTCAGTTTCCTTTATTTATTTCCTCCGCTTAATTCTGACAACTTATACTCTGGAGCAAAAAACTCGTAATACGACCAAATATTCTGAACAACATGGCACGCATAGAAATAGTCTCTATTTTTTCCATTAGACATACATTTACTTCTAACAACTTCTGCAGAAATACCTGTCAGCTAGCGATACAATCGCGAAATATTTCCATGGAACAAAGGTGAAATTACAAAAATATAAAAAATAGAAATTAAAAATAAATTTGTAATCATTTTCGAAAATTGTCACTTGTTTTAAAGTATAATTTGTACTTCATCAACTTCCCTTTAGTCATGATCACCATTACATTTCTTTAAATCTCTCACAAATTCTTTACCAATATTATTCACCTTTCACGACGACTTCCATGAGTCTACGACTTCAACTGCACCCTATGAAAGGTCAATACCCTTATCCATCTTGCCATTCTTTCTTTTGCCATATTTTTTCCCTCATTCAAGAATAAATGTTCAATTTGATTCTTTTAATTCGCTTTGAGTTAAAACTAAATAGGTAGACTTTCATTTACTTTTGCTTGTTCGACGGTTTGGATTTGCATGTCTGTTTGGCTTATTGGAGATAAATTAAGACCAAATATACGATTAATTGGTCGTGCTATGCTTCTTGAGTTTATTCCTCCAAGATGCTCAAATTTTGTTTGCCTGCTTCCGTTCATTTCCTTTGATTCTCTCTTTTAAATTTCCCCCCCAGCAACGTGCACATTCCCCCCTCCCGAGGCACGACAAAATGTATTTTGCTTCAGTCAAAGGAATCCGAGGCCATCATGAAAAAAATATCATTCCAAGTTGGACTCTGGGACGCGGGAGAGAAAATATAACTAGAATCTCGACGACCATCGAATTAAATTGGTTTACATGACGATTCGTGCAAATTCATGACAACGGGCAGATGCTGTATTAATACTCTTAATGAAGGAATCACGTCCTTACACTCCTTCTACTTTTTTACGCGCACATCAAAAGGAATGAATAAGTAGGCACAATTAAATATAAAATAATTTCATATCCTCTTTACACAAGCAACAAATAAAATCCTAGAGTGAATAAACTATGAAATTTGATCTCCGTCTGAAACTCACTTTCCACCGGTGGTGCACTCTTTTTAATATTGTTATAACCAACTTGTATGTGATCTCCGCTGGTTTCGAACCAGTGTGATTTATTTATCTGGCGAGTACACCATGGACAAGGTGAAAGTTAACAAATTAGGTGCCTTAGAGAGTTTAACGTTCTCATTTGATCATACGAATCTTAATTATAGCTTCAAGTTTACATTTTTGATCTGAACGATGCTTTTCAATGCAAATCATGTGATGAGCTTGTTAATTCTCTATGCGACTTTCCAAGCGTAGTGCAAGAAAAGTTTACTTTCCACCATTCCATTTGGACATCAACTTATGGATTTAGACTACTAGGGTTTCTGTCTGAAATAAGTCTCATTTGATACGCGTTCGTCCTATGTTTACAGCTACATAAATACCCTCCGATTCACCATAAAGGTGTGTGTGACAGGAGGTGCAAGAACCAGTTGGTAAGGGATAGGGGAGAGGAAGGACATTTGAAGAGTTAGGGAAAGAGAAATAGATCCACTTAAAATCCCAGAATATACGTTCATGATGGTGCGAACCCAAATAGATGTTAGCGAAAAATGAAGTCTTAAACAAGTGTTAATTTTACCCACTTTATAATATATCGGGTATATTAAAAGGGAGGAAATAAAAATGAACCGCGGCCTATTTCTACGATAGGTCGTCACCATTCCAAGGTGGGTCAATACAGAACTGAATCATGTGAGGTACCACCCCCGCAGAGAGGGACGAGTGATGGAGGGGGAAACTTGAAAATACAACACGTAAAAGACGGTTAGGAAGTGTTATGACACGCACTATGTTAAATTTTAGGTGTATTGTATGCATGCATACCGTCCCGTGCCATGGATTTCATCCTGAAATAAAAGTGATCTCTATGGTACTAGGGTTGCTATTTATATTTTCAGCCTAATAATGAAAAGACAGTAATTTATTGTTGAAAATGGATTTTTTGTTTTTCGAAGTATTCTCCATGATAATCAATAGACTTTTGCATGCGCTCCAATCAATTTTCGTTATACTTTTTTCACTCCGATTGAGGTACCTCCAAAACATGGTTTTTTAATGCATCTACGGCTTCGTCGAAAAACGTTGGCCACGCAATTTTTTCTCGATAGACGGGAATAAAAAGAAGTCACTTAATGCTAAACCAGGGCTATACGGAGGATGACCCATCAATTCGACGTTTTGGGCAGTCAAATAGATAGTTGTTTTAGCTGATCAGTGAGAGCTTGCATTGTCATGATGTAGAATGATCCATCCTTGCCGCTCTCTTTTTCCGTATTTCACCAAGTACTTCTGGCAAACAAATAATTTTTTTTCTCGTATTCAAGGCAACGCTTTTGCTTTGGAGGAACACAATATAATAAGGGGGCATGGGTTTCCCTAGAAGAAAAATTTATCTTCCGATTTTGTCTGGATTGAGATCTCGCAGCCGTTGTTCTCACGCCCTCCCTGCTAGACTGTAGAGTCTCGTGCGAATTCCTCCTAAGTTTCGCTGTTTGCTCTTCTAATTTTGACAGAAGGAGCAAACCTTGTGACAGCAATCGATTTGCAATCGGCGAAAAAATATTCCTTTGTCAAATCAAATTTTAAAACTCGTATAACAAAAGTCTTTATTTGTATTTAACATATCTCAGGACTCTTTTCCATCAGGTTCACCGATCGGAGAATTTTTGGATAGTGAAAAAAATTAGAATTCTCGTGCTCTCTGTCGCTCCTGTTTTAGTTTTCCGCGTTTTCCAAGATTTTAGGCGAGATTATGACGTCACATCCGATCTAAACCGTTCTCTGATAAGAGACGCGGGAAGATTAGGACACAGCCTGAACATGTAAATTCCACCGCCAACAACATACGTATTTTTTTCTGGCAACAAAGCAATGACCTAAAATGTCTGCCTAAGGTATTTCATGAGAGAAGAATGGGACAGATAAAATTTCGCGGGAAAGGATGGGATGTTTCGGGCACGACGACCTCGAAATTCCCCTTCCACCTCTCTCGCGTACTCCACGTTCATCGACTTCTTTTCTCCTTGAAATGCCTTAACGCCCAAACGATCATTTTAACAGCGAGGATAATTAAAAAAAAAGGTACGGATATTCTCGCTTAAAACACAGCTATAAGAAAATAGATATAAGATAAAAAAAGGCCAAGCCCTACCAAAGATAACTCATATACCCAAGCGTTGCGTAATTATTTTTTTTCTCATCTCCATTTATTCACTCCCGGTTCAGTTTAACTCATCTTAATTTTTCCCATTTTAAAAAGGGGATAGAAATTTTTTCCTATAAGCATAATTTGAGAATATTTCTTTTACAGCGTACCTATGTCTTAAACTTATAAAAAGTGGTTTCTCTTATGCGCAACGCATTAACTTTTAGTGGTTATCTATATAACGAAAGTAAATTTTTGCATATGGGAAAAGAGTAAAAGGATTTGAATTTACTCTACGCCAGGTAAACGTCCTTTTTGTGGTTAAATAAGTGCCAAGTGTCAAGGTACATATATCTGTAATAGGAGCAATGAAATTATGTACAGAACATTAATCATTGGTCATTTTGGCGTCGCCGTGATCAATAAGCGGGCAGGTAACTGTGCAGGTAAGTAGTGACTGTGTGGAGGAGGGTTGAAGCATAAATGTATGGTAGATGAGTACAGTTTATTAGAAGGATGCAAAGTCATCAATAAAAAACATTTAAAAAGACAAAAAGTGCTCGGAAATCAAGGACTACCGTGTAAGGCATGTCGTTTCTCAATGCCTTTTGAAATTTGTGAATCGTTGGGAAATCTCGTTTCCCCGCTACTTTCAACAAAGATTAAATAATGAGGAAAAGGAATATGAAAATTCATTCCTTTGAGAGTATTTCAGTTGACTTCTCAATATTCTGTCTGAATTTATCTTATAATTAAAAAATAAACCATTCCGACTTGAATTTCCAATTTATTCCCATGGTTATAAATTTTGTGCGGAAAATCTTTTCTGTGCTTGAACTCCGATAAATTTGCCGATATTTTGAAAATGCGCATCCACTTTTACGACATGATTAAATTATCGTTACTCTTTATATATAAAATAACTAATTAATGCATCATTGAACGAAAGTGCCAATAGATACTTAACTTTTAATATTTGGCTCAAGCCGGTCAAGTATTGCAACCGGAAAACATGGCTGGTGTATTATCTATACATGAAATGAAACCCATAATCAAATTAAGAATTATGTAAAGTTCACACTTATGGTATTTACATGAATTTTCCTCCTTAAATAACGATTGATCATTGTAATAGATTGCTTACATTTTTATGTAACATCAAAAGAACGCTCTTTATTTTTCAGTTAATATTCCAAAGAAATGCTTCATCTAGATTCTTTCTTCTCAGTTCCTCCAGCACTATTACACTCTTTGAATCTGATTTTTTATAATAACGCCTTCTAGATACCCTTTAAAGAAACCCTCGTAAGAAAGGAGATTTCACCTTTTCCTCCACCTTTTTTGGATTCCGTCGTCTCGGGTCTTCATTATGATCATGAAACGAAAGTACTCAAATGTCGTCCTCCCGTCTAATACATACGCCTTATTCATTTAATTATACGCAACTTTCACAAAAGCACGATATTATTTGTAATTATTGTCTAGATATATTAATAAAATTCTGAATGCCTCCCACCTTCTAGCGCATTAATTACACATGGTTATCCTTTGGATTTCTCCCAAAAATCCCCTTTCCTCCGCCCCTTTTATCTTCCTCGCCATCCATTTCACCTTTTCCATCCTTCTCCACTTCCACACTTCAAAAGACACCAATCACCTTGCTCCAACGACCATGTTGCTGCACCGTACATAACCACGCTTCATATCAAAGTTTTAACAAGTCTTTCCTTAGAATCCTTGTTCAGCGTCCCAATCATCCAATTCCCTCCTCCTTGTAAAAGAATTTCTCTCCAACGGAATTCTTCATCTTATGCTTCGACTACTTTGAACTTTTTGGTATAAAACACTTCCGAGATAGGTAAACTGTTCCCAAAGTTCTAGTTTATGACCTCCTATTTTAATATTGAAATGAAATGAAATTATTGATTTCGTAATTCCAAACACTTTAGTGTGGAATTACAAAGTCAATAATTTCACTTCATTTCAATATGCTATGCAAATTCCATAAAGTTACGCCGAAGACAACATATCCTATTTTAATACTTCCATTAGCTTTCCTCTCTGTAAATTCGCATAACCTTTGTTTTGTTTACATTTCGTCTCACCTCATTCCTACCAAAACGACCTAATTCGATACATACTAGTATTTCTTGCAAACACTTGGCTGACAGGCAAATTAAAGCTTGATCAAACTAAACTGATTCAATGAATCTCCAGTTTTTTCCATGTCTCTTTAACCATTTTCTCCACATATACGTTGAAAAGCGCAGGTGATCATGAATACTCCGGTCATAATCCTCATCCTAACACTGCCCATCCGTATCTCTATCCGCCACTCGCACCTGAGCAGTCTGGGACTTGTACAGGATGCGGATAAATTCGATAAGTTTTAGGGACCTCTTTCTTAATTATACAAAATGATGGCTACAAATTATATTACACAAAATAATGAGCTCTCCAGTGAATCTCGGGAAATTTTTATCTTATATCGGCGTCGTTAGAAATACTATGCTACAGAGTTACCAATAATTCTGAGTTCAACAAAATATTTGAATATCGCTGAGGAAGAGGATTAATAAAAATGTTCAATGTCTATCATTACAGATTTATTTAATTTTTGCCACAGATTTTAGTATAGCGGATATTTCAACGAACACATAATATTATATATTATCGTATTTTATGCATGAAATTTACTTAACACGATGTCTCATTTGGAGGAGTGCATACACACACGCACATATTTACATACTATATATGTTTGATATATATGCATACATACATATGAATGTATGTATATGTGTATATGCGAGTACATATTCCCTTCGCTCCAATTTTCTTTAATCGTTAGTCATCAATGTGTCAAGTTTTGTTTTATTAGGAGAGACAAGGGAATTGTCGGTTTACCGTTTGTTGACTTGTGTTCATCCAAAACCTGCCTTAACTTAATTATAATCATTATTGATAATCTACTGGTTAAGGCAAGTCTTGGATGAACACACGCTACCAAACGCCATAACGACAATTCCGTTATCCCTACTAATAAAACAAAAATTGACATTGTGATGACTTACGGATAAAGAATGTTAAATGAACGGCATACATATATATATATATATATATATATATATATATATATATATATATATATGACATAGATAAATTCACATGAGTAAGTAAAAGATAAGATAAAGTGATAGATTCATGATATAGATATATATGCTATTAAAAACCTTAAGAACTCTTTAAAGGGGTTGTAAAAATTAATTTGTTTATATATTTCCATCTTAGTCCATCATTTCCAGCCTTAAAGTTATTCTGAAATGAAATAACCAGAATATCATCAAAACATTGGATAAATATATTCACATAATCCGGATGCCTTCATTATTTCCGGTAAAATGACGTAAAAGAAAACATGTTGAGAAAAAATATCCCCAAATGAAATATTTAAAGCACGCGAGGAAAAAGGTATGTAAATATTTATATTCAGTACCAAACCGTTTGGTCAATAACCGCTCCGAGGGAAAAGGTTTCCCGTAGAATTGTGAGCAATGCATTGCTGAGTTGAATGGTCGACTTTAATTCTAATCTGGTAGTTTGTTTAGCCATTATTGAATAATTATTCCACTGGCGCACACTGTATATTAATTTAGAATAAATGCGGAAAATTTAACTTCGTCTCATAGGAAATAAAGAAAAACTCTAGAAAATGCTCATTTCTAGAGAGAGGTAATTTAGGATTTTCTTGATTTTTCACGTAGGGTAACTAGGAATGCTGTATTTAACATATACAGATTTATGTGTAGGTATACCGAAACTGATTAGAAAATAATGACCTAATTACATTGCTGAATAAGGGATATTTGATGCATTGGTACATTCCTAATAACTATTACTATCTCAAATTTCCTGAACTGTAAACGCCCCACAATTGAATATTGTGCAATCATTATAATTGAACATCCCCGGGGCACAAATGGTCGACTGAATAACTGACTTTGATATTGATTAATTGACACGTGATAAAGTTTAAAAGATTTAAATGCTTAGCATGGTTCTTGTAGTTTTTACTAAAATTACCGTCCCACGTGTAGCTTCCAAAGGCTTTCCATTATAACCCTTTCATTATTTAATGAGACGGAAGTATTAGAACAAAATGATTGCCATTGTGACCCAGTGGAAGTCCTCGATTTCACCTGAGTAATCAATATTTTAATTAAAAATCTAAAGAGGTGGGTGCCTATAAATTAAAAGTCGAAGATGAAAAGGAATGGAAAAGTTTCAGTCATTCGTTGTACGCATTGGATTTCATCGACAAAAACTCAGATTGGCTTTAGGGAGTTTAATTTTAGTTTTTTTGTTAAAAAATGACTTGCAGTTAGACCAAATTTTTGTAATGTAGAAAGACGTATTTTTTAGGTAATTGTCACACACACACCTGGACATCACAAAGTGAAGAATTTTCGTTGCGATATCGTGTTAATTGATATAATGCAAAGCAAAACTAATAAAACTTTGATGATTAAATCCTTGTTGAGGTCTGAAACGGATGTTTTTTAATCGTGTGACTGATTTTTATAGTGGATGAATAAGCTGGAATCCCAGTTTGAAATACAACTACTGTAAGATTCGTTGTCTCTAGCGTAACCTTATGGAATTTGCATAAATTATTGAAATTTAATGAAATTATTGACTTTGTAACTCCACAAAATTTATTTAAAAACACGACCTAGGTTTCGAAGTCAACCGTGATAGACCGATGGTCTTCATAGAAGCAAACTAGGTATATACTATACCACACGTACACCTTCTGTACGGGGGGTTGGCCAGAGAGGGACGGTAAGGGAAGCTGGAGGAGTAGTAAAAAGGTTAAAATGTAGCAGGGGGGAAAAGAGAATTACGTCTTTCGGTGTCAATCACTGACTTGTAACAGTGGTAAGTCTAGGAGTGGGGAGTGGGAGGGATACAAAATTTCGTTGGCCAGTTCGTCCTTTGCATTTCAAATTTCCAACTGCTCCAAACCATCGAGCCTTTGACCTTTATTTTCAAAATGAATAAATTTAGTCCTAAATTCACTTTTGGGGTCACTTTCGATGAGGTGCCTCGCAAATAGGGATGTCATGGTTTCTTTTTACACAAGTTTGGTGTACTTTTATCCTTTGATCCTTTTCTCCATATTCACGAATTCACTGAAAGCGTTCACTATTGATGCCTACCAAACAAATACTAAACAACGAGGCGTCTTTAAACTTGAAACATATGCTTCATAGATTGCCTACTTTCTAAAACAGTGATATTTTTCAAACAACTACCGCCATCTCCAGGTCAGGCCGGGTACTTATGGGACCAACCTCGTACTTCGTGTTACATTCCGAGCACTTTAACGCATATACTCCACTCCTCTTAAGTATTTTTGGGAACTTTGTCTTTTGTGTTGGAGATTAGGTTCTTGAGGCACAAACCACTGTAGAAGGCATATTCAATTTTGTCTTCAGGTACAATTTTGATTGCTTTTTGAGAAACAATCCCTAGATAGAGTATTCGTCGCCATTTGGCAGTGGGTTCTTTTAAATGTACGGGGTTCAATAGTAGAGTGTATCAAATGAAAAATGACTGTCAATGTTAATCCCAATTATTAGCATCATTAAATATTTTATTGAGTTTTAATCAAAAGCATAATTAATCCAACAGAACAATTAGTTTTCATTGATCTAACAAAAACCTCACCGTAAGTGGCACATGTCTCATTAACGTCCTGTTTCCAAGCGCAACTAAGCCCCAAATACAAGGCTAAGTGTCAGAAGAAATTAGAAATAAATCCCTTCACACGATTTTCGTACCAAGGTACTCATACGAATAAGTTATAGAATGAATCGAGTACTATATACTTGGTATCACACAAAATCTGTCGATATCACTGAAGTGTCAATAATATTTCATACTTTTAGTCCTGGTACATTTTTCCCCAACGAATTTTCTCCTTCATCTGTCACTAAGTTTCATGAAAAACGCCTTTTCTTGTTGACCGTGTTCTTTATGCCAAATTTTCTCCCTCGGTTCAAGAACTTCGACGTCACATTTAATTCGTACATCTTCACTATCCTTATATTTTGCTACCTTCAAATATCCACAACCGATTTCCACTCGTAAAATATCTAACGCTCTCTCATTGGTCAATTCGTATCTAATCTTTAAACTTTTCAGTTTCCTATAGTCGCCATTTAGAGACAGAAACGTTTTCAATACTGGATACGGCGTCGTTTAGTGTACAAGAACAGCGTGATCCCCAATTTTCTCCTCCTGTTTATCGGGAACCATTAAAACACCCAACGATATTCATATTCAATTGAGACTTTAGAACTTTAACAAGCCTATTTCATTAAAAATATCTACTTTGCCGATACAAAATCGGGGTTCAGTAATTTTGAATTTAAATTAGCTGATGAATTTCTTTTCACGAACCTCTGATCAAAATGATCAACTATGATCACCTTATTCCTTCTTTCATATCCTTTTATTAATTACTTACAAGGTACTAGACGATCGACTAAATAACATAAAGGAAATAGTAGAGTGTATGGTAATACGAAAGAACGCGTTCTTCGTATAATTACTGAATAATTGGGTATGCTAACCGTGCGCTTGGTGCTGCGTTTGCTCACTGCATATAAGAACGTATTCGAATTAACATTTCCAAGGCCCTGTTGGAGTGGTTTGAGCGAAGTGAGAAACACAGTTTTTGCGTCGAATCGTATATGTAGGTGAAATGGATCCAATACTACACCCCTGAGATGAAACAAAAGGTGAATCTGCTCCGAAATAGGTGAAGAGAGGGACCGGGAAGTTTATGGCGACTGTTTTTCGGGAGATTAACGGAATTATGTTCATCTATTATCTTCAAAAACTTAAAAAAATAACGTGAGATTATTACGCATCATTATTTGACAACCGGAGGGCAGAAATCGTAAAATAAAAAGAATGCATTTCAAAAAGAAGAAGAACGTGTCTTTCCATCGGGACAACTCGCCTGCTCAGACTTAAGCGGTCGCCATGGCTACATTTACAAATTGTACTTTTAATTGATTTACCGCTAACCATATACGCCAGATCTGGTCCCCAGAAACTTTTTCTTGTTTCCTAACCTTTAAATCTCGCTTCATTAACAGAAATTTTTATCGGACGAGGAGATTAACGCATACGTTAACACCTAATTTGCAGATAAAGTCTTCAATTACTATTTGAAAGTTTAGGGCGGAAACTTTTCAGACTACCTTTGTATTATTACTAACCTCAAAGCCCACCTCGAAAAATGACTCTGTGGAATCAATCGATTAATAAACTAATGCAACTACACAATATTAGAAATAAGTTGGTGCAACATATTTACTACTTTACTGCACACATTTTTAACGGTTAAAAGTCATCCGTCAGTAAAACGATTATTATATTTCTTAAATGACTGCTAACCAAATTGTATTAGAATAGTATAATGCCATACTAAAATATATAGGATATTCATAGGTCACATCACTGTAATTCCAATTAGAGAGTCATCTAATAAGTGAGACCAATTAAAAGAGGATTCGTTGACATCGGTTTAATGAAATTATCGTCAATCACAGAGTTCATTAGCGTAGCGGAAAACGAGGAAGCTTTTTATGAATAGATTATGGCAGCAGGACGAGCATGGGACGAAAGGTAAAGCATGCTAAAATGAACAATTCCGACAAATCGCGTCATTATCATTTAATTATTTTTAATACGTCACAGTATATCCCAGTAGATTAGAGACAGATTAAGTGCTGGCTCTGAAAGCTATGCAACTGTCTCTTTGTTATTAAAAAGTAAATGTAAATTTTTAAAGTATTTTTACAAAAAATAAACGAATCCTACCATGCAACATTAACGCTTATTTAACGCTTTTACTCTCACATGACCTTTCATTACACAGAAAAAATGCTTTACATTTTCATGTTACTCTTCTCAAATCATCCACCATTCTCCTTTCCTTCACATGGTTCAAATTAAATTTCTAACCCCTCATTTTTATTTTTCAGTTTCTTCTAATTGAAGATACTTTAGAGCTTGGGACGTTTATCTCATCTCCTATCTGATATGCACACATCCATAATAGGGCTCCTTAACTATAAGTTTTTCAATTTCATTATTTCCGTGCATTATAGTTTCATTTTTTGGCCTCCTTGTTTGATATGAGACGCTGAGTATGATTTGATTTAGTTAGCGGGTCGGTCAAGCAAACATATTACCATGAGTCATCTTAACTGATTTATTTCTTTCTTCAATGAAAGACAAGAGATTTCATACGACCAATACTAATATAAAATTGATTCCATCACCTAAGTAAGCTTAAATTAATAGTATCATGCTACCATTGGGAAGGGGAAATAACAGTCTACTATAATTTGAACTAACGTTAGACGTTTACTTATGTCCGAGCAATGGATATCATGCCACAAGGGATTTTGTTGTGTTCTAATTAATATTGGTGGCTGCTTTACTAATGGGAGAAGAAAGTATTGGAATTGTAGCAAATAAAGCCGTCAAATCAATATGACGCGGAAGTTTGCCACTAAGCAATTCAATACACTTGCACGCACTTCCACTTCCTTAAGCTCCGTTGAGATGAGAGATCACAGCGGAGTTCACAGTAAAGGAGTTGATTGGCGGGATCACGCTTGCCATATTATCCAAATTTGGACTTCAGTGATCAAATTAATTGAGGTAAACAGTCAATTAATTTCAATTAGCTGAGAGATTAATGAGGAAATATCCTTATCACGCGGGAACAGCTATCTCTATTGACAGAAGGTGTTCAAACATTAATTCGAAAAGATGAATGAAATATGATAAGGACGTGAGGAGATCGATGAGCGCCTAAAAATGCAGGAATGCTGGAAGAATTGGTTTTTTTTAATCAGGAGGATTTCCTGCAATTGAAATACCAACCAAATCTGAGGACGAGACAGCAATTGAACTTGATGAAGAATATTGTGTGCACATGCGTACTAAGTATCTCAACGATTACGGCATATCGCAGGACAATTTCATACAGAATTGGTGTCAAAATGTGTTTCCTTGTGGAGTTTGACAAGTAGGCCTCTACGTGTATTTATTTGAAATTCTTCAAAGGTAAAAAACCCCTAGCTTTTAAAATTAGCTTTAACCTCATGGACTGTGGCGCATCGCGCAAGACTGTTGTTTGTATGCAAGGTATTTCGTCACAACATCTTGTTCCTTTAAAGCCCCCTAAATCTTGGAGTTCAATATAACGCCTCGGTAGCTTAACTGGCAAAAGCACTCGAGGCATCCGAGTTCAAATTCCGGCCAAGGCGAATGGTTTTTTACAGTCTAAAATTGTTGTATTGTCACACTTATAGATTCATCTATCCGTTCGATTTTCCCTGAAGATCGCTATCTTCTTTCATAAAGAAGTCTGAGAGCTGGCATTTTACAATCACTCGTCGGCTGACGCTATTAATTTTGGAGATATGGAAGGGAAAGATTTAACGAAACTATTTTAAAGGAAAATATTAATAGGACAAAATACTGAAATTATAATTAATTCTCATTGGCATAGGATAAGGAAATGAAAAGGAGGAAATATAAAAGGTTGAGTACAAATTAGTGGGGAAAGTGGAAGGAAGTAGATTCCAGACAGAAAAATAGGTCCGGGACCGAGAAATCATTAATAATTTTTTTGAATATGCGTCCTATCATAGATAAAATCTTGTAAAAATGGAAAGAAACAACGCCATCAATTAGTAAAAACTCCAATGTTAGACTGCATGTGTTTTCGAAATTGTCAAAATGCTTACTGTGATTAGATACGCCCTACGGGGATTGGAATGGTGCGATGGCTAATGTATTGGTGGTTCTTCAACCAGAGATCCAGGCTTCTACATCAACTTAATACCCCGCAAGCCGCCACGAGGGCGTATGGCGGGGGGTATTAGGGCACCAGCCGTAATTAAGGAAAAAACCCGCACCCAAGAGCGACAAACAAAACATTTTATACATTCATGCAAAAACCCTTAAAACACACACACATGCAAACAACAAACTACCAACCAACATACACATACATCTACAGATACACCTTACATATTTGCAATGTTTAATTTGGTTCCGAATTGTAAATTAAATTTTATTACTATTTCTACAGTGACTTCGGTTTCTTACTGTTATGATTTCTGATTGTTCTGAGAAAGAATGAGTATTTGAATCTATCTCTATTGAAAACTATGTCCCTTATTTTATCATTGTGGTCTGATCTACCTAAGTAGTGTGGGGCCATTATTATTCCTTTAGTGTCATCGTTAAACTTGTTTGTTCTGTATCTTTCTAAAAGTCTAAGCCTAGCTTGTTCTCTTCGTATTTCAAGTGGATCCCAGCCTAAATCCCCTAAGAGACCTGTCACATTTGTGTACAAGTCTCATAGGATGGAAATGACATAATGTTGTATTTGTATCTCGATCCCTTCACGGGGTGCTATGTGGTGAACACTTCAAGAGGCGCGTCGGATAAAACGTTGAACTCCAAACCCCTTCTCGACATTCGTTGCGAGCAGTCTTATGCTGACGCCAGGTCTCTCCATCTCTCATCCATTCCATGAATACACTACCTATACCATATTCCCGGGCAAGCCTCTCTGGGCCCCTGCAGCCCCACCCAAGCTATGTGATTTTTCGTGTACTAGGTCTTTCTGGGAAACCATAACTGGCACAGGGAAAGGAACTGCCCCCCCTACCCTGATGTGTGAATGTCACACGCCGTCGGGCTTAGCCCTGGGTAAATTCTACCACCACCTACCAAACTGACCTTCGGGCTGATTACTCTGTTTATTTACCATGTTACCAGACTACCCCTAATGACGCAAAGGACCTCATCTGTTGGTCGCATCCCCTAGTGATTACTCTCCCCACTACTACTACGACAAAATAAAAACCGCTGACGTATCATATTGAAAAATCAAGCAGCAAGGCGAAACATTTCCCACGAACAACATAGAAATCGGCGATCAATTAATAGTGATATCTTGATATCACGAGCGGGCATCACGACGGCCGATGAGACAAATGGCACGGTCAACATTCCGAATCGTGACGTTTGGCCGAAACGCGATGCGATTTCGGTGGGTGGGCGTCACGTGATCGCGAACGGTAACACCTTTCAGTGCCTGGTTTTCGGATTCCACGCGGTGACATCTCGAATCGAAGCATACCACTCGCGGCACAGCACACGGCCTTCGATTGGCCGGTGACACCTGGCGGCGCCTAGCAACGAATGCGTCCCCTTCTCTCAGCTCACAAGGGGAAGGACAGGGTGGCAGGGTGACAGGCAGGATTCTCGCAAAATGTTTGACGAAGCGACCCCGCCGCGGACTGGATGGACTTTACCATACCAAATTATGTCGATTTTCGCGACGCCTACGCCGTATTTCCCCCTCCAGACCCCTCGACACTCCGAATTCCCACAAATGAGTGTTGACGACGTGGATTTATGATCGCGTGTTTTCGCAAAGGTCGAAAAACACATTCGTGAGAGATTTTGATGCCTTCCGTCCAGGATCCAGGATTTCCCTTTTCCCTTGTCGCCGAGTAGCGTGACGGAAGTAACTACGTAAAACGCGGCCAAGAGTTATGAAAACGGAAACCCATCAATCAACAATGCGGCATGACGTTTTGATAGAAGAGGTATTTCAGGAACTGAATTCGCAAATTTTTGTGTTAAACAAACGAGAAAATGGCGTTACAATTTCAGCTTTTTAAGCCGTTAAGTACTTAACAGATATCTATGACGAAAATGTACTTTAGTCTGAAGTATTTAATGAAATTTTTAACTAAGTTTGGAAGCGGTAATAATAAATTTACCACATTTAGTTATTCGACTTGTTTCCCTTCTGAATTTGCCGTGACAGGGTCGGGAAATGGCGTATGGTAATCATCAGCATGCCTAATTAGCAGTTCATTCGAGTTACATGGTGGGCACAGTATAATATTGCATGATGATAACATCAAGATATTGAAATGGATTATTGATTCATCGTGAAGATAAGTAGTATGAATCAGATATTTGACTTAATTCTATAACTGAGTAATAAAACAGTTTCTGGAGTAACTTGGTGGAAAATCTTCATATTAAAATTTGCAAATTAAACAACTTGGCTTTTACACTTCAAAATTTTTCCTATTATTCAATACCTAGGTTTCGTTATGGTATAGCATCATCAGGTCATAAGGTTGATGATGTTATACCATATACACCTGATGATTTTATACCATAACGAAACCTAGGTGGTGAAAAATAAAAAAAAATAAGTGGAAAAGCCAAGTTGTTTAATTTTCAAACTTCAATTAATAACCAATATTTCGCGTGATGCTGATTATTTTATTATTATAATATCGAAACGAAATGGAAGATTTTCTATTAAGGACTGTCATTATGACTATGGTAAAGTTATTGTTAAGATTTAATAATATACGTTAATAAGAAATGTAATATGGCTTTGTTGGGATCTTAGATACTGTAAAAACAACTGTTTTATTCATTTCTGGATGAAGCCTCTAAAAAGGACTGAACTGAAAGTTATTCAGGCAATGTAACCATGTTGAAGAAGATTAATACAGTATGATAACATTCAATCAATCGAACTTTATGATCATATTGGTAATTAATAATGGTAACATTTTATTTTCCCCATTAAAATCTAGAATTTAGATCGTGAGTAGTTGGCGATAATCGTGGTAAAAAAACGACTTGATGAGCGGACGGCTACCGATCTTTCATATACACTTTAGCTGAACTGTATTTAAGTTTCCGATGTGATATTACAATGTACTTTTGTCATATCACAATGAACTGCACTTTCGGAAGATTCAAAAACCACTTTTTGGATCGTCACAAAAGTAATTCGTGACAACTGCGTGAATTTCAACATCTTCTAACTTAACACAAACTCGTATGTGCTGTAATATCATTTTCTAGGTTAATAAGATAGACTTGCTATGTGGAATACTTAAATTCAGAAGTTTCTTCATTCAGTAAGTATCTTCATTCGTCAATATTGTGCTTATATATTTATTAAAGAACATTAAGGGATATTTAAAGCCTATGTTTTTCAAGAGTGCATATGTTGATATTTACATTTAAGAGGCAATTTTGTTTATTGTATAAATAAGGCGTTGTTCCTGCTGGTGCGATTTGTTTTGCTTGCGATAGCAATAACAAATAAGGTAGGTGCTTTCAATTAAAAGTCTTTACATCAGTAGGACAAAAGTGGAATTTCTGAACGTAATTACACAACGATTGAGTTGAAGAAGAGTGTACTCTCTATACTTAGCAATTAATTAACTACAATAGGATATCAAGTAAGATCAGGATAGATATTCTATAATAATACGTGTATTTACTGCAAAAAATGTTAAGTAAACTGTAACGTACACAGAAATTAGTGTAATGCCAATGCAAAATATGCTTTTCCATTAAAATTCAACTTATAAGAAGCGAATTGATTTCATAACCGTGAATTAAGCACGTTTTTCCTCTTCTTAAACTTAAAAATTAGCAGAAAATGGTAGCGATATAATTTTTTTTACGATTATTAATAGATAAGTTTTGATGGTTAAATTTCTACAAATTGTATTGCAAAAGGCTTACGTAAGTCCAAGAGTGGGTATGTAGTGCAGGTATATTGTTTACTTTTATTGTGAATGGCTTCTCTTCGGTTAAAATATGTAAATTTTTGAAACAGCATTCTATGTCTTTATAATGACAGAACTGTTTGAAATATTACGATAAAATAATGATGATTCGGAAAATATTCAAATAATTTCACTTGATTAATTTCATATTGTGGTGCATTCTCGACATTAGGTGAAAGTTATTATCTGTTCATTTGTATTTAAGGTAAGTTGACAAGTTTTGTGCATTTGCGGTGAAAATTAAGGTCATTCACATATCACCCTTTTCAAGAAAACGTTAATTTACCACTAACAGCAGTTATAAACCCAAAGTTCGGTGTGATAGGTGAGGATGGAGTTCATCCAATACTAAGCCTAATGGCGTGTGAAATGCACAAATCATGATCTTGGGGCTAGTTCCTTTCTCTTTGGCTGCTATGGCTTCCCAGGAAGATTTGGTATCCGAAAATCACACAGCTTGGGTCAAGCTGAGGTTGTTCAGAACCGTTCCCGTCAATCGATCCCTGGAAATAGCCTTCCGGTTAGTTGTCCAACGCCCAACCAACCACATCCCTCATTATATTGCCCTATTATTTAAGAAATATTTTCATGAGAGTAAATATTCAACAGCCAAGCAGAACCATTGTGTTAATTAGGTACGAATTTAAGTGAGTGAATACAGTTGATAAGAATAATAAATGTAACAGAGATGATAACTCTTGCAATTTTCCCCTTAATAATGATTAATGTCTCAAGATTTGAAAATGGTGTGGTACCTCGAAACTAGTAGAAAATAAATATTTATTATGGGGAATATTGCAAGAGGTTTCGTCTCTGTTATTATGGAACAGTTCCACTTTGAGAATTAGCTGCCATTGGACAGTATAAGTAAAAATCAGAGTGATTTTGATGAGTGAGGTTGGGAACGTTTTAAAATTAGAATGCAAGAAAACGAGAAAATATTTGAGGCGTTTAGTAAAAATTACAATAACTTTTGTTCCATTAGTATATTCAACAATCAATTGCTGATTTTTATTCAGTTCAACTCATAATGATATCGTCATAGGTCTTATATTTCTAAGTTAATTAAAATGCTGATGACCATCATATTCAGTGCTTCCCTTTTCCCTCACCCTCCCCCACTCGGCCCCTGTGAACGGCCCTTTTGGTTCTTTCACCTAACCAATCAGTCTCCACTTCCCGTCCACCAAAAAACCCCGTACCCCTCAAACCCTCCATTCTTCCTCTCATCAAAAAGAGTATATATTTTCGAAAATGCATTAAATTTTCACCTGATGATGACAGGAAGTGTTGAAACCTGGGTCGTGTGAAAAAAAAACACTATAGTGGTATAGTAGTATAGTAGAGTAAACACAATTGTTAATTATAATTTCTCTCCAATATAGAAAGTTTCCACAAAGTTAAACCTGAAACTATACACTTCGCCATTAATTAATGTCGAGAATGCAAAACATTCCTTTTTTGTAAACTTATCAATATCAAGTTTTTGGTGAATTTCGGTAAAAGTTATCAAGAAATTATGGAAATCTTGACAGCTGTTTACGGTGATAATGCTCTGAAGAAAACATCAGTTTTCAAGCGGATTAAGCGTTTTAAAGAAAATACACAACCTTCAGCTAAAAGAGTGATAGCTCATAGTTTGTTACTCATGAGTTCGAAAAAAGTTGTAATACGCTTTCTTATATGAGAGAATCAGTTGGTTTAGCTGGTAATTAGCTGAATGAGAAGTGTAACAAATGAGTCATGATACCATCGCTAAGTTGTTTCAGAAGTCGTCAGTGTGTTCAATTTCAAAATGAGGTAAATTGAGAAAAATCCACATTCTAGGAATGAGAATAAAAACAAAAATATTTCAGAATTTAAAAGATGCAGTTGATCAAAAATAGAGGAAGGGAATGCAAATTGAATCACAAATATGAAGCGCGGTTGATGGCAATAACGGAAAATATCCATCAATTCAATACAATACAATATGAATGAGTGGCAAACACTAACATGTAATAAATATAGAGATGTAAACGAAGATAGAAGAAAACTTTTTTGTGGAGAGTATTATTACGTTACTCGGAAACTTGGCCGTTGTGGAAAGATATGATAGACGTACATTGGGAGGTTTTTGAAATGTGGTAGAAGAGAAGAATGGAAAAAATAAAATGGAAGGAAATCAAAGAATGACGTTCTAGCGAGGTCAGGGGAAGAGAAATTAAAAGGCAAGAAAAGACAGGATCCATGAGAAACGGAGACGCAATGGGATGTTGAAAAGGGTAAGAGAGTGGTGATGTCAAAAAATTGAGGGAAGAGAGAGGAAATTGTTGGACATTTTTGATGGAATTAAAGGAGGTAGAATTACACAGAGCTAAAGAGTTATTTTAGTAACTACCCGAGATTTCAGGGTATTAATATTATATTGAATAGAAGTTATGAGTACCGTATTGTGTCTTGTCAAACACCACCAAAAAACCTACCCTAACCAGAGAGACTACTGCTATTAATAATAACGAATGATTAAAAATAGTGATGCGGTAATCGTGGCGAACGGAAATCAATGGAAATTCAGCTCCTACCCCTTTCTCTTCAAGAAAGCCTTTAAAAAATTTACTCCCGAAAAATTTCATCTTCCCAGTTATTTATTCTGTACGGAGTGTTTGATGTTGGTTTGTATGTACTACTGACACTGCAAGGTCTATTTGCCAAGGAATGCTATAAAATTCACGTGCACTTGTGTTTCATGAACCGTAAAAAGTTATTTTTCTAATATGTGTATAGATGTAAATACCCTAGCTTTGAAACATATTAGAAGGACAAATCGGGTAGTACTATACAAGTATATTATATTATAATAATAATATGAAAGCATGTCAAATGAAATCTAGCCAAAATGACAAATTTTACGGTTTTCATCACAGGGTGAATGAAATTTAATGAATGTCGATGTTTCTGCACTTTTGAGATGCTGAATTCAAATCTCTCCGACCATCCCAAGTGTTCACATTTCGAATTCAATCGCGTCTTATTATTCCGCGCTGTTTCTTCCGATCGTCGGACAAGTCGCGGAGCAGGAGGCAGCCTTCTTTCCACGCTCTTTCCAGAACAAGCCCACTTCTCGCACTGTCTCCCCTCCTCCCCTTCCGGGTGATAAACACGTTCCTAAGCTTGTTCCACAGTTTGCTAACCACTTGGTTGTTTTCGTGAAGTCAACCGATGACATCCACGCGACCGGCTTGGCAAGCCTTAGTAGTCAACGAGCTCCCGTCGATAAACTAATAAACCAACAAGGAAGGCGCGTGACGTAAATTACACTTGAAATCCCCTCATCCCTCCACAGAAAAGGGAGTGGGGGAGGCAAAAAACCCCAGCGCGATCGTGAGGGGATAATTGACAACCACCGAGGCTCACATACGAATTGACCCTACTTGATAAAAAAAACGATGGAACCTTCTACCGCTATCCGAGAGGGAGGGAGGAAGCCTTTGACCAGTGAAATATTTCTTTTCGAACATGGCAGGCCTGTGACGATTGAATTATGTAAAAATGGCGAACATTGACGTCGCGATTAAAGAGAACGTCACCTTCCATCCGCACACCCGAATTGCGTCGATTCGACTTACATGCCTGTCTGTGAGATTTGACATTTTCACGGTAGACTTTTCAGCCAACCTTCCCAATCCTCCGCGCAGATGATGTCAAGGTCATTCTGGTATCAATAAATCTCAATGATTAAGACGTTGCATTAGCGGTGGAAACAAGAGGAGTTGACTCTTTGTGACGTTCCCTTTGAAGTTACGTAGTTAACTGTGCCACATGTATTGACTCTTATATATGCTTACAATACAAACACCTGGGTTAGATACTCAGACATTGTAACTACGTTTCTATTCGCCAATTCCCACTGAATACTTTTCATGAACGTGTTTTATTTCATACAAGGTAGTCTACCTATTTTTGATAGATTTTGATGATCACTGAAGTCAATTATGCTGTACGAGTCGCGAAAATTTCCTTTTGCTTTCCCTACATTATTTTCTTCTTGAGTTATTCATATCTGCTGCCCTCCTTCACAATGTCCAAAAACCTATTGTCTTCCTGTCTTCACTTCGTTGACTAGGCTTACCATTAAATGAGTTGATTTTAGTAGAGCTGCATTCTCCATTCTTTCGCGGTCTTTAATACTCCGTTACAGTTCAATATATATTTCACCCCGGGGATCGGAATGGTGCGGTGGCTAACGTACAGGCTTCCCACCGATAGGACCCGGGATCAAATCCTGGAGAAATATTTTTAGTGGTATCCCTACTTCAGGTGTTTTGTGGAGAGCTCTTTGAGTGAGTACGACGTCCGTCGGATGGGACGTTCAACTGCGGACCCCTTAGCGCCTTCTCTTACCTCCACCCTTCCTTTCCCAACCAACCCTAATGGCGCAAATGATCTTAGTTGTCGGTCGCCTCCCATAAAAACTACTACTTTTTCCACCCTTTTCAGATTTATTCTGGAATCTACCTCCCGTCGCCCTTTCAAAATGTACATATGATGTACGAAATGTGTTTCTTAGAATGATAATTAAATTCATAATTCATTCCGCTTTTGACAATTCATATAACAATGATCTGTGTTGATTTTAGCTGAGCTACGTCTATGAGATGTTTTTAAGGAGTTTGTTCAAACAAATCACTTTCCCATTTGAGTCCATCTCGAGGTATTCTATAGGATAAAAGTCGATCAGTTACGCGTCACCTCTCTAGATGGGTCGACATGGCCGCGGCATCTCCACACATCGCTGCCGTCTTATCACGCAGTATTGCTTCGAACGACACATTCTTCCGTCACCATCCTCCGGAATCACTCGCTTCTTTCATAGACTGCGTCACCTTCTTTCAGTCCCTCCCCCAGTTCACCCCTCCCCCTCTCGGGTGATGGAGAAAAAAGGTGGGTACTACCCGCCGGGTGGAGCAAATACGCGTAATTTATGGCCTACTGACTCCCAATCGTGAACCGCGATAAAGTTCCGATGAAGATAAATGGAGTCGGCGATGAAACGGCAAGGGGGTCGTGATACCACCCGCTCTCGTCAAGCAATTCGTGATATTCCTAATTGAGGGGCTTCCCGACAGGTGGTGATCAATGGCGGTAACCCGAGAAATTAATCGGGTTTCGGAGGGACCAGAAGGATAGGGAGAAGGTGGCGGTTGGGAATTGCGAAGGAACGATTTATGCCTAGCTATCAGTGCCTTCCAACCTCTCCCTCCGCCGTTGATTCGCAAAAATGGAGCAATTTAGCCGTTAACTATGTCATAGGAGATGGATACTGACAGGGATTACGACTATTTCTCCATCTTGGGTCTAAGGTGCTCGGGAAGCTTGCGTATAAGATTCGGAAAAACGACGTGACTTCTGGTGCTGCTGTGAGGTAACTGCCGCTACTAGAGGTAGTAGCCTAATGCACAGCTAAATTCTGTATGCCCCGACTAACCATTAACATAAAAAAACATCAGAAGCCCAAATTCATTATTTTAATCGAATATTTTATCCTTTGCCCGTTTTCCATTAGACTATATAGAGCAATTTATTCCACATATTGAACTCATTTATATTATTGGATTCATATTATATTTACAATTACAAAATCTCAATTTACCACATCATCAAAACTCAAACTTCCACTAACATTCATTCATACATAAATATTCTTGAATACTTTTCTCGACGAGTGGGAAAATGATTGGGAAATATACTCATAAGTCACATATTTTCTCAAATACGTAAAATATATCATCTGTATCCAATAACACATCACCAATCCATTTTGCTCCGCGCTGGATTCAAAATCGGTTACTTGAACCCACGGCAATGTTTCACGCAATTTAATGGGATAGTGTTTCATCACTTCTTACTCCTATAACCACGCTAGTAATTTCTGTTCTCTAAATTAGGATTATTGCCGTATGCGATCATTTGTTTTGCGAATTTGTACATCATGCTGCGGTTCAAATGCATGTTACTGCATTTCATGCAGCGCACAATCATGTACTCAACGAATTAATATCAGGCATGAACCACTGGCTATATTATGTGGAATGTTTGATTCGAAATTCTTTCTCCGCCATGCAAATGGAAAATGTATATTTACGAAGCCAAAAACAACGATACTGCTCGATTATTTACAGTGGAAAAACGGTTTCGGGCCTATTCGCCTTTAACGACTTTGGCCGCGTCAATCCGAAAAAACTCGAGTGACGAAATGTAAGAATTTCATCACATATACTTTGCAAGGAGATGTCCCATTAAAATCGCCAATCAGATTCCGCACGCACACACACATCTATGTACATATTACGGCAGTGAATAACTGATTCACTACCGTCCTCCACGTGTTCTCAACATGCGTTTATAAGCTTTCTTTCTTCGTTAACCTGAAAAAGTGAATTTCTTTGAGGTATCTGTCTACTTACGCTAGCAGCTCGACTCCATTTATTTATCTCGGCCCATTTATCCATTGGTCATTAAATTTAATCTTAATTATTTAATTGCTTTGTTTATTAGCTCCGTTCTCAACCATATAAAGACTAATACAGGATCTGAAATCTGGGCATGCTAACTAAGTACACGATCAGAAATGAAGGGATTTAAAATCTTTAATTTCCTGAGATAAACAATAGCAAAGCCACTGGTTATGTATATCAATATATTAATAAGTGTAACAAAGTGCACTGTTTATTTTTGCTCAATATATATAAATATTTAGAACAAAATACACCAGGTTTTCTCCCCAGACAATAATTCCGTTGTAAAAATAACCATTACTAGACGATCGATATCTACAAGTATAAATAGGTCAATAGCTCACGTTCTTTGTAGAAAGTTTGCACAAGATTGAATACATGTCTTTAAGCATGTAAAAGCAATTTAAGCATCTCTGGTAAACAGAGATTTACTGAATATTGCGTAATTAGAATTTTAAAATAAAATGCACTCATAATACACATTTTAAATGGTCAAAAATATATTTTTGAGAAATAACTGATTTGAGGTAGTGAATTACATAAAATATAAAAAATTAAATAAATAATATCCTCATTAAAAGATACCGTATTAGTGTGTTTTTTGATAAGCCAATCCAATGATGTGAATTACATCCATTCATCAATGAACGGGCTGGTTCCATACTATATTTCATTTCCCAGAGGTGAACCGTGTCCGCGAGTTATTCCTAAACAAAGGTAGTATTTATGGTAAGGTAATGAAGCGCGTTTCCGGAAAATTGGTGATTACATGGGCGTATGTCCTTTCTAATTATCTCCGAATGAGTTCACAGTTTTGGAATTGAAACCGGCTATCCATTAAGGATAGCCTTATTTTTGGAAGACACATCAAATCCTTTTCGCCTGTATTGGTGATCCATTAAAGTAAGCCGAAAGCCTATCTTGAAACTTTCAAAATATATTATTTACGACTAAATCTTCATAAAAGGATTAGTTTTGTTTCAAAATTAACACAGGGTATCACGCCAAGGATTTCTGAGCCATTTTCAATAGATAGAATAAGAAATAATGGTAAGTAGACCGTTTTAAATTCCCTCTGCGGAAATTGGAAAAGAGAGAAGGGATAATTGGAATGGACAGCGTAAATCAATTTTACCTTTCATTACATTCGTTACCAGCAACAAATTGTTATTTCAGGGCAACGATAAATAATTGAGGCAATTCGGATGTGAAAATAATATACAAAAAAGATATTTTGAAAAATATTTTTCCGTGAATGAACATTTTTCCAAACATTACATGTGCTAAGCATATTAGAACCACGAACAGGTTTTAAGGCAACAAAAATAGATGTGTTAGCAATATTTCTTGCCTTAAAATCATGATGTTTGCTTATTCATCAACTATTTATCAATATTTCCGACGATATTTTTGATCAGCTCCTTTGGACTTTATTAAAAACAGCGAACAAATTTAGACGAATAATTTTACGCGTATTATTTGTAAGTGGGATCGATGAATAAATCTAAAAGAAACATCGTCCGATTAGATGCCTGTTATCAATCATAAACTTAACGGATGGGGGATAAAAGGGGCTACTAAATCATTATTTATAATAATGGCAGTCCTTATCAAAGTAATGTAATGTTTATAAAATGTATGCGATTTCAGATAACAAAAGCTTCATACCATAGGTCTCTATTTTTACGACAACGTATAATTTAATTGCCTATCTAATCCAAAGAGTGTCTCTTTACCCGAAACTTGAAACATTCATGTGATAGTATTAATCTGGTTAATTCTTTGCATTCTTTTTTACCCCTTAATGCTGTTGACAATTCATATTTTATATTAGATAAAACTTTTGATGAGTTAAAAATCATTGTTCCCTTAAAGAAACTTTAACTATAAAGTATGTATGGTTATACCATGATTATATTTATTCCTATATTTATTTAATTTGGAGTACTCCATTGCAGGGTAAAGAAATATTTTAGAACGTTCAAGCACCTTGGATGCTAATGTCGATTGGATCTAAGCACCTACTTACGAGCTGGGATGGGATCTAAGCACCTACTCGTAATCATCTCTGGTAAAATGCCATTCGTATTTTATGTTGTTCTATTCTTATCCTCCGGGAGTTATGTACATATAATTCAGATAATAAGGCTATAGTGGTAAAATGAATAAAGCCATCTTTTGGGTGAATGTAGGTTTTACATTAGAGAGTGTCAAACTTCGTCAAATGCTCCTTCTCTACCTGAAAATCTTTCTATGAAATACCTATGCATCGAAACAGCGCCAAAGCCCTCTTTAACTGGCACTTCCTTCACGAACGAGGCATGAAGAGTGGATAAAACGAATCGATTGGTTTCCCGTCGATCAAGATACGTGAGTCTTTCCTTAACCGAATGTAAGACGCTTAATTCAGTAGAAGAAGTTTCGTTCTCAACGTTGACATATCAAAGGGCCGCCTCGTGTCTCTGCAATCGACGTGGTCGACCGCTGAGAGGAGATGGTGCCGGCGTTTTTGCTACCGTATCTTTTGATGGATAAATAGTAAAACAGTAGTTTTGGTAGTCAAAATGATACAAATGTAGATACCGCATGAGTGCCTCTTACTGACTAGTCTTAAACAAGATAAGGGAATCAAGATTGAAGGCGAAGCTTCTTTTGGAAATACACTGCGACGAAAAGAATGGGAGAAAAGGTATTCGAAATGCACCTCCACGCAAAATATTTTAAATAATGATTTTTACATGAATTCTATGGAAAAATATGAGTTCCTATTGATTAATTTTGATTACTGAAACTTCCTCGCATTGAAAGACGAACAGGATATTTTACACACTCAAATTTTACGCTTAGAAATTACTCGAAATCGTAGATAAATAACGACTCACAATGCCTAAAGTAGGGTACTTGCATTATATGATAACACACATTCATGTTAAATATCCAATAGATTCTACAGGAGGAGTCAGTTGCCTGTCATTGGGGCAAATATCTTTCCTTTCTTCCAGGGAAACTTCATAAAAATGTTAACTTGGTGAAAATGTTGCGCAAATTTTCCATACTTTTCACATTAATTTTATTCAATCCTGAACACGCTTTACCATACATTTGATCCGTCCGAACAATTTTCAGTTAAAAGTTCAATTGACATTCAAATTTTCCTATTTTAAAAACGAAGTCAATTATTTTCCAGAAAGAATTTTCTAAAAATAAGCTTTATAATGACTGTTTCTGAAGAAACCATTGTACTTTGCGTGCTGAATAAATAATTGCGTACTATGATTTGCAAATAAATGCGTCCATCAGACTCCTTCATATATGTCACAATTTTCGAGATTGTGAAAACGCTCAAAATGACTTAACTAGAAAGACCAGTTTTCAAGGCGAACTTAACCACCATTTTTTCATCTCTTATCTCAGATTTTCTTCACGCAATTGAATAGGGTGAGAAGCAAAAACTAAGGTAATCGCTTATCTCGTAGAAGATGAAGTAGCAGTCACTCTGTACGATGGTAACGTCGCAGACCTCCACGGCGGCGGGGTTTGCCAATCCAAGAGTCGCGGGTTCGATTCCCGCCTGGGTGGGTTTTCCTTCATCTAGAGCTTGGGTATTTGTAATTGTGGCCATTGCTAACGGCATGATGTAAATGTCAAAATTTTTGGTGTTTTCGGACTAATGCTAAACAAATAAAAATTAAAGGAGAAATAAAATAGAGTAAAATAATTTATACAAAAAAGAATTATCCCATAAAATATAAATATGCTGGGATAAAATATAACATGCTGGACGAAATTTATTTTCATCCACGAGATTTATTCCATTTCAAATTTCCTTTTTTGCTTCGTTTTAACGTTTACCGTCCTCTTTGCCAAAATTTAGCAGAGGAAAAACCATTCAGACCAAGGGAAGTTAGAAATGCAAGTTGTGAGCCGAAAGAATTTCAGGGAAGGCTGGAACAGCACGTAGAGGGACTTGATTGTACGTATAGTCAGGCCAGCCAGCTAGCTAGCTAGACATAATAAGGGAATTCAATTTGGACTAAGACTTTGAGTTAACGAACTTTGGGTTAAAAAAAATGGTTAGTGAAATAAAAAAAGCACTCCTGAAAATGAAGGCAAATCCAGAATACACAATAATACACCGACAGAATTACTAATGAATTTAGAATAAATTCGAAGAATATTTTTACTAATGCTTATAAATCACGAGAAGACAACGAGTCCAGACATTAGGCCTATTTTCATCTCCATCTCATGATGAAGAAAAAATCTAGATTAGTTGAGGAATAAAGGAAGTTTAATTTGACAAGTGGAAAAGGCAGTACTGAGACATTTGTAAATATACGGCTACATACGAAGTGCAAATAGTTAGTAACATTAGAGAAGGATGAAAAAAATGATTGCAAAATGCTTATTATTGCGGTACTATCACTTTTATCGCATGAGTAACATCATCATATGTCATCTATGCCAACTGATGTGCCACATAAATAACAAAACCGGTCATAATACGATACATTTTTTTCTGAAATGCCTGGCACAGAAAGGAGAAGTGAGTAGGAGCTTTAGACACGGTGTGGGTCCCAATGGGCGTGCAGAAGGATTTTTTAACTCATGTCTACTGGCATAGAATAAATTGACTCTATTAATAATATTAATAAAGCTCGATAACAATATTTTCTGAGAAGACACATTTGGAGATATTCTATTCTAATTGACGCCTTAAATGTCATTAGTTTGAATTAGTAAGGTCAATGATGAGATGGTAGCTTTAAATGGTAGTAGCTATGTTTTTAGCTTCATAATACCTGAAATACTTGAAATCCAAAGAATGCTGGTGAGGAAAGAAATTGAAAGGAAGAGAAATAAATGAAGGATTTTAATTTAACTCTCTGATCGATTGACGCTTACGCGTAAGGGTATAAGGATACTCTTTCACTATTTTCTGTTTAACATCTCAGAGGATTTCCATCAAACACTATTATGTATTGCAAGGTTTCAATGTGTATACAATTATTTCGAATTATTTTGTAAACGCATAGCCTTAGGCAGAGAAAATGTTTAAAAAATGCGGGAACAGCATATTTCTACGTCACAATGTTATTCATAATATGCTACACATAATTAAGGCTACCAAATATTCATCCAATAAACAATTTATAAAAAACAAAAAACTTTTCGGAAATTTCCGAAATCGAAACTGTAAATTAATTATTATGTGTTAATTATGAGTTAAAAACAAAAATTTCGCCATTTTACTTCAAATTTTACAAAACTCTCGCGCGAAAAAAGTAAAACGTGTATGTTAACAATGTCGATGATTAATATAGAAACGCAGCCTTCTTCAAACAGAGGCTGTCATTCAAAATAATTTTAGAAACTCAATATCATAAAGGTCTATGTATTGCGATATTTTGCACCACGAAAAGAACACTTTTACGTACATATTTACTTTTTAAAATTAAAGGAATTCCAAGATAGGAAAAATCACAATTCATCCACGACTAAGGTTAATACGTATGGACACGTCTATTATAAAATATTTAGGGCCAAATCGGATATTCTCTAAATTGTTTACACCTACCGGGATCATTCGTAGATGGGTATCCTGTACGGGAGAAGTTGTTGCAAAAATCCTATATCAACGATATTGGTTATTGATTTATAGCAGGGTGCCACAAGCTGTATTCCAACTGCCTGTGGCACGCTCGTTGAAGGATTTAAGAACATCCAGCAGAGGATTAAAGCATCCCGAGGCCCAAGAAAGAAAGGTTCCTGCCGTTCGACGAGGAGCCAAAGGATCTTGCGATCGATCACACTCCTTGCAGACCTATCCTTTTCTTCTTAAAGATATTCTCTGTCGATGATAAATTCAAATTGGCACAAATTTAACCAACTCCTTTATCTGAAAAGCACTACTTAATGCACCCGGAGTAATCATTGCATTTATTTAAGATCAGCTCATCAGCAAAGGTAGACTTTTGATGGACCATCGGACTAAATACTGTTTCACCTCTAAGATCCGTTACACTAAACGCGACCACAAAAATTCCAGAAACCTTTGAATGTTCTTAAATAAATCACATCAATCAAATTAGCCAGCCTCTATGTTTGACCAACAGTTTTTATCTTAGGCAAATTACATGACGATGATGTTTCTGGTAACATTCGACTGGGGAATTATTACTTGTAAATGCTCTCAAAGCTTTCTGCGTAAGCTGCAAAAACAACCATAGTATTCGTGAGAAAATAGTATGACCTGGGAGCGTGAATTGGTAAAAAATATTGTTTAACATGATATAATGTAAAAAATTCTCTTAAATATGTTTATGACAGTTAATTCCTCCCCGAAAAATCACAATGTTGATGCTGGCGTGTTTATTTTCTCTAATCCGTCGCGCTTCGCAACGGTCCGGATGATAGCAAAGATATGTTCTTCGTATGAAGGGACCCTTGTTGCGAGTTCATCACTCCTTAAGATGGTCTACTTATCACCCAACAAGCTGATCTAGTTTGGAACAAATTGGTTCCACAAGTCTCGTGGATTCCTCCTGATGTTAACAAGATAGTGGTCAGGATAGGGAGTCTCCCATTCAAAGGATGGAAGAGTGTGGTCCAAGTTCTATTTCTCCAAAAAGCACACGATCAGTGATCGAAATATCACTGACTATATACGTATCACCATTTCATCTGCATGTACAAGGTTTCTTTAAAAAGAATCAGTAAAAATTTTTTCTTCAGGTGTGCGTGTAGTGCTGAATAGAGAACTTCGGTAAACGTTGCACATGATCGCAGATTGTACTGACGTTGATATGATGTCAGTGCACACCATTATCACTGAAAATTTGGCGAACCGAATATCTGCACTAAACCGTGCCGAAGTTCTTGACGGAAGACCAAAAGCACAGTCGAGTGTCTACGAGCGAAGACCTTCTGAAACGACATCGCGACGATTCCCCAACCCCCTTACAGTCCCGACTTGGGATCAGCAGACTATTTCCTATCCCTATCAACAGTGAAATTCTTCCTCAATGAACACCAAAATGGGACCTAAGTACCTTCAAAGAAGCTTGCACGCATTCCCTTAAGGACCTTCCGGAATCCGCCTACCAGGGAACGTTCGAATCGTGGAAAAGCCGCTGGCAAATGTGTGTCGACGCTCAAGGGTTGTACTTAAAAGAATTTCGAGGCATTGTAGCAATATCAGAAATAATTATCTTTTTCCGAAGCTCTTCCCAACACTATTTATACAAACCAGATATGTGCATTTTACTTTTAAATTCGTCACCTAAACGTTCTTATGGAATGTGGTGTTAAGTCTAAAAATTTCGAATGAATTCAATTAACCAAATTATTTCATATTTGGTAAAAACTAACTTCATGCATAAATGTAAAGTATTCTGCATTGAGTTTTCTGTCGTTATTGCAAACTGTGTTCATAAAACTGGTTTTATGCAACCGTTTTTCTCCATTGTCCCTTTCCCCTACTTATCATTTTGGTCTTGTCATCCAAAGTAAAGCAGGATCAGAATTATTTACGCTTTACCAGAATTAAACCTGAACGATGTGTATTTTACAGAAGGTAACGTTTAGCATATAAAAATAGTACATCGGATAGATCCCAACTTAAAATTTCCAATAATTACCAGATTTTTTCTGTTTGCTCATTACCTTTTTCAAAAGAATCGAAATTTCTCTTCTTCCTATACGCAGAAATATAAGAATTGAACCTTCTATCACCGGGTCTCAGGCTTATTTATGATAAGGTTTACTGATGAAAAAAGGACCCTCTCACCGTTAAACTTTTCAAACACATTCCCAAAATTTGTTTGATGAAGATCAGCTATTCTAATGCCATAAGCTCCACAGATATCCGGAATGTGATTTCCCCTGAAATCTCATTTGTGATTTTTTTGCCAAAGTCTTTCACTTGACCTTAATGTTTAAATTTGCTGCACTTTTCGATTTTATAGAACGGGATACAGGATTCCTCTTTCCATAAGGTTTAAAAAGTGCGCACTTCTACTGTCCAGATTAAACGGAAACCCATGAAACCAAACAATTCGTGGACGGCTTGATAGAATCTCGGTAGTTGACCACTTCCCTACGGAGCTGAAACCCGGACGTATGGCGTCGGATGCCGGTGATCCAATTCTTCGACTGGGCACCAAACCGACCCCCGCGGAGCAGTCGTTAATTCTGTCGCGGGCGGAGACCGCCGCCGCTCTTCCTCCGGGGCAGCGGGTGTGAATTCGCTCTCTTCTCAATCACTCGCTTTTAATTCGTGACCGACACGTTGCTGGAACAGCGGAGATTGTTTTTCGGCCACAAATAAACTCGCTTCACACCCGCCGGCACCACTACTGCAGTCGTACCCGACTATATTTTCCCCTCAACACTCCCACCCTCCCGCATCTCCACTCGCTTATCCCCCCCAACCACCTCCTAAGGCGGACAGGACGAGGATGTAGTCCAATACCGCTCGCTCGCTCTTAGTATTTTGACGGGTCGTTATCTCGTCAAGCGCATTGACAGAGGGGTAATGCCGCAAATGACCAGAGTCAACGCCTCCTCAATTATAACCTCGCATCCTTCATCCTAAACCCAATCTTCCTCCCCTCTCGCCCCCACATTGCTTTTCCCCCCTCCCCCAAGCTTAAGGCCACGAGTAAATAGAAAGCTTCGAGGTACATGGCAACGTCTATGCTCGAGGAATTCCACGAACGTATAACCCTCTCCATATATTCACTGTGAACATTTCTGTAGCCTCACCTGAGGATTTTGCACCAAAACAGCACCTCGATAGTGTGTTTATTATATTTAATATGCAATTATACAGTTTTTTGAGCTCCGTTAGTTCAAAGCTAATTAACCGCGGACTAATTTTGAGAGCCATCACTGAAATGCCTGCAAATATTTTACACGTACACGGAAAATTAAGAGTCGTAGGAGAATAGTGAAATTATGGTTTGATGAGAACTATTCAACAACCTCAATAATCATGAAGATGGTCCATGTGTTTCGAAGACCGAGACAATTGTTCATTATTGAGTATACATTGGGTCTTCACGCCTCTTGGGAGTGGGTCATATAATCCATTTAGGAGACCACAGTCAATGCTGTCACTGTACACTATTACATCCGAGGTAAAACTCGAGCACATGGCCATCACGTCAACCGACGAAGTGGCAATCACTATACCACTCGAGTTTGAATTCTTCTATTTTATTGAAAATATTTTCAATATTGCTCATTTGGTCAATGAATGAAATTCCACTGCAAAAATATATGCTCCTGTTTGAATTCCTCAGAGTAATTACGAAGAAACCGTTTTGTCCAGTACATTTTATTTTCTTAACACTTATATCAACAAGCCATTTCTATCACATACTTTTTTAAGGTATAACTCATGATATTATTAATTTAAACGTATTACCCTATGAACAATTTATGACAAAAATATAAGCATTGATTTGAGACAGGTGACCCAGCTATATAGTTATTGCGCCAATATACACAAAAAATAAGCCGTTAGATAACTTAGTTTTACCATCACAGATAAAAAATAATGACATATCGGCTTCCTCCAGGAGATAAAAAATATGAATGAAGACAGTTGTAACGATATTAATTTATTCTTATTTTAACGAGGGAGATATAAATGAGAGCCGGCTTTCAGAATACATCTACATCCACACGAATACCTCGAGATGAAGCAAAAATGTGTATGGCAGGAGGTGAAAGCACTAGGTGGTAAGGATAAGAAATGAGGAAGAGTGAGGGTTTTTAAGGAGTGTGGAAAAGGAAAATTTGTAAAAATCAACTTAAAATCCCTGAAAAAGACGAGCACGGTGATGCGAACATGTATACATGTAAGCAGCAAACTTAGTTTTAATCAAGCGTTAATTTACCCACCACAGAAACTGTCAGCTAGTTTGCACTAAGAACGGTCATGCAAAAGAGGAAAGCAAGAAAGGGCGAATAAGTTTAGCTAAATTCATGCTACTTGAAGTCCCTCCCCTGATGCCGCAGGTAGAAAACGCGGTACTCTGCTGATGGCAGCTGACCGCGCGAGGCATCACCTAAGCGAAGAAAGAGAAAGGGTGGGAGCTTGAAAGCACAAGAAGAGCCTATTAGATTGTTTTAACATACACTACGATATACGTTATTTTAGCTAAGCCCTCCTCTGACATGCGGGAAGAAAATAGGCATCAAAACATGAGATCGAGTTAAAATGCATTAATTACAGTGAAACTATTTATCCCCTAGACGCTGAAATTGGCAAGTGACAGTCTTGTTGGCTGCCTATCAGTACATAAATTGTGTTTTCAAAGTACATTTTGTTGTTGAACATACTGCGTTTGAATCTGAAAAATATATCCATTGTACGTGAGCTTTTCAGTATAGAATGATCATAAATTTTTCATCGAATGATTTACCAAGCACAAATTTAACCTTTATTGTTAGTTTATTTTTCTGTAAAATGGATACATGGCATGAGGTTCATTGATTTGTCTCCACCATTGCATTCGCGGCAGCCGGTAAAGTTAAACCACGTTCAATTAGCCTACGCATTATTTCCAATGATGGAACCTTCTCTCCACGAAGGTATTTTTTTCACATTAGGAAACGGAAAAAAAAGTCACATTGGGCTGTCTTAAATATAAAAAGGATGAAAAATTCACTTTTCACAATGATTTTTCCGAGATATTCGCGATTTCACAGTGGGTTTGGTGGGACCCTCCACGCCAGAAGAGGTTTCAAGTACATTTTATCCATTAATCAATGTTTGTGTGGTTCCTAATGAAGCTTTAAATTTCTGATAACGTTTTTATCTAATAATGCAATTTGACACTTTCCTTAAAATCGAGGTAGCGGTGTCAATGTATATTTCGGTGAGGAGGATGAATGGAGCTCCTGGTCCAGCTTCCTTTGAAACCATCTTGTAGCAATAAAAAAAACTCCCTTAAAGCCTCCTGGATGAATCTCGTTTGATTCGTTTATTCAGGTGCAATCATAATTTCCATACACTGATGCGTGTTACCTTCATCGTTAACGTAAGCGAACTAAACAACTTTTAGTAGTCGCTTTCGACGTAATACACGTGTGTAACTCAGATCAATGAATATTCTACTACATTCACATTACAAAATATTAGACCAATGCAAGATACTTATTTTCATACGAAATTATATGAGTAACTTATGTGCACAGTAAAATTATTTTCTAAAGGTTAATGAGAAAGTTCAACCCCGACAGTGTGATCTAAGTATATACGTAGACTAATGCGAGCGTATGGGCAACAAGGAATGTTATCTTGCACGAAATTCACTCATATATAATATGATTTATCAACTTCTTTCTCAAAATAAAGTTTGTTATTTTCCAGCCTACAGAATCCTCACTAATGCATTCTTTAAAGGATATTGCTCAAATTCCTTCCTCCTGTTTCATCTAGATCTGAAGACTACCCTACAAGGGCGAGCCGCAGGGAAATAAAATTTTCCTTCTATAAACTTGCAATTCATGTCTCGCTTTATTTCTGTTGTATTCCGTAACACTGATTTTAATACTCCTACAGCAGACTTTTTGTTCTTAATGATTACACAGGCCTACAAAAAAATTTTTTTTTGGTGCCGGGAATCTTTGTGTTGATTTTAACTATATTTGTAGAGCTGATTCCAAATATGAAATCCGTTTTTATTTAACAGCTCTACTTTTTTAGATATGGCACATCTTACGATTAGTTGAATGAATGAATTAGCTCCAATAGCCGTAAACAGTTTACCTTTCAAAACAAAGGACAAATAAGGTTAGTTGGCAACTGCCAACAAGTCAAAGGATGGAAAGGGTAAAAATGGATAAGGATAAGAAAGGTGAATACGAATACGCGTATTTCGGCCACAAAGTAGCCCTCCTCAGCGTACTGAAGGTGAATCGCCACGACAACACAAGTTGAAGTGAGGTCGTGTGTTGTCGTGGCGATTCACCTTCAGTACGCTGAGGAGGGCTACTTTGTGGCCGAAATACGCGTATTCGTATTCACCTTTCTTATCCTTATCCATTTTTACCCTTTCCATCCTTTGACTTGTTGGCAGTTGCCAACTAACCTTATTTGTCCTTTGTTTTGAAAGGTAAACTGTTTACGGCTATTGGAGCTAATTCATTCATTCAATACTGCTAGCCGTAAGAGCTCAATTCTAGTAATATTACGATTAGTTGTTTTAATATTTGATATATTCCGGAAAATAATTTTCATAGTTAAATAAATCTATAATTATACATGGGAATATAAGGTAAAAGAAAATAGGAAAAATATTACAGAATTTGTGAAACGTGCATACTTGGGATATTTTGGTGTTAAGCTTGGTGACCAAGATAAAACATGGGCACCGCATTTTGTATGTAAAACGTGTACTGAACATCTGCGGCAATGGACAACAGGACAAAGGAAAAGTCTAAAATTTGGTGTGCCAGTGGTGTGGAGAGAACCTGTGAACCATATTGACGACTGTTATTTTTGTAAAGTAAATGTTTTGGGAATTAATCGAAAAAATCGGCACAAGCGGACATATCCAGATTGGCCTTCAGCTAGACGCCCGGTACCCCATTCAGAAGAAATACCGATCCCAATATTTCAGACGTTACCAGATATATCTAAGGAAGAATTTGAGATATTTGAGAACATTTCTCATTCTATTGACGATAATGGCAGTGACTACGAGGGGGTATCAACAATTCCTCAACTATTTGATCAAGGTGAACTAAGCGATCTTGCTAGAAAACTGAACTTATCGAAGGAAGCATCCGAACTACTAGCATCAAGACTGCATGAATAGAATTTACTGCAACCCGGTACAAAAATAAGTTTTAATCGCACAAGGGAAAAGGATATGCTACCCTTCTTTACTCAAGAAGACAATCTTACATTTTCTTTAGACGTTAAGGGTCTTTTAGAAAAAATGGGACTACTATCACAATATGATGCTAGTGATTGGCGTTTGTTTATTGATAGCTCCGAGCGTAGTTTAAAATGTGTACTTCTTCACAATGGTAACAGGTTTGGCGCAATACCAATCGCTCATTCAACTAAAATAAAAGAAGAATATGATACAATAGCATTGGTCTTACAGAAGATAAAATACCAGGAACATCGCTGGGTGATTTGTATAGATTTAAAAATGGTGAACTTTCTTCTTGGGCAGCTAAGTGGCTACACAAAATATCCTTGTTTCTTGTGCCTCTGGGATAGCAGGGACAGACAAAACCACTGGATTAAGAAGGAGTGGCCTAAGAGAGAAAACTTGGTTGTTGGGAAAGAAAACATCATTGCTGAATCTTTAGTTGAAAGAGAGAAAATCATCTTACCGCCTCTACATATTAAACTAGGCCTAATGAAGCAATTTGTAAAGGCTCTTGACAAGGATGGACCATGCTTCGGCTACTTAAGACTAAAGATGCCCCATATAAGTATTGAAAAACTTAAAGCTGGTATTTTTGAGGGGCCACAAATCAGACAACTTACAAAGAATCCTGTTTTTGTCGAGTCAATGAATGAGATTGAAAAAATTAGCTGGATGTCATTTGCTGAGGTCATAAAAAATTTTATAGGGAATGACAAAAGTGAAAATTATATTGAGCTGGTAAACATTATGCTTAGTAACTTCAAATCACTTGGATGTAATATGAGCACAAAAGTTCACTACCTACACAGCCACTTAGACAATGTTCTTGGAAATTTAGGAGACACAAGTGAAGAACAAGGTGAAAGATTTCACCAGGATATAAAAAAATGGAAGCTCGCTACCAAAGAAGATGGGATAACCATATGATGGCAGATTACTGCTGGTGCTTAAAACGAGACTGTTTGAACGAAGTGCACTCAAGAAAATCGCGCAAAAGAAGCTTCCGATGTGTTGAGTGATGTTTTTATGTATTTTTTTCTTTTCAATTTGTTTTATTACAGTAAAAAAATTTAGTATTTGTGTTCAATTGTATTGTAAAATTCTGTTGTGTTTGTGGGTGATTTAATAGCCCTAGAAATAAATCAAGTCTTTATATTTAGTGGGTTTTATTATTAATATAATATTCCCATATCATCATGTAGAAGATTTTTTTACGTAAGTAACAACATATCTATATCTTGAAAACTATAGCTGATAGGAAAAAGCTAGTGTCATAATTGGATTCAGCACCCCAATTGTTCTTTAAATCAACATTAAAAGCTCCGGCACCAAAACCACTGTTGGCCTGTGTTATGTCCACTATCTTCGTCCACTTCCATTATTACCGTCGAGACTTTTGAATGTATACCTATGTCAGTGTATTTCCCATGACAAGGGAGGAGGCATGAAGGGGAATTATAGGCCATTAAGCCTTTGAGGTGTAAATTCGTGATATCATTTTTTTGAGCACGAAAAAGAGAATTGTAGACTTGGGCGATGAGACACTAAACAGAATATTTTCCTCTTCGTTTTCATCCTTAGCGTATTAATCCTAAAGGTCTTTGGACAGGAACCGGCTTTCAGGCCATTAAATATTTCTCCCACCAAACCTTCTCCTTACCACCATCGAATCCCTTAATCGGTCCCACCTCTCCGTGCGCCTGACTCTACTTAACTTTCCAAAATTTCTCTTCCAATTCATTTTTCATGAAGGTTTCCTCCAACGTTTACTGAATAATTTCATTAGAGACTAAGTTATTACACTAGGCATTACGAATATAATCTTTATCATAAAAGTTCATTTAGATTGCATTAACTTTTCCTGTCCTTAATCAGAAAGTCTCTAGACGAGGAATATCATTCGCACAGCTATCGCGTTACGGTAGATTTTTGAAGGACCCTTATGATACATTTCACTTTTCAGCTCAAAGTAACTCCATTAAAATCAACTTATATCCTTTGTTATTTACATTTATTCATAGCCCATGCCTATCGTACTGAATTCACAATGCACTCAGTTTGCAACCCATTGACTGGCTGACAAACTAAAGATTCACCATCCGCAAATCAAACTGATGTTTTGAATTCCCCGCCGACTTTCATTCCCATATCCAGTTCGTTCCATGCATCTTTAATGTTGATGGAAGTTCGGTTGATAGAAATATCGTTGTTTTATTCCTGTTGTCGCGGATACTGCGGTGATTGGTAACACCGCTAACTTCTGCTACCTATTCAGGTTATTCTCCGCAGTCTGCGCATTGCGTTAAGAACATTCATCCTGACAAATTTTCAAGACTAGTCGGCTCAGTTCTTGTATCCAAAGATGGATTATTTTCCTGGACATGTCTTATTCGGTTTCTGTTCCTTCGAGTACCGACACATGAAGAAAAATAATATTCGAGACATTATTCTATTTTCTGAATTGGTGAAGTTAAATTAACATCGGGTGTTTCCTCTCATGGAAAAAATGCTAATGGAATTATTATGAAACAAAAGAGAAATTTGTCACAGAATTTAAGCTAACCTTTTGTCAAGTTTCCAATTAGCTCTTGCATATTTCTGTTATAATTTGTCCAATCTAGTCATCTTGCTGAATATAGATAATTAATACTTTAATTCAAAAACGATCTTTGTCATGTTAGAATCCCCTTTTTAGTAGGTTGATTCCGGTTTGACCATAGAGGTGCACTGAAACCTAACCATGGAGGTCTTAAAATTATTATATTATATTATTATTATATATTATTATGTTATAACTTTCACAGCTTTCATAATTCTAATAGGTTATTGTCTATAAATGACATACGAAAATTAGAGCAGATGAAATGACCTTTTCAAAAAGGCAGTCATTATATTACTTTTAACAAAGCTAGCACTGTTGGATACAGAAAATTTACCACTCTCCCGAAGATTTTAAATGGTTTCAAGTTTTTATGGGAAATTTATTAAATGCGATATTAAATGGATTAAATAGAATCATTATGAGCATGGTCCTCCTTGATAATATATATATTCACATTTTCTGTTTGAATTTAACTACTGGTGAGGCCATTATGAGCCGTTGAGACAAAACAAATGTTTTCTACTGTGGTCATTTTCACCTGTTTTTGCCAACCAAATCTTCCTCGTTAATACCCCACCTTTGTCCTCATCAGTTCTTGCATCTTCACCGTTAATTGAAACAGCTCTCGCCCGCTCTAATCTTAGTTCCCCTTTAATAACCTAAGCACGAACAATTAGTTTCACTTTTCCTCTTCTTGAAACATCACCACTCGACCCTACCCAATTTAAACGGGAACGTTTTGATAAACCGTAGTGCTCTCTGAGCATCTCTGAAAAAGGATAAGCGTCTGAAAGGGAATGGGTATATGAAAAGCCTTCAAGCAGTACCGCCTTCGCTCCCTCCGTAAACACATGGGTCGTTTCGTGTTATTCAACTCAAGGACACCGGAGCGAAGATCCACACCGCACTTTGCCTCCCCTAGAATTGAGCTGGAGGAAGCAAAGAGGCAACCGTCTCCTCGCTCCCTCCCCTATCGCCGTCGTAAGGAGCTTATTGCCCAAATGCTACCTTCCAAAGGTTCGGGAGCAAGAGCAGAGTCGGCTGAGGGGCCGTTTCATTACTCCCTCCATCCAGCCTTCCTCCTCGCAGGTGAAAGAGGGAAGGAGAGTTTTCCTCCCTCTTTCGCGCGCCGTTTGCCTAATCAGCCCCCATTACAAAGAGGGCTGCGGTCACTTCCGCGGCCCGGAAAGGTGTTCCATGCGCACGCCCAAGTTTTCCTCCGACCCTAGCCCCACAAACCCTGCCTCCGTTCCTCAATCGCCTCTTTTCAGCAGGACGGAATCTCGCGTGTTTTCCTCGATGGATTGGCAAGGCCCTACGGGTGGAACTTTAAAGAAAAATATATTTATATATATATATATATATATATTTATTTATCTTTGAAATTGACGCTCTCCGGCGACGCATAAATATTCTGATGACGACGGCCGGGCCGTCGAAGCGTCAATTTCAAAGATATATATATTTTTATGCGGGTCGCGGTGGTCTTGTGGTTAGAGCGTTGAACTACTGACCAGAGGGTACCGGGATCGATTCCCGGGCAAGGCGCTTTGGGCACCTGCAGTTCCTCCCAAGCTAGTCGATTTTTCAAGTACCAGATCTTCCTGGGAAACTATAACCGGCACAGGGAAAGGAACTGGCCCCCTGCCCTGATGTGTGAATATTCACACGCCGTCGGGCTTGGTTCATGGGTGAGCTCTACCATCACCTACTAAACCGACCTTCGGGTTGATTACTGTGTTTATGGTTTTATATATATACATGTACATATGTGGTTGGACCACCGAAAATTCGAGAACCAGTGAGTCCCTCTTTTGTGTGTTTTGGTTTCTGTGTTTGTTATGACTATCAGTGAATTTACATTACACGTTTGTGGGTTTTCCAAAAAAGTGTATATATATATATATATATATATATTAATTTTTTTGCGTCTCTTTTCAATTTCTCCCTGTATTCTAAATTCATCCTCCAACCCCAAACTCTGTTTTATACTCTCTATCCACGTCTACTATGTTTTTTTCCAAAAGGGAAACCCAAGACCATAAAGGGCCTCTCATTCAACTGGTTTAAATCAGGCAAACATTTCAGAAGAACTATAAGGGAAAAAGTAAACTGGCGAACGTCGAACTTCTGTCAATAACGGAGGAAGGGACTTACTTTTGTTATTGGGGGACGCATTCAGGCCCTTCCTCGGATCGTGTCATAATTCCGGGCCAAAGAGAGAGAGAAAGAAAGAGATCCTGAGCCTGACAGCGCAAGATTCTTATTTCTCGAGGAACAATTTGCCTCAATCGTCCACTAACCGACTCTCTTTCACTCTATCGTGCGGGTTCTTGATTTCTTTGCTGGACATGATGGTTCTTGATCCTCGCTTTGCTGGACATCAATTGCTGCATTTACCACAGTCATTTCTTTTATAATAAATTGATACGGGATGTGAACGAATACAGTGTAAAATTATATTTATAACAAATGAAAAGAACTAGACTGTATTGTACTGTAAAAATGTTCTAGCTGATATGAGCTGATAAAATGGTTTATTGTTTTAATTATTGTGATATTATCACTGAATTCTATATTATTAAACAGCAAATAATATTGACGAAACATTCAGCAGGAGAGCAGTATTAAGAAGATGAATTGTTTTAGTGAAAGAGTACATTTCAAAAATAAGAGAATTAATACACACGGTGGTAACAGGCTTGGCTACGTAGAAATTAATTTTCGAATGAAAGAAGGATACCATGTCCTTTCCACAAATTTTTGTGGAAAATACATAGTATTTATCTTTCATTCGAAGAGAATTGATGGCCGTTACACCGAGTACAGATATGAAAACAGCTTAGTAAAAATTCCATATGGAGAATAATGCTTTATGGATGTGAGATCTGGTCTTTGAGGCGAGAGGATGAGCTTACATGGAGGCTATTGATATGTGTGTGGCAGAGAATGGAGAAAATAAGTTGAACAGAGAGAAAGGCAGACGCCGAGGATTTAAATGCGGTGGGCGAAGAGATGAATTCACTTAGGGAAATCAGGAAAAGGCAGGAAAATTGGGTGACAATATTGAAAAGCAGTGGTATACTGAAGCCCGTGACAGAGGAGAGATTGCTTGATAAGCGTGGTAGAAAAAGGAAAACAGTAGAACTTTTAAGGCCGCAGGAAGGCATACAAAACCTTAAAAGAAATAAAGGATCAAATAACATACGGCAAAAAAGAGCAACTTCTCCTATCACTTAATCAGTCATTTAGTACCATCCCAAGCCTAACTTTAAATAGAATACCATGGATATATAAATTACGTTCTCTCCGGTATTAGAGTCATGTTACGATTGGTAAATGCAGACGTAATATATTAACTGCAATTTTTCACATCCTCTTTTGTAAGAGTATCCTTTAATTCTTCAAGCGAAAATATTTTAGGATATTTTCTCTCACCGTTTATTTGCGATAAATTCTCAATTGAGACTATTTTTAACACCGATGGGCCAGTTTCTAACTCTTTATCAATTTTTAAAATTTAACCTAGGATTTCAGTTCTTGGTTTATCGTATATTCTCATATTCAACCGGCCCTCAGGAATTAGTTTTCATGTTAAATTATGTAAGTTGTGCACCGTTGTGCTGAATTACAACTATGCTGATATATTTCCCAGTTGTTTTTTTCGTAAATGAGGTTACAAATTGACAGATATTAGGTTAACTCTGCGACAATTAGATCGGAAAATTGTATATTTATACTGTTTTGCTTCTTGTCAAATAAAATGAAGCATGACAGCGAGTTTTAGGTTCATTAAACAGTTGGAAAAATTTTTAAAATTCCTGCACGAACAGCAAAATTCTGTCAACGCAATGATGGAATTGCATAAACCGATAATAAATAAGTTAGAAAATTGCGGCGGTCGCCTCTGGATCCGATCTACCCAGAAGAGATAAAAACGCGCTTTGTTCCAAAATTAATCAATCAATATAACCGAGGACAAAAATGTTAGCCAAATTAAGGTATTTGAACGCCAATAAAAGCCATTAAAGATTAAGGCATTTTTCTTCCGGGTTTCACTTCGTAAGTGTGCATCCTTGACAAAAGTTTCGTCACCACTCCTGGACCCGACTTCAGGTTAAAGTGATTTCGTTGCATTTAAGTTACTTTTATTATTGTTATTATGTAAATCTCGTTGCAATTAAGCCATTGTCCTGGTGGTAACGGTCAAGTCCGGTCAATACACATTCATACATACAAAAGAAGAACAGATATGAGACAAAATGTGCTTTATCCTGTCTGTTTATAGTCCTCTGATTTCTTGTAAGACCCACTTCAAAGTGTAGAAGAGGCTGAAATTAATACGGCATTTCGTTATTTCTGCCGCTTCCCTGATTATACAGGGAAAGTAGCGATTTTCCTTGACATAAATTTTAGTCCCTCCGTAATTTAACAGCATCATCATCAACTTAAATACAATTTCTTAGTGCCTCATTGCAATAGCCACGTCTCCCTTTCTTTTACTGCTTCCTTTAAATGAGCGTACGATGCCAAATTCATCCCTAGTTCCTTTTTTGAAGAATGCAACTTTAGTTCGTCCCCTTAAATGTAGTTTCTCTCCTGACACTTTATCTTCGAATGTATTTGCCAAAAAATGACTATATTTAAATACATTCACAATCAATTTTTCCCTTTTTGTCAGGTTGTTCTTAAAAGCAGTCTATTTTCTTTCAGTTCGTTTAAAACTTTTCCCTTACTTTTCCTTAGCAAGCAAGTTTTCTCCAGATTCACATTTCCATTGCCTCAAGTTTGATTCTTTCCACTTTTCTGATGATCTATTCCTCATATCCATATAATAATACGCTTCAAACAAAAGTTTTGGTGAACTTTCTTCCAGTCTCCACGCTGATATGTTTATAAATTAGTAAGTTCTTTTTAGACAGAGTAGCTGGTGACCCTAAGGCTTCTTTTCTTTTGTTTTATAGGAGATGTGTTCATTAAGTAATGGAAATTTGATTAATTTGAAAATAATTTTATTTATTCAACTATATTAATTATATTCCCTACAAAGTAGCCTAATTTCATATTATACCCTTACGCCAGCACTTTTTCCAATCCTCGAAACACTCCCTCAACTCGATCTTTGTTATAGCTATTAGCTCTCTCAGGGGTGCGTTTTTGATCTCATCTATGCTTGTAAATCGACGGCCCTTAAAGTTTCTCTTTATTTTTAGGAACGAAAAAAGTTGCACTAGGTTATGTATGACAAATATGGAGGCTGGAATATATGGAACATCATTAAAGCGCATTTTTTCGCGTATAAGCAGTTCAGTGAAGCGAAGAAGTATTATCGTGGCGGTGCAAAACCCATGAATTGTTTCACCACAAATGCGGCCGTTTTTTTTCGTATTGCTTCACGCAAACGGCGTTGAGCTGGTAAATAGATCGTTTGATCTTGTGGCATGAAATTATTATGCACTTCGCTACACGCTATGCGCTGTGCGAAATTTAAAAAAAATTCCGTTACTTTTTGAACAGACATCGTATGTCCCGCATTTATTTATTCATTTCATTTATAGTAGTCCCCAGGTAGCAAACATTTTCAACCTCCTGCAAATTTTTGTCTATTTATACGTCAATTTTAGCATTTTTTTTCTTTCATGTTACAATTCTTTTGACCTCCTTGCCGTTTCAAATTGATGACGATATGAAATGTGTAAAAAACACTCCAAATAATGACTTTAATGATGGTTATAAATTATAAATTGATTCCCAGGTCCGTATAAACTAAATCGAGTGAATGTGTTTTAAATTGTATTGTCGACGATCAAGTTGCAGAAAAGACAAGTCCAAAACTTAGAACAAAAATTTTTATTTTTCCTTGAAGCCATGTTTTTAGATTCTGAATAGCATCTACAAGCGTGATATCCAAACATAATCACAGCATTTTCAGATTATACTGAACAAACTGGTCAGTTTAATATGTGCAATTAACAAGCAACTGACCACCGTATCACTGGTGTCGAATTAATTTGGAAATAAGTTAAAAACCGTTTGAAACAACGTGCCTAAATGGTGCATTTTCATTTTTGAGTTAATGGATACTATTCCCTCAGGGCACGGCAAGTTATCAGAGATTCTGTGTTAATTGCAAGGATGCGTAATTTACAATGTCTGGTGCGAACACTTTGGGACGGCAGAGTGCAATTGACGAAATAATGGAGAGTTTTTTTTTCAGCCGATGCTCAGAGAATCCCTGTTTGTGTTACGCAGAGTGTATATTGTTAATACGGTTGTTTTAAGCAAGGTTTGTTGTTGCAAATTCTGTGCCCTCTAATTGGGGTAGAGGGATTCTAATCGAGCTTTTGATGTGAATCAAAAGGAAGCTATTATTAACTACTCGAATACCCGGAAACTTCTGCGGGAAAGAAAAAAATTCTTCCTCCTTCCGTCAATTAACCTCCACGCTCCGAAGTGACCGGACGCAACGTACTAGACCCTCATCATCTACTTTGATAGAAAGGAGACGGATACACGTTAAATTAAGCAGAGATTCGATGCGTATGATGGGAGGGTAATGATTCCAAAAGGAAAAAATGCCTCAACCTGGGAATTAAAACAGAGTATTTATGCATACTATACCTTATGTCTTGTGTAATAGCTCTCTTCAAAGTTTTTCTACCGTATATTTTTAGTTCGCAAGAATGTACCACCGAGACAAAGATAGCTCCACGCGCTCCTTCATTAATATCAGCAATTTACCTGTTAAGGCAGGTTTTCGACCTAACCTACGAAACCGTGCAGCGAGAATTCCTTTAGCTAACCAAACAAACACAACCCAACATTCTATTCTAAAATAAGCACATCTTCATCTCCGTTCCTCCTTTCATTCCCTCCAACACTCCTATCCTATTCCTGCCACTTCCTCGCTTTCTTACGTTCTCCCCTCTATCACAGTCTTCAAAATCCCATTACCTCTGCATCCACCTTTCCTGCCTAATTTGGATTTCACCCTAGAATCTCCTCTCCTTCCCCACCCTACCTAGAATTCCCTCATTTGTATTTTCTCTGTCCACTTCACCTTTTCCATTTTTCTTCTCACCCACATTTCAAGAGCCGCCTATTATCCTGGTTCACTGACCATATTTCCGCGCCGTATATAACTACGCTCCGTATCAAAGTTTGAACGAGCCTATGAGTAATATCAACTGTTAAACAACAAATTCTCAAAACGTTCATGGATAAACTATTTATGAATGCTACACTAACATTTTTTAATTGCAACTTTCTCCTATATATTTCACATAAATTCCCACTAAATGCAAAATGTGTCAGACATGTCTCATGAATTTATTTTCCAGGGTAATACAAATATAATCAGCGTGACGATAAAAAAGATGTGTTTTACACCGAAAAAATTCTATTTGGCATGGATTTTTGACTCCTCATCAGGAGGTCGGATTTTTTGTTTAGCCTTCCTTTAACTTTTTTTTTGAAGAAGATTTTGAAGAAGCGGGTTTGGATATTTTGACCTCTTCAACGCCCTTGAATTAAATAATCCTGGAGCCCGTAACCTTAAAGTGGAGACCCTAAAATGTGTAATGAAGTGGGACATTACACATTCTAGGATTGTGTAATGTCCCACTCCAATTAAGGAAGATTTCCTTTCGGAAGAAACAGTTATCAGAGGACTTAGTTCTTAAATATGATCAATACCGTTCATTAGACAAAAATACCAACAATTTTCTCCTCATATACACTTACTCGTATGCATAAAAATAATAAACGGAGACACTAGAAGACTTTAAAAACACATCAGGTGTAAGGTAAAAGAAAAACAGGTAAGGAATTATAAAAGGGCAAACACAAAGATATGCATATTTCTACGGAAAATATGAATCGTCCGATAACTGAACCCGGGACCTTGATGGAACATTCAGCCTAATTTCAAGAAACTGCAGGAGATGCCGCAACAGTAACTTTTGATGAAGTCATCCTCTAAGTGTGCATTGTGATTCAGCCTAATGCCGGTAGAGCATTCGTCAGGAAAGTGAAAGTTCTATGAAAATAACTTTCACTCTTTCTGTGAAAAAGTGGTTGTGACACCGAAATATTATGAAAACAAAATTGTGTATATTTTTTGTTCTGTATGCCTTCATCATCCCTGTGAAAATGCTTGAATATGAGATTATGCATTTTTTTTACTTCAGAAAACATACTCATTGAACACCTTTCTACCGTTCTACTCTCTCCTTTTGTACTTCATTCGTCTATGCAACAATCAGAAAAAAATTTTCTCGCGAGATCTTCCTCCTATGGGACCTCTAATATTTTTCATTCTAGGCGTCTCTTACACTATATCCATCATCCATGTCTCCTTCGGCCCAAGTCTTCTTATGACAGAAAATTTCTCTTAAATATCTGATGATTGATTCAGCCAAATTTGGTATAAGGAGCAAAATTAACATCTACAGTCATTTTACCTACTACGTTCATGCATCCATCTCCATTTCATTTCATATCATGGGTTATTTCAAAACAATTTTATTCAAAACACAAATCTTACACTTCCCATTTCTAGGAAACTTGCCCATAACTACTACTCTAAGGTCAATGGCCGGCTCATCATTACTCGTAGGATGAGTTCATATATTTGAATTAATTCGAAACCTCAATCACATGCAGGCAACATTGTCCTAAAAAGATGAGTACCAACTCCCCTTACATATTCTATAATTCACAGCTATAATATATCCCAGATAAAATATGTACCCGAGAAATTGGGAGAGAGGATTTATTGAACGGCTATTTTGCAATAATGGAGGCGTTAGCACCGAGGGAAAAGAACATACGTATAAGACAACCGCATTGAAGAATAGTTACTACAGAACATTTGAGAGGTCTCAAAAAAATATACGCTCCGGGTTCCTGTAGATTCCTATTCCATTTGGCTTCCATAAATCTAAATACGAGGCATCGTTTTAGATATTCCAACAAATGATTGGAATTTTTATTTATGATAAGTGTCATAAAATCTATCACACGACCGAAACGATCGTTCTCTTATAGCGCCATTTTATTTCCAAAATAACTAAACAAAATCTAATGTGTGATGGCACGAATTGTTCAATTTTTCAATTGTTCGATTTTTCTATTTCAGTAAACTAAAGTACCCGTAGACTTATCATTTATCTCAAGCAACTTAATCAACTAAACGAGCATCAATCAATCTTCTTTTCCATATGATAGTTATCAATAACTGCTCTTAGCTCTTTTAATTGTGAAAATAATGGTGGGGAGATAATAAAAAAACTAACTAATAAAAAAATTCGAGGAAAATTATTATGTAACCATGCACGAAACTTACGTTTTATCCTTTCCCGATCCATCAACATCCTCGACGTTTTTCTCCCTAAGCCTTTCAACCCTTTCGTTAGCGTTGATATTTTCCCTGGAGTATGTGACTACGCAACAGTGTGTGTTCAACTATGTTGGCATAGAACAATAAAGGGAGGTATGGGAGATAAAAGGAAAATTTTGCTGTACAGCCGTGTGGACAGTGAAGGGTTTCAGAAGTTTTTAAGAGGTAGGTAAAGAATCGACCATGGGAAACATTTAAAGATATAATTCTGGAAGGGTAAAAAAAGTATGTACCCTCAAAAGTTTTGAAAGAGAAGACGAATCCAGAATATAAACACCAAACTATAAGAAAAACAGGAAGAAAGCCACATAGATTGAAGAATGAAAGTGAAGAAATTCCACAAATTTACAGCAATACGGTCGGGAACTTAAATAGTGAAGAGAAAAAGGCAAAGGAAAACATTCTTTTCAACAAAATGTTATTGATGCATGAGAACGAGGAAAACTCAGTAACAACGTACGGATATAAAAAAATAACGATTAAAAGAATACAGTTGACACTGTAAAAAAAGCAAATACTTTCAATTCCTGTTTCTAGGGGCAAAGAATATAAAATGAATTATACAGTTTGCGTGGAAAGCTCAAGAATAACAGAAAACTTCGTTAGGGGAACAGTGCAACACAGCCCACCTCCTTTGACAAACAATACTACCCCGGTGTACTGACATTTTATGAAAAAATAAGGATGATGAGAGGGATAAGTCAGTGAGGTCAGACAGTGGTATATCAATTGATGTTCTAAAACTGAGTGATACCTCAACAACTCTGTACATATGAGGATACGGAGAAATATATGTTTTTTATTAGGTAATCTACCGGTTAAGGTAGGTTTTTGGATGGACACAACTATCAAATAAACATTTTGTGACTCCCCACCTAGCAAACTAATCTATATCAGGTCCCTCTTCATCTCGGTGTACTTCCTTCCTCCATTCATCCCGTCCAACATCCCTATCCTGTTCCTGCCCTTACCTCGCTTGCCCAACATTCTCCCCTCTATTACTCTCTTCAACATTCCACTACCGCTCAATACGCCTTTCATCCATTTTTCCTGCCTCCATAGGATTTCTCTCAACAAACCCCTCTCCTCCCCCACCATTTCTAGTACTTCCTCATTTGTTTTCCTTTCTGTCCATTTCACCTTCTCCATTCTTCTCCACACCCACATTTCAAAAGCCTCCAATCTACGTTTATCCTCCTGCTTCAGCAACCACGTTTCCGCGCCGTACATAGCCACGCTCCATATCAGAGTTTTTACGAGTCTTGTCTTAACATCCCTACTCAACGTCCCCGTCATCAACTCCCTCCTCCTTGAGAAAGCCTCCTTGCCTAGCGCAATTCTTCTCCTTACGTCCCTACCACTTTGACCGTGTTGGTCCAAAACACTTCCGAGATATGTAAACTGTTCTACCTGCTCTATTTTTTCCCCGCCTATTTTAATATTTAGCTTAGCCTTTTTCTTTCTGGAAAATCGCATAACCTTTGTTTTATTAATATTGATTCTCATCCCATATTTATCGCACTGAACCTCCAATTCACTCAACAATGCTTGCAACCCCTTGGCTGACTGAGCAATTAATGCTTGGTCATCAGCAAACCTACCCGATTTTACGAATTCCCCTCCGACTTTCATTCCTACCTCCAGTTCTTCCCATGCCTCTTTAATCATTTCCTCTACATATACGTTGAACAGTACCGGTGACAATGGGCAACCCTGCCTTACACCTCTTCCTAACACTGCCCATCCGGAGTCTCCGTTCCCGACTCGCACCTGAGCAGTCTGAGACATGTACAGGTTGCGGATCAGTCTCCTGTCCCTCCAATCCATTCCTATTTTCTGCAATACACGCATTAATTTTTCCCAATTCACTCTATCAAACGCTTTTTCGAAATCTACAAAACAGGCAAAAACGTCCTGATTGTATTCTATATTCCTCTCGACTAGTGATCTCATTACTGCATTGGCATCACGCGTACCTCTTCCTTTCCTGAACCCAAACTGATTATCCCCTAAGTAATCATTTGCCTTACTCTCTATCCTTTTGTTGATGATCCTGAGAATAACTTTAGCTGCGTGGGATATCAAACTTATTGTTCTGTAATCCTCACATGACGAAGCCTTTGCCTTTTTTGGAATAGGAACTAACACCGATCTCACAAAATCTTCCGGCCAGATTCCTTCCTCATAGATACTACGAATCAGCCCATATATGGCCTTCTTCCCACCTTTCCCTAACCATTTCAACATTTCTACAGGAATATTGTCCACCCCCACTGCCTTATTTGCTTTCATCTCCTTTAATGCCCTTTCTATTTCATCGTCGAGTATGCCTGGACCTAAGCTATCTTCTTCTACGTCATGTTCCTTTTCTATGTCTAACCTTTTCGGCCTAAGTTCTTTACCATACAGTGTTTCTATATATTCCTTCCATCTCTCTTGGATTTTTCCTGGTTCAACTATTATCTTACCCCATTTATCTTTAACTGTTAGCACAGATCTTGCCTTCTTACTTCCCGATAATAACTTAACCTTGCCGTATAGAGCACTAATTTCACCCTTCTTCTGTAAACTTTCCATATCCTCGCATTGCGTTTTCCACCATTCTTCTTTTGCTTTATTTGTGGCCCTTCTCAGTTTATTGTTTAACTCTTTGTACTTCATTTTGCCTAACTCTGTGTTTATATTTTTCCATCTTCTTCTCTCATCCATCTTTGCAATCATCTCATCCGTTACCCATGGTTTCCTTATCCTTTTCCCGTTAACGGTTCCTATAGTGTCTTTAGCGGCTTCCAATATCCCTTTCTTGATACATTCCCATTTTTCTTCGATAATACTCAGTTCTTTACCGTCATCCATCATTTTCTCTACAGCCTCCTGATACTCCTTCCTCGTTAATTCATTTACTGCTTCTAAATTCCATTTCCTAACCCGCCGCCCTTGCCTTATCTTCTTGAAACGAACATTACATTTCATAACAACTAAATTGTGGTCAGAGTCCGCATCCGCTCCTGGGAAACTGTGCGAATTTATCACACTGTTCCTAAACCTGTGCCTAACCATAATATAATCTAACTGATACCTTTCTGAGTCACCTGGCATTTTCCATGTATACCTACGCCTTTTGTGGTGTCTAAACCATGTGTTAGTGATGACTAACCCCTGTCTCCTGCAGAATTCAATTGCTTTCTCCCCGCGTTCATTCCTCGTGCCTAACCCATAGTCCCCCACCTCACCACCATCTCTTCCTTCGCCTACCGTCGCATTCCAATCCCCCATCACTATCAAATGTTTCCCTGCAGGAACACTCGCGATGATATCCTCTAACTCATCATACATCCTATCGACTTCTTCCTCCTTGTGGTTGCTCGGTGGCATGTAAACCTGAATAATGACCAAGTTCGTCGGCTCTGCTTTAATCTCTACGAGTAAAATTCTATCTGTCGCTTGCTCTATGTTGACTACGCTTCTTCCTACCCCTTTATTTAAAATTACGGCAACCCCTCGTTGGCTCTCGTCCCCACCGCTGTATATTACTCTATAATTGTCACTCCAGTAATCCCCGCTATCGTTCCATCTCACCTCGCAGAGGCCTAAAACATCTATGTTACCTCTTTCCATCTCTCGCTTGATATTTTCTAATTTGCCTCTCCTCAACATTGTCCTGACGTTCCAGGTTCCTATTCTAACTACTTTCGCCTTCTTCTGAGTCTTCTGTCCTGCTGAAGTTATTTCTTCCCTGCAAGGGTTTCGTGGGATGACGACCGCGGAAGCCTTGCCTATCCCGCTGCCGGGCACGACACACGGCTTCTTGGGCCGGGTCCCGTAGTTGCCAGGACTCATATTATCTATAGTGCCCATCATTATATTCTTGGGAATCATAATTGAGGTGGTTTCCCGTTGCCTTCCTCAATAGTGTTTTTAACGTGACACCATCACTTAATGGCCGCCCCACTGGGGTCAGACGCCATTGCAGCCGCCTCACTGAGGAACAGACGCTGCGTGGACTACCTTTCGTCTGGCTTCTAACCTTCGACCTATCTGGCATGGGTGACCCTTCCAGGAGTAATTATTATTACTCCCGCCAGCACAGCTCTAGGGGTCATCGGAACACACAAGCCCTTCCACCACGACAAGGTTGTAGTCCATGGGAGGGGAAATATATGTATATATATAAAACTTGAAAACTGTAAAATGGACAGAAAAAACCAAACAGAACAAGACGTCTTGGCGTTATAATTGAGAAGAGAAAGTTGTTGAGAGCAATACAAATAAATCAGTTAAAAATGACGGAGAGAATTGTTAGTCGTACAGGTATGTTGAAGCCCACGGTGTAGGAGTAACTGAAGATTAAGCAAAGCAAAGGCAGGAAGAGGAAAAGAACAGACAAGCATGTTGGACGGGGCAGAGGGAGGTAATAATTATGTAGAGACGAATTTATATTTTCATTTAGGGCGTAATCACGTCAATGCCGTGTCATTCGGTTGATGGCTATTCTGTGTATCTATCAAGAGCCTACCTTGACCGGACCTCTGAGGTTAATTATAAATGTACATCGCCACATCAGATCAATCAACTTGAGGATTAATCGTGATAGAAGAGGGTAGATCTCAAATTGAGCATGTGATATTTGCACACACACAAATAAAGGTTATATTCACCGTAGGATGGTGATTGTTCTTATACCAGTGCAAACATGAGGCTCCCCACAAAGTTCTAGTAAGCAGGAAACCGCACCACTCTAGCTTTTGTAAGGCAGTACAATGGCATCTCAAGGGATTTGAACTCGCAATCCGAGGTCTCCAGCTTAACGGTCTACACACTGGACTACCACCGAGACCATTTATTAAACCAATCTTTATGGGTGAAAAATAAATAGTATGATTTATTTATAGTTTGGTTAAATTAAACCTTTCAGCGCTCATTGCTAAGAATGTGATTCGTTATTAAAGAGATGGAGATCTTCCGGAGAAAAAAATCTTGTTTCTTCCTTAACCTTTCGGAGGAGGAAAAATTAAGCCGGTGAAATGGATAAAGAACAGAAATTTGAAAAAAAAGCAAGGTAACCCAAGAGGAAGTGTTTTCCGGTTTCCAAAATACTATGGTGGTTCGAGTGATTTCAGTTGAAAGCAAGAGGGAGATACAACTATATTAGGTATCATATAAATGAAACGTAGATAACGGAGCATATTAAAAATAACGTCATTGAGTACCCTCCAGCAATAGAAGAGGAATTTGGGGAAGAAATGATCCAATTATCGTACACACGACATCTTTTTGTAGTATACGTAACAAATCGCATTTAAGGGGGACGTCCTCATAATGCATAAAATGGTACAAAGGGAATAAAAAAACTACAGTTAACAACTAGAAGGTATTTGATAGGTGAGGGTAGAGTTTGCCTAGTACTAAGCTCAACGAAGTGTGTGTAATTCAATATTTTACGTCGTCTTAAAAGATTAGCCATAAATAAGATTTTGCTACTTTCACTTGCTGTGATCTATTAAAGTACTATGAATTAAATGTTTTATCCTCAGTTTTCAAAAGTATACTTGAGTGATTTGAACCAACATAAAATTCTAAGGATCAAACTCTCACCACATACAAGCTTGTATGTATCAACCTCACAACACAGTTCATGCCAACGCTTTAGAAAATCATTGCATTAATAAAATGTTTGTTCCTTTATGTTGGTTAGAATACTTTGGGTTATATCATTTTACCATGAGAGTATGCCAAATATAACAACAGTATTCTCAGTAAAAATTGTACAAAAAATACATTAAAATCTATAAAGTTTTCGGACAAAGAAGAGGCTACAACATACTTATAACGAGAAAAATTGATTTGGAATACATTATTAATAAATGGGATACCTATATGAACGTTTGCAATAAAGATTTAGCAGGTCTTTATTTCTCCGATTGATAAGGATAATATCTGTTGATGACACAGCAGAATTCATTCATGAAACACATTGGTTTCCCTCGAATCTGTGGCCCCTACGTATCATTAAGATTTCAAACTAGATTCCGCTTTTAAAGCTAACCCCTTCAGTACACCTAACAAGTTCAAATCTCAAAATTCATGAATAACGAGAATTGTTGAGGGGTATACTGTGATCGCGGGGAAAGGGTGTCATGTATAATTTACTCCCTATGGAAAGTTAAAGGGGAAGTTAAGCCTGTCCCAAAATGTGAGCAGAGAGCCGACATTACTTATCGACAAATTGTTGCGGACAAATATTCTTTCTTAAGGGTTTCAGTTGAGAAGCCTTCAATCTAAAATGCTGAATCATTTAGAACGGCTCCCAGGGCCTGAATCACAATCCATTATCCTTTTCTTCGGAAACTTTATCACGGTACCCTATTTCACTTCTTCCCTTTCAGAGGGAGTGCCTGAAGTGAAAGATTTAATGCTTATAATTCCAGAGTTTATCCATTAAATCTGATAAAATTTGCCTAGAGATATCTGTTTTTTTTTAAATTTGATGTACATATTTAATTCAGCAGCCAAAGAGTAGGAACCCTTAATATCTGCTCGTTACCATTAAATTAGTTATGGAGCTAAGAAAACTCCAGGAGTTTTCGAAGATTACCAAAACTTTGCTTGCTCAAGACTAGGAGAAGAAAATGGTTCCTTACGATACATGATTCCTTGGTTTTATCGTTTACTCATAATTATTTTTCACTCTGTGGCGACGGTTGTTCACTACACGTATGCATATCAATTTCAATAAAATAAGGGGAGTCTAATGTGTGCCTTCCGAGATGCGTCGTAGACATCCTTTCCCCAGATTGTGCATATATAAAGCATCATTTGTGATTGTACCGTATATAAATTTCAAATAACTAAATGGTATTCACATTACGAAGGACGTATTCATCTCTAGTCGTCAAGTTAGGGATTGGTAAGACGCAGATCTTTTATCAGTTCATAACTAATTTCCCTCTTCATGCATACATATTACTTTTTCTTGATATGTCAATATTTTTTCATACGCGTATCTAATAAGGATTCTCCTTTGCAGTGATTTCCGTACAAGAAACAAAGGTAAAACCTTCCATCATGAGCGGTGCGACGCACACTTGGTTGCGACTTACATTTAAATATCGGAAGCTACGGGTGCTCTTCAACACTGGATTTTATACCGATTCTCCTACTCTTGGAGTGATGCATTGGGACACGGTATCCTCGAGAGCATAACTGAATCATATATAATTTCTATTTAAAATACATGTGCTAGTGATATTCATGCATTTGATGGGCTGCGTACATTTGAATAAAATGAACATGTATTGAAATGAAATAGTTTACTTTATGATTCCACACACAACACGACGTTGAATGTCATCATCACCTGATGATGATGTTCAACGTCGAAACCTGTGTCGTGTTTTTTTTAAATAAAGTGTGTGGAATCACAAAATGAACCATTTCATTTCAATATGTTAAGCAAATTCCATAAAGTTACACCTGAGACAACAAACATGAACATGTTTTTGATTCGAACTGTATGTCTGTCTATTCCATAACATGCATTCGATACCAATACGTAATAATGTTAAAGGTTATATTTTTCAACAAGGGAGTGAAGAGAGAGAGAGAGAGCGGGCGTGCGTGTGGGTCTAAAAGCGACCAAGGTCCGACATTGTTTTGTACTCCCGAGGTGGGATATCCTGGGTTGGGCAAGTGGCGAATTGCCACGCATTTATGGGAGCATTAAAATGAGGAATAAATGCATTAACTTGCATTGGCGTATGGCCCTTTTTTCCCGTCTCATCGATTCTATATCTGTTTTTCTCTCCGAAAATAATACACGGTCCGTCATTTTTCGTGTCCAATTATGAGAGAATTTGAATCGTTAATTATAAAAGTATAGTTATTACTATCGATTCTTCTTTTATGAACAATCGCGGGAACAATGAACATTTCCTGGTGAGGTCATCCATTCTAGATAGGTGTATGAGCGAGGCGAAAGGTGGTCTGCGCGGGATCCGTTCCTACAATGCCTTGTAACCCCAATGGATTGACCAATTCAGTGCTGATGTCACGTTAAAACACTACTGAGGAAGGAAACGGATTTACTATCTCAGTTATTTATCCCATGAAATAACTAGGTGTCCAAACATGAGATTAATAAAAATTCTTCCAAAATCTACTCTAAAAGGTAGTGTGAACTTAACGCTAACCGTGAACTAACTAAGAGTAATAATAATTGGCTGTTGCTCCACCTTAAATTAAATCGCAAAATTAAGCATAACTGATAGACATATAGCTGATATGATTGACACAATTACCAACGTACCAGTCTATCATCTCCACGGGAAGCACTTCGAACAATTAAAGGGGAAGGAATCATTTGGTATGTGGAGATGACCGTGAAAAATATGTGACTTCATCCAGTAGTTTTTTGCCTCATTCATAAACTGAGGACGCCATTCTCGACCATTCTCTCAGAGGAGGCAATAAGGCGCCCCAAAAAGGCCACCTGCTCTCACGGCGGGACAATATCTTGACATCGCCCCTTTAACAGAAAGAGCCCCATCCCTTTTCAAAACTCCTCGACGTATTCCATGTTGCAGAGTATCAGAATCCATTTCTCCCCGGCGATTCCAAGGGCCAAGCATGAGCAATACATTAAAGTAGCTTAGACGCTACGTGAGGAAGCACTACCTTGAACTTATTCCAGGAAAGATAGCTCAATAGTTAATATAAAATATTACCTTGGCTTTGCACATAAATATAGTGACTGTGAATGGTGATGGAAAATAAGTTATAATTCATTTACAAAATTTTAATCTACATTAGCTAATAACAATGCCATGTTAATGTGCTGAGGCGTCTTCATATGTTTGATATTTTAGCAAATTATCAGCAGTTGCAGAAAGGTATATATGTATACTTAAATTTTCACTGACGATTGAATGAAACAATTGCAGCGCGCATGTACAGGTCCATAGTTCTCCATTAAGGGAATCGGTTCCTAAAACCATAACGGTAAATACAAAAGTAATATATCATCATTTATTTTTTCTTTTCATTTTTCCAGATATTATAAATTTCATTATGGTTATAATGACGAATATTTAATTGGAAAAAGATAACTACAACTTCATTTGTACCTATTCCGAAATAATTTCTTTAAGGATTCATTAAAATAATTACCAAACAACTCACATTACCCCGCATATTTTTCCTTTATTTTCTTCTATCTTACTCACAGATAATTATTTTCAAATCCAAAAACCAGTGTTCATTTCAAATAAAGCATCCAATCAATCTTTTAACAGCAATGATTCCAGTTTTACAAATTGGTGAGTTTCCCGATTCGCTGGAATTCGTTCGGGCAGATCTTTGATGCGAAAATAGGACGCCTGTTCGACGACATCCGGGTACATATTGAATTCCTTCAGGAGAACCATGGTTATGTTTTTATTACGGACGTGTCTTGACACGTCAAAAATATTCGGAGGAGAAAGAGGCTTTCCTGGTGGCCTCTCTCGTCCATCCCGACATGGTCCCTTGACTCTGACCCTAAATCTCAATTCAACTCGCGCATTCGGAGGAATTGGACGTAAAAAAAATATTTAAGGCGCAAGGGTTATCTTCTATTTTCAGATGTTCACTCATAAAATGATGATAAAAATACCGGAAAGTTACTATCCACTCGGGAATAGCTATTACGGAGACTTTGCGGAGTGGTGGTTCCGGCGTGGGCTAAGGGGAGCAACCCATCTTTTCGGACGGCAAGTGAGGTTGTCTTCCGAGTTTCTTTTGTCAGCAATAGTAACTACCGATCTGAGAGATGAACCCTGAAAGTTACGTCATGCAATTGCCTTCTAAGAGAGTTAGCATTTCTAAAGAAAGATTCAGGTACCTATAGCTAGATACATAATCATTACTAAATCAGACTCTTGTTTATTGAATTCAAAAAACTTAATTTACAACTTTACTCGAACAGACCCTATATTGCAAGACGTTGACCGACGAGTATGTACGAGCTCATATGTAATCGCTCATGTGCTTATGCATGTGAAATAAATATATCTGTATTTATGTATAAGGGAACATTTGTGCGTAAGAATCTATTACTCCAACACCCCTAGCCACACGCCCTTGCATTATATTTGCTGGGTGATGAGGAGATATACATGTGTCTGGAGGTGGAGATGTAAACGTAGGTATAAGGATCGTTTAAAACAGTCATTTTTAATTAAGACTGGATCCTTCCTTATGTTGACGTACTTGTTACTCTCCTTCCTTCATATTTCTATTCATTTTCATTATAATCTGTCATAACCAAACATTTTATCTCCCTTAAAACTTTCCGGCATTCCATTCCCCGGCAGTATGTACATGATTCTATCTACATTCCTCGCCTTTGAATTTCTCCCAGCAGTTTTCTGTCCTCCCCCGACTCTGTGGAACGCTTCAAACTTTTTCTTCCTCTGTATCCATCTTATTTCCCCAACCTACTCTCCTCCGTTGTCCTTGCCGTCCTTTTCCCAAAAATAATATATTTCTACAGTTCTTCATTCTTTCAACTCTTCTTTGTACGATCCAGAATGCCTAATGCCGTGCTTCCTCTCTTTTTCTCCTATCTCAAAAGTTATTTCCTCCATTGAATGATTAAACATTACATAACTACATTTGATCCATCGAGTTTATTTAACCTTTTTTCCATTGTGTATACTTTGAAGAGAAACAGGCCTGACAATCCATCACCGAGTAACAAGTGTATTAAATGAATGAAAAAATCCGCTAATAACGGACTAATTTTGATTATCTAATATATTTTAATTCATGAAATGAGAATTCATGAGTTTTTCGTTTTAACGGTTAGTAAAAATGCATAACTGCACAGTGTAGTGGTATTTATAAGGCGGAACGAATTAGTATAATATGAATTGAAATCTTAAAATGCACTTTAGCTCATGTGCGGAAACCTCATGAGAATCAGAATAGTTCGCAGGATAAAATATTGACCAAAGAGAAAGAACTGCAGAAATAAGTCCATGGAGTGCATAAATAGTGGAAGAAGGGAATTTTTCGAATAATTTTAATGTTGAAGGCAGAAACGGTAGGTTGAATGCTGTCCAATGGAGAAAAGAGAGGAATATATTAGGATTTTCATTATCATGGAGAAACCTTACAAGGACGGGGAGCTGAAGAAGAAAATATACTGTATAATAAAACATTTGGAGGTGTTGAGAAAGCGTTTTGGAAGTCCACGATGATTGGAGAGCAGTTTACAGGTTCCTTACAAAATATGCCTCTAACCATCAGACATGTCATTGAAATAATTATTTTTCTGATCTTTCGATTTTTATTAAGAGTAACCTAATGGTATGTGTTTTAGAATGACCCAGAGACTAATTACTGCTACAATTCCATGGCAAAAATTACACGGTAGTGAACTACTCAATCATAACTTACTCTATTTGTCCTCCTTCCAAAAATAATGCACCCCGGTTGGAAAAAGGTAGCCCATTCCAAAATCAAAGTCATCCAAACCTGACTTAATAAACTTATACGGCAAATAAGCTGGGGTTCCCTGGCACACTTCCAATGTCATCATCCGAGAAGGTTTGAATAGCCAACATCTACAAAAGTAAAGTGCAACCACCAAAAGAACTGTCGGTCCACCTACAATCCCTCACCATTTCACTGCAAAATCCGTCCAATCCCAAACCAGAGGCTCACCACATCAACCTTTCACGCGCCCGACATTTTCTGATTAATTATACCCCGGCACTCAAGACCTTACAGTCTATAATAAAGTAACTCCCCATGAAACTTGCTCCATTTCATTTTTTGATTGATAATAATTTTTAAAAATATAATAACAAAAAATCAAATATATCTGCAAAAAATAATTAAAATATATACGATTAGCATGTAAAGGAAAATATTTTTTTTAAATATGCACAAAAAATATAACCATAAAACTTTTAAAAATCCCTATCATACTGTTCTTGTTCAACCCTCCAATCGTAAACCATATTATCTCTGCCCAGTTTATATAAGATTTTACCACACAAAATCGTCATATCCACCGCATACTAATACAACATCCACAAACGTGCGCAGAAAGGATACAGTTTACTCTCCAATGACTTAGACTTGGCTTCCTAGGCGTATGACGCCACCCCGTCTTCCTGACTCGGGAGTGAAAGGGGATTACCCGGAGGTGGGAATGCCATCGCGCCGTTCGTTTCCGAAGCGACGACGGCCCTGGGACATCTCATCGTCCGACCCAGAGGGCCCGCCCTCACCCTTCCGGTGGGGCGAGACGGCGCGGCGGATCCCAAAATCCCTGAACCCCTTCCACTCCCTCATCACCAGGAGGAGACGTCAGAACAACTCGAGGGAGGGGTGGAAGGAAAGTGGGGAAAATGGCAGACTTATGTGGGCGATACCCCACCATTCCCCTCTAGTCTAGAATAAACTTACACACCTCCGCCGTTGATTGCGATTTTTAAATACGTGACCCAAAATATTTACTTTTGCCTGCCGGCGAACGCCAGCGAATTGTGGGTAATTTGTCGTAAAAACATCTGATTCTCCATTCTAAAAAAAAGATACAAATAGCCCAAATAAAGTTTTTTTTTAATTCCTCCATCTGTGAAAACAGTGACCGAAAATATTCCCCCCATCGTTTCCTCTCGTTTCAGGATTCCTTTCACTTGCAAACTTTTCACGGTTGCGCCCGCGTTGCGACGGGAAATAATTGAAGTGGTGATAATCAAAAAGGCACCAAAGCTCCGTTCCCCCCCGTTGAAGGCGTATTTTTCATCGCAAAGCAACAAAATTTCGCCGTTTTCCGTTTGATAATGAATTGAAAGTGTGAAAACGGTGGGCTCTGACACTCAGGAATGGAGATAATAGAGGGAAGCACGCGTATCATTTATTCAATCTCTCTGATGTTCATACCACTTCGACGCACTGAAGGGTTGCGGATTTCGGACTATGAAAAAAGTTTGGTATCTCTGACAAAAGCAACTCTGGTGAAACCAATGAAAATACGAAATAACACCATTATCATCATCATCGTATTAATCTACGAATTGAAAGGTAGATTTTGGACGATCCCCGAAAAGTTATAACACAATCGTGGAGCTACATCAGAGCAATTTTCCCCATCGTAAATTCTGATTTTCCCTTCATTATTTCCTCCTTCAGTTCATCATACTTTCTACCCCCTTTATCCTTCCTTCCAAAAAGCAAATTCTCCTCCTTTCTTTTCTCAGCCTACCCAAACCCTCCCCTTCCGCGAAGTTTTCAGCAAAGCGGCTTCTGTACCACCTCCATTCCCTTTCTCCGTATTCTTAGAACGTTTCCCAAAAACTTCCTTTCTAAACACCCCTTTTATGACACTTCTTCTTGTCCCTTCGCTATCCAACTCATTTCCTCAATTCACTCCTGAATGACACGTCAAAATCCTCCGATCAACTCTTATTCTTCTCAGACAGTGTTCTGAAAGCGTACAGCACAACCCTCCGCATTGATCCAATTTATTATCATTTCTCTTTGGCTGAAATACCAATAACGAATTTTAAAAACACACACAAGTATCTTTGTTAACGTCCATTAAACTGAAAAGACAATAAAATTAAAAGCGGTGATCCGTTTCCGGGTTTTCCTAGAAATTCTTCGAGATAATCTTCATTCGTGGCCGAGGAGGATTGTATTAGACATGTATGGTTTTAATTTTCGGTTAACTTTTCCAAAGTACCAAAATCTCAATTTGTTCATTAATGTAGTGTGTCAGATGCTAACTTTATTAATAAAAGATATACACCTTGGTTGAATATAATTAAGTTTATTTTACTGCCAAAAACTTAACTTAAAACATCAAGACCTCTCAGGTGTCCCGACATCAGGTTTGACATTCAAACTCGTCTTTCTGCACTCAATTTCCAAGGCCTAAATTATCACTTGTGTGGAGCGACTGAAGAGACAGCCACCATAAGGGTAGCGTTTTCCCTTGGGAAGTCATTAAGAATGTTTATTCTTGTTAAGGTATGTTTACCAAGCAATTAACTACTACTAGCGGATAAACGCCATATTTTGCCTTGGGCAACGACTTGTTCAAATTGTTGGACAAGGATGTACTACTAGGAAGTGGGCAAAACTAGGCCTAAAACGAGAGCGGATCGTTGTTAAAGGATGCATAGGTGCTCAATTCAATTTAAAGATGCGTAATTACGTATAAAGAAAAGAGATGGGAATACACGCAAAATAACTGAAACACCATTCCATGCTCTTCCTATCCTTTATGACACTGTATGAATGCTTTCTCTAGTATCCTTTCCTCTTGTCTCCTCGTCCATTTCTCCTCTGGTGGGTGAGATAGCTTTCTACCGCCACCTCCTAGCCAAAAAAAATCAGGGCAGTTGGTTACATGAACCCCCTGCAATTTACGTTTCCTCGACAGTTCAAGTGGTTAAGACCATCGTCCCGAGGTCCGTGCTTCAAGTCCCGGGCAAGGAAACTTTATTGCACTTATCATCTGCTCGATTCCACCTTCCTGACCGTTTGTGTTCCTGTCTTTTCCCATCCATTATCCATCTGAATATATAACCGTAAACACAGTAATCAACCCGAAGGTCGGTTTAGTAGGTGATGGTAGAGCTCACCCATGTACTAAGCCCGACGGCGTGTGAATACTCACACATCAGGGTAGGGTAGGGGCCAGTTCCTTTCCCTGTGCCGGTTATGGTTTCCCAGGAAGATCTGGTCAAAAAACCCGAAAAATTAACTAGCTTGGGTGGAACTGCAGGTGCCCAGAGTGAAGAGAGAGGTGTCCAGGTGCCCAGAGAGCGCCCGGGAATCGAACCCGAGACCCTCTGGTCAGTAGTCCAACGCTCTATCCCCTAGACTACCGCGACCCATCTGAATATATTTATAAAAATATATGTAATTTATGTTTATATATAATATTTATATATATAATTTCTTCGAAGTAACACGGAAGTGTTGAATAAAAAACTTAGACAGTAACACAGAGCACGAGAACACATAAAAAGATCACTCACAATAATATCTTGATAATTTCGACGGACTCGAGCTCCGTCTTCTTCGGAAGATAAGAGTCATATCTTATCTTCCGAAGAAGACGGAGCTCGAGTCCGTCGAAAATATCAAGATATTATTGTGAGTGTTCTTTTTATGTGTTCTCGTGCTGTGTGTTACTGTCTAAGTTTTTTAAATACATATATATAGTATATATATATATATATATATTATATATATAGATATATATTATATATATTATTATTATTAGGCAATCTACCGGTCAAGGAAGGTTTTTGGATGGACACAACTATCAAATAAACATTTTGTAACTCCAAACGAAACCCAATCCAGCAACCTAATCTACATCAGGTCCCTCTTCATCTCCGTGTACCTCTTTCTTCCCTTCATCCAGTCCAACATCCCTATCCTATTCCTGCCCTTACCTCGCTTTCCCAACATTCTCCCCTCTATTACCTTCTTCAACATTCCACTTCCGTTCAATACGCCTTTCATCCATTCTTCCTGCCTCCATAGGATTTCTCTCAACAAACCCCTCTCCTCACCCACCATCTCTAGTACTTCCTCATTTGTTTTCCTTTCGGTCCATTTCACCTTCTCCATTCTTCTCTAAACCCACATTTCAAAAGCCTCCAATCTACGTCTATCCTCCTGCTTCAGCGACCACGTTTCCGCGCCATACATAGCTACGCTCCATATCAGAGTTTTTACGAGTCTTGTCTTAAAATCCCAACTCAACGTCCCCGTCATCAACTCCCTCCTCCTTGAGAAAGCCTCCTTGCCTAGCGCAATTCTTCTCCTTACGTCTCTGCCACTTTGATCGTATTGGTCCAAAACACTTCCGGGATATGTAAACTGTTCTACCTGCTCTATTTTTTTCCCCGCCTATTTTAATATTTAGCTTAGCCTTTTTCTTTCTGGAAAATCGCATAACCTTTGTTTTATTAATATTGATTCTCATCCCATATTTATCGCACTGAACCTCCAATTCACTCAACAATGCTTGCAACCCCTTGGCTGACTGAGCAATTAATGCTTGGTCATCAGAAAAACCGAACCGATTTTACGAATTCCCCTCCGACTTTCATTCCTACCTCCAGTTCTTCCCATGCCTCTTTAATCATTTCCTCTACATATACGTTGAACAGTACCGGTGACAATGGGCAACCCTGCCTTACACCTCTTCCTAACACTGCCCATCCGGACTCTCCGTTCCCCACTCGCACCTGAGCAGTCTGAGACATTTACAGGTTGCGGATCAGTCTCCTGTCCCTCCAATCCAATCCTATTTTCTGCAATACACGCATTAATTTTTCCCAATTCACTAAATCAAACGCTTTTTCGAAATCTACAAAACAGGCAAAAACGTCCTGATTGTATTCTATATTTCTCTCGACTAGTGATCTCATTACTGCAATGGCATCACGCGTACCTCTTCCTTTCCTAAATCAAAACTGATCATCCCCTAAGTAATCATTTGCCTTACTCTCTATCCTTTTGTTGATGATCCTGAGAATAACTTTAGCTGCGTGGGATATCAAACTTAATCCTGTTCTGTAATCCTCACATGACGAAGCCTTTGCCTTTTTTGGAATAGGAACTAACACCGATCTCACAAAATCTTCCGGCCAGATTCCTTCCTCATAGATACTACGAATCAGTCTATATATGGCCTTCTTCCCACCTTTCCCTAACCATTTCAACATTTCTACAGGAATGTTGTCCACCCCCACAGCCTTATTTGCTTTCATCTCCTTTAATGCCCTTTCTATTTCATCGTCGAGTATGCCTGGACCTAAGCTATCTTATTTGCATTTCGCATTCTGCATTAGCATTTTGCCTAACTCTGTGTTTACATTTTTCCATCTTCTTCTCTCATCCATCTTCGCAATCATCTCATACGTTACCCACGGTTTCCTTATCCTTTTCCCGTTAACGGTTCCTATAGTGTCTTTAGCGGCTTCCAATATCCCTTTCTTGATACATACCCATTTTTCTTCGATAGTACTCAGTTCTTTACCGTCATCCAACATTTTCTCTACAGCCTGCTGATACTCCTTCCTCGTTAATCCATTTACTGCTTCTAAATTCCATTTCCTAATTAGCCGCCCTTGCCTTATCTTCTTGAAACGAACATTACATTTCATAACAACTAAACTGTGGTCAGAGTCCGCATCCGCTCCTGGGAAACTGTGCGAATTTATCACACTGTTCCTTAACCTGTGCCTAACCATAATATAATCTAACTGATACCTTTCTGAGTCACCTGGCATTTTCCATGTATACCTACGCCTTTTGTGGTGTCTAAACCATGTGTTAGTGATGACTAATCCCTCTCCTGCAGAATTCAATTGCTTTCTCCCCGCGTTCATTCCTCGTGCCTAACTCATAGTCCCCCACCTCACCACCATCTTTTCCTTCGCCTACCGTCGCATTCCAATCCCCCATCACTATCAAATATTTCCCTGCAGGAACACTCGCGATGATATCCTCTAACTCATCATATATCCTATCGACGTCTTCCTCCTTGTGGTTGCTCGGTGGCATGTATACCTGAACAATGACCAAGTTTGTCGGCTCTGCTTTAATCTCTACGAGTAAAATTCTATCCTTCGCTTGCTCTATGTTCACTATGCTTCTTCCTACCCCTTTATTTAAAATTACGGCAACCCCTCTTTGTCTCTCGTCCCCGCCGCTGTATATCACTCTATAATTGTCACTCCAGTAATCCCCGCTATCCTTCCATCTCACCTCTCAGAGACCTAAAACATCTATATTACCTCTTTCCATCTCTCGCTTAATATTTTCTAATTTGCCTCTCCTCAACATTGTCCTGACGTTCCAGGTTCCTATTCTAACTACTTTCGTCTTATTCTGAGTCTTCTGTCCTGCTGCAGTTATTTCTTCCCTGCAAGGGTTTCGTGGGATGACGACCGCGGAAGCCTTGCCTCTCCCGCTGCCGGGCACGACACACGGCCTCTTGGGCCGAGTCCCGTAGTTGCCAGGACTCATATTATCTATAGTGCCCATCATTATATACTTGGGAATCATAATTGAGGTGGTTTCCCGTTGCCTTCCTCAATAGTGTTTTTAACGTGACACCAACACTTAATGGCCGCCCCACTGGGGTCAGACGCCATTGCAGCCCCCTCACTGAGGAACAATAGATATATATATATATATATATATATATATATATATATATATATATATATATATATATATCGATGATGCGGAAGTACTCACGAGAGCAATATAACTTTTGGACGGCACAATAGAACACAGAATAAAACAGATAACACGTAAAAGGACACTCACACTATAGATGATTTAAGCTTGATGATCTTTTGTCGTGCAAAAAATGCACCTCATTCTACATAGGCGAATGCATTACCCCCTTATCCATCCGAATGAACAATCACCGCTACTCATGTAATTCTGCTTCACTCTCTTCTCTTCCCATCTCTTTACACGCAAGTTCACACAACCTATCATTTGACGAATGCTTTTCCCGAACAGTTCTAGAATCCCTACCCGATTCAGCCACCAACATAGAGGTGAGAACTCGCGAATCCGCATACATCCTATATTTCCGATCCTTTAAAATTCCCACCCTTTACCGACATTTTTAATTTCTTTCCCAACAGTCCCTAAACCTTCCGCCCCCCCTCCCCTCCCCAGGCACTCTTCCCTCAAAACCTCTCAGTCTGACCTGAAGAAGGCCTCGGAGTAGGCCGAAAGCCTAAATCATCTATAGTGTGAGTGTCCTTTTACGTGTTATCTGTTTTATTCTATATATATATAATATTATATATATATACTCGTATATGTATGTGTTTGTGTGCATAGCAAGTCACTGCACTGACAATTCCTTCTCCTGTTAAAATTCTATAAAGATAACACAATTCTTATTCCAAGCAATTCATTACCATAAATTGCTTTCCTTTATCCCTTCACAATTACATTCTCATTGTCTCCATCATATATTGTCATTTTTCCAATCAAGAATATGCAGCTAAATATGTAAAATGTAATGACAACGGTAGTCTACCAAAAAAGGTAGTCCTGCGCCAGTTTTTTAAAATTGTGACACATTCTTACATTTTTATGAACACCCAAAAACATAGTTAGAAAAAATCATTTATTTTCTCAGCTGCCTTAATCTGTCAAGTGACTTTGAGAGTAAACTCCTATAGGGATTGAAATCAACTGTTTCAATAGAAAGAAAGAGCCTTGGCATCCCTCAACTTTGGCAATGGAAATAACACTTGGTTGATTGGTTTCGTTTCAAAAAATGAGAAACATTCGCCATAAGTCAATCGACACAATGAAAGAAGTGCACCAGAAAAGGGATACCATTTTGAAAGAAATACACAACATAGTAATATATCAGACATTTCTTCAGTATTATTGGGTAATCTGTGTAGGGAAAACATGCTTCTGAACATGAGTTAACTGAATCATGTTGAAACTGAATGTCCTCATTAAAGTAGAAGACTATGTATAAATTTAATTTAAAGAAATAAATTGTACAACGTTTTACCCTGAGTAATTAGAACATTTCACCTTCCATTAGCTAAAACTGTTTATATAAAATCATAGTAACTTAAAAAATTTCGATCGTGGTCACAGTACTACAGCATTAACGCCTAAGAGCTTCTCTAAGTAATTATCTCCTTACTCGGTAATGAGCCATGGTCCCATATAATATCGTTAAAAGTAGACCTATATTAAAAAGTACAGAAGAAATGGTAAGCATAAAACCATCAGGGGAAGTACGGACGGCAGACTTCCCAAGTCGTAAAAAGGAGAAGTGAGGGGAGTAGTTGGAAAAACACAAAGGCGAAAGAATGAGTGTTGTGCGAAAACTTTTGAAAACGTGGGCCGGGGGCATGAGTTAGAAGCTTCGAACTCGACACATACTTTTTTCGTTGACCATCTTTTTCACTTAGTGGAACAAGAAGGAGAAAAAAAGTCTATAGTTAATGTGTACCCTGAGGAAACATTGAGGACATCCTAATACCTTGATACAATTTCGCCCCTCTAATCCATGCTACACGTCATGAATTCATGTTCTAGGCAATTTTATTTTACGTGAGCAGGTCCATTCACTTATATTGATGGGTACAAGGAATATCACTGGAAATTTTTCGAGTAGATTTAAGTTGGAAAAAACAAGATTTGCTGAATTATTATATTTCATCGTTCATTGTGTATCACACGTAGAGCAATGTTGGTATCAAACAATGGCACACAAAGATACCGAAGAGTGTCGGAGCATCTTCAGCCAAAGTGGTGCTATGCGGGGTTCCGTTCCATAGATTTACTAGTAGATGCTTCTCGGCGATCATTTTAAATTTATTAAGTTTAAACCTTTCTAGGGAAAACTGAACTACTGAACTCTTTTTTTGGTAGACCAGAGAATTTTATCTAAAAAAAAGCGCAAAATGAGCAATTGAGATAAGATATATACAATGGACTTTGACAAAAAGTGGTGTTTGACCATTTTGGCTGATAATTATTGTAATATTTCCCCATCCCTCCGACGTGCATGGTCGGGTGGAAAGAAAATTCCTCGCATCGATTTGTTCGCCAGTCATATTATCTCATTACTTGCAACTAGTCTCGCATGCCTATACAACGTGGGAGTCCATTACTTTATTGCCCAAAACCCATCGATGTAGTATTAACTATCTCCATGCAAAGAACTAGATTAACCCTCCTGGCTGGCGTCAGTTAATGAGATTCGGCGCTGGTTTCTGGCGCCCCCGGCGGACTACAAGGACGCCAATCACCCGCCGTTCCCTCTTTATCCTCCACCCTTCCCGTTCGCAAATGCAACATGATTCTCTCCTCCTCGTGGAAAGGCTCTCTCGCTTCTCCAACCCCATCTCTCTCTCTTCCCTTCTCCCCCTTCTAGCGCATGTGTAGGAAAAATGTGTAAAGAGGATAAATTTTCCCTATATATCCAACGCCAACCGAGAGAGAGGACGGTGCGCCAAAGCATTCCTTACTCGGACGAAATTTTCGCCCGAATCCCATCTCCTCTCCCTGGGCCGCCGATAATGAATCCGCCCCGCGGGGTGTAGGTTTGCAAGAGGAAGAGAGAGGGATGGAAGGAGCAGGGTCGGAAAAATGGGAACATTTTTGGATGAACATTGACGGATCCGTTGAAAGGGTAGGAATGGGAAATATTTTCAAGCCACCGAAAGCAATTCTTGCGTGATAACATATCGGTGTCGCATTCAGATTACGAAGGTTTATTCAGCCTGTAAAAAGTTCAAAGGTGGCAACGATTTTGTTACAGTGTCCCGATATATCCATAACTTTCGAGCTCGAGTACACACTATATATAGATGGATCGAATTTTTTCCGCGCGCCTGATTAAATGCGACGAAAAACGATTGATTTTCTACAGTGTATTTCATCTGTAATCTCTTCACGCGACGAAAGTGTATTCCTTTTATTATCCATTCCGAAATTTATTACTTTTCTCGTCAAAGACGGGGTTTTATGAGTGTTTCTTTAACCTATATCAAGAGGAATTGTTGACTATAAGATAAATTGATTCCAAGTCTTTGTAATCCTTCACAAACTTACCCTACAGAATCAAAAATATTTCCAACATCATAGGTGGGAAAATAAAAGCAATACATTTACAAATATTTTCATGAAGTAGCAATATATTTATTGAAAATAAAAGTGAAATATTACGACGGTCTAATATGTTAGTAACTCTGCCAGTGACATAATACCAAGGCCATTTTTTTCTCTGTATTTATAATTTTTTATCGGATTTTCAATCACTTGATAAAACTTAATTTTATTTAATTTGGGTTTAACACCCAAAACTAAATATTATACCCGAATACATTGCTTCTTTTTTGATGAATTTTACTTTGACGAATATTTTATTTAAATATTTACAAACGCTTTGGAGTATTGCCAATGGGGTATGATGAAAATAATGATGTGTCTCTTTCATTTTTTGTTATTTCTTTTGTACCCTGCAAGCCACCCCTAGGGTGTGTGGCAGGGGATGAATACACACCAGCCTAATTTTGACCCGAATATAACCATACTGCGGTCGAGCAATGCTATTCTGTTCCCTTAACGTTCGTGGAAAATATGACATCTTAAATCTATCTGTTCTACAATTGATCTCTCTAATTTTATTGACACGATCTCTCCTAGAGTAATAGGATGGGGGTAATAATACTTTCAATATCTCTGCTAAAGAGGCGGCATTCCAATTCATGCAAGAGCTTCAATCTGTAATTTAACCTTCGCTCCGCGGTGATTCCCAGCCTAGCTGTTCTAATATTTTGGATACGGTACTAAGTTGATCATAATGTTTTAAAAATTTAGCTCTACACTGTATTCAGTCTCACTTGGCAATAATATTTATGACGATCCTACATAATAGAAGGATATTCTAAATGAGGTCTAACCAGTGACAGGTGATATTTCTCTTAACCTTTTCATCACAGTTACCCAGTAATCTTCTTATAAAACCTAGTTTATTGTTTGCTTGTCCACATATTCCCCAAAAATGTTTCACCCAGAAGAGATCGTGAGTGAGGGTACTCCAAGGTATTTAATCCAGTTTACACATTCCATTTCGGTGTTCCCGATGCAGTAGGCGTTCGAGAGGGAATTGCTCTTTTTCCAAAAATATATCATTACGCACTTCTTTTAAGTTTAATCTAATTATCAAGTGTCGCACCACCGTTGTACAACATTAAAATCATCTGATATAGCTGTACTTTCTTCATGATTACGGATATCACGGTAAACCAATGCATCATCGGCAAATAATGGTATCTTGCTAGTGACTACGGCGTAAATGTCGTTAATGTAAAGTAGGACTAAAAGAGATCCGACAACACTTCCCCGGGAACATCAGAAATAATTTATACTGCATTTGAGCTAACTTCATCTATGACTCAGTAATTGCTCGGTTCCACCTTGTCTCCGTTTTAAAATATTGGTGTTACGTTAGCTGTTTTCCAATCTCTGGGAACTTTGTGATCTACCAGAGACTTCTTAACTATTACTTCCAGATACGTAGCAATTTCCGAAGCTATATCCTTAATTATACGAGCGAGTATTTCATCGGGCCCGAAGAATTTATTTATTAAGCTTAATATTTTTCAGTAAACGTTCTATTCCATTGTACGAGATTTCAATTTTGGGCATCGGTTGACCGGCACGATTTGGTAAGCTACCGGAGGCGTTCGGTGAGACATTGGTGAAGACAGTTTGAAAGAAGGAATTGAATATTATGTTAGCCCCTTTTAAACTGCTGGTCACTCTTCCGTTTTTATCTTTTTTGAGTGAATTAATAGATGACTTATTTCCCTGAACCTCTCAGACACACGACGAATTAAATGAATTGAGTAAGACCAAAGTACTGTTAATACTGTGCCCTCGTGTAAAATATGGTAGCATTGTATATTGATTTCTCAGCAAATAGCACTTTTCAAGTGAGATATTTTCTCACATTTACGTAAAGTACACTTGCATATTTTTGCACGCGCATGAACATGCGTCAACACGCACACGCCAATGCTTACAGATGAAGTCTTTTGAGTGTTGCCTTCATTTAACGCTCAAGCAAACTACAGAAAATCCCGTATGCGTCAACACGCACACGCCAATGCTTACAGATGAAGTCTTTTGAGTGTTGTCTTCATTTAACGCTCAAGCAAACTACAGAAAATCCAGTTTATTTGGGAGCAGAAAAGGTTATAGAAAGATTGAAGGGTATTTTACACCCATTCGTACAACCCAACCGATGAATTATTTTTGATAGTAAAGTATCAGAACAAAATAATTGAATTTATTTGATTCTGAAAATTTCATTCCGGTGGAACGGAGTCCAGGTATATTTTAGTTTTGAGTATAACTGTCTCAAAGGTGACAAGTAATAATCAGGGGGCATCAATAGTGAAGGCCTATTTGAAATGAGAAGTGATGGACATGAAGATGCCCTAATGAACCATTTATCCAATAGACTGGCAAATATGAACGTATTTTACGAGATGAGTCTTCATAAAATAGTATACCTGTCTCTCGCCGAAATGAAGGTTTCGGAAGGTTAACTCGCTAAACCCTTGGCGAGCTCGCATATGCCTCTACACGTACCGATCCATCAGAGCCGTCTCGATAAACTGCGCGCTGCTACCTCACCACAAGACCGGCGAGCGTAATTGTATCTAGACCCTGGGAGATGTGATCCACATTCTTCCCGAAGTTGTTCCCTTGCTCAAATTTCACGCTTATCCATTCATTTTCACACAGGGAATTTTAACGAGGCAACTCCTCAATTTTCGGGAGCCGTCGAGATAAAAAAGGACGGAGAAGAGGTCTCTAGGGAACATAAAAACATGAATATACAAATGATGCTTTCACGAAGAAAGAGCTGACGACAGGGACATTGAATAAGGTGGTTGAGAAAAGATAAGTGAAAAATTTGAAATGGAGAGTGGTAATGTATGGTGCGGCAATGCGGTCGTTGGAGAAAACAATACGCGTTAGATTTTGCGATGTGGTTGTGGACAAGGGTAGGAAAAGTAAAAGGAATGGAAAAGGAAGCAAACGATGGAGTACTAGTGATTGCGGGCAAAAGATTGTTGGGAAAGATCCAAAAAAAAGGCAGGGAAGGTGGGTACAGAGCATTTTAATAATTATGGATTGTTGAAACTATGACAGAGGAATTAGAAAGTACACCGAACCAAAGTTGGGTTTATTGTACTATGCTATGCCGATTTGCACCTTGTTAGGAGAGGCTTTGAAATATAGCGGTGTTCAGGCTGTCTCCATCTCAACCTCTCTCTACCTTAAACGGTGGGCTATCACAAACTTATAATAATACATTCATACAAGTAAGAGGGTACACTTGCAAACTGTTATCGAGGGAATTTTCCCAGTTCACGCGACTGTCGTAGTTTCGTAGTAAGTAGTAAGTAATGGCCATTTTCACTCCAGCCTTTTAATTTTTTACCGTCCCTTTCTTTCGTCTCCTTTCCTCTCTCTCTCGAGATCAAAACCACCTAACTACCCCGCGCCACGCGTCGGGCCATTTTACGGAGTGGTGCTAACAACTTCAGTGATGAGAGGGAGGGGATGGATGATTCGGGAATGGGCGGTCGGTGGGAAATGCGAGGGAAGGGAAGGGAAACGGAGCGGCTTCAGCTTTAATCTTTTCATCGATCCGGGGAAGGGGAGTCGCCGATAATCCGCGACGGTCGCTGGGACACGCGGCGACGGGAGAGTGATACCCGCGATGGCAGAAGGGTCGCCCAGCACATCTAGGATTCTGTTTCGGGAAATGACATCACTGACATCCACCACCACACATCAAAACCCTTTTCTGCCCCCGCCAGGGAAGAAGGAGGAGGTTCAACCGGGTGGTTATTAATCTGATCTCTATGAAAAAATGAGTGTGCAAAGAAAGGCACAAATTTCTAAAGAAGATGATGCGAACTCGCATACGTGATCAACCTGCACTGGGCCTATTTAGAATATGCTTCTATCATTGGGACCCTCATTAATATTATTGCCAAGTTAGACAGCGTGCAGCGTAGAGAAGCTAAATTTTTTAACGTTATGATAAACTTAGTACCGTATCCAAAATATTACAGCAGCTAGGCTGGGAATCACTCACGGAGCGAAGGTTAATTACAGATTAAAGCTCTTTCATAAACTGGATGGATGTCTCTTTAGCTGTGATGTTGAAAAAGTATTATTACTCCCATCGCACTACGGTAGGTGAAATCGTGTCAATAAAATTAGAGGAAGTATTTGTAGAACAGATGTATTGTGCGTCGTTATTGCACCGATGGGGCGAAGATACCAAAAAAAATTATTCATACTTGAGAAAGGAAAACATTTTCCACCGTGAGGAAAATTCATGGGTGCACATCCGCTCAGTTTCAGGAGCAAAAAATATGAAATTAAAAATCGAATTATTAAAACGTTCTCTTAATTTGCCAGATTCCGCCCCCAGTTATTTTTTAAGTCCAATTTTGAAATAATGACTCTTAAAAAAACCGTTCACGTCGAACGAGGTCGTCATCGTCCATACACATGCGTAATTTTAGGACCCTCCGAAAGCCTAATTTTTAGTTAGCTTAAAAAGTTGGAGAACGCTGGGGAAAGTATCCAACTGAGAGAAGAAAGTTCTGAATAGTAAAAAATATACCAATTTATATATTTTTTCCAAAACTAATTGAAAGATGAAGATTAAACACACAAAACGTACACGCCCACGCACGCATATATATATATATATATATATATATATATATATATATATATATATATATATATATAGATACGTATCGAGCTGTTTTCCTCATTTTTTTTGTTTATAACATCAATTTTATATTATTTATTGATTTTTTACATCGCCTCAGGTAACGCTTAGAGTAAAATAACTGCAAGTAAATTGTTCGAGCTATTTTGTTTTTTTTTTGCAAAAATCCGCGAATTCCAGCTTCCGACTTTAATCCTGTATGAAAAATATATATATATATATATATATATATATAGGATAAAGTAGGAGTGAATTCGCGGATTTTTGCAAAAAAAAAACAAAATAGCTCGAACAATTTACTTGCAGTTATTTTACTCTAAGCGTTACCTGAGGCGATGTAAAAAATCAATAAATAATATAAAATTGATGTTATAAACAAAAAAAAATGAGGAAAACAGCTCGATACGTATTCCGCTAGGCCCAAAGAAGACAACACGTAAACAATCTATTCCTTCACGTTCTGGGACTGCCACCTGAGCCAAATATATGAGTTACATACGATATATAATAAGTTCAATGAGTAATTGACATGAAGTGTGAGGCTCGTCAGATGAATAATTTAGATGGAAAACCTTACTGGAGACCTAAAAACGTTTCTGTTAGTTCATACAAATAAGCACGAAATTGACCTTTAAATATGCCTCTGTCTCTCGCAGGATCCTTTCTTGACAGCTTTATTTTCTTTTACAGTCTTTCATAAATATAACAAAGAACGTGAAATAATAAGAACTTTTTAGTGATTTTTTTACAATTAGTTTTATCTGACGACGACTCATATCGAGGTTTATGGATACATGTGATACATTATATAAGATTGGCAGCCTTAATTTAAAATACAACTACCCGACTGATTGTCATTTCATTACATCTTAGTATCATTTTAGAATCACTGCAGTTTTGGCCTTCGAAATATCTATTCCGAAAAACCATCAGTATTTATCAAAATCATACTATTCACTACATGCGAGTATCTCACATCCCATATTATCAAATTCTAATTATTTCGTAAAAATATTTATTTTGAAAACAAGCTCTTGACGTGTACCTTAAAATATTGCTTTGAGTGCCCAAGCGACGCTCCTTTTGCCAGGATTTTTAAGGACTAAATTATTTTCAAGGATTAATAAAGAGTAAAGTTATGCATATAATAAAATGAAAGCAATATCCATGAAACGAGGACGCTAAATTCAATAGAAGCTTAATGAATAATGAGTACAATAGTTTACTAATAACGAACAAGTAATTAACGGTTCAGTTACTTTGTATATGTGTTGTGAGACAACCTAAATTTATTTTGTCGAGCATTGTTATCAAGAGCCGTTACCAAAGTTTCGGGAAAATAGAGACATGTCTGAAGATTAAGAAGTTCGAAGCAGAGTAAGAAAACGATTATTGCTGTTCTACGGAAAAATATATCACAAAGAATGGATCGACTTTAACCCAGATTTGTAGAACTGCGAAAGACTACGTAATAAAAACAGTGAAAATTATTTCAATATAGACAACGGCAATATTTCTTTTGAGAAACTTTATTGGATACCGTTGAGAAAGGAAGGAGGCAATTACTAACGTATAGGTGTTTGTTCCATTGTGTAATAAACGCCACTTCCGCTAAGTCTTCCAAGTCCTAACTTCAAGACGTCTTTAGAAATCCTAAGATTTATCTCGATAATGCATCTCACAACTCCTACAGGATTAGATTCTACGAGTATGCTTCAAATTATTTAAGTCAAGCGGTAGCAATTTAGGAGTACTTCAATGAATTTTCGTACTTATGTTTCATAGAAAATGTAAAAAAAATAATGTTATATTCAAGTTATGCCATAAGAGATAACTTAGTAAAGAAATGTTGAGTTCAAAGGTGAATGTGCACTTAAAATATTGCTGAATGTTGCCAATGGTAGCGAAAACATTGCGCAGTCGTGCTCCAACCAAAAAAAGTTTCAACAGATTAAATGAAAAAATTTAGATTAAGACAATCTGTAAAGGACAACTTTAAAAACGTAACAGGAAAATAATTTGGATAATAATAACAGTTTAAAACCGTAACAGGATAATAATTCCACTATAATTTCTTTGGCTTCCACAAGTATGATATTATTTTATGAACAGAATGCACTGAATGGTAGCTTATAGCTCTCGGGTAATTACTCACCACCGATTACGGAGGATTAGATAAGGAACTAGTTATGGTATAAAGTAATTTATTTCGATTCCACCAAAAACTTTTTTATTATATGCGCATTGGAGAAATTTCACAGTTTGTAGATAAAAACATGCAATTTACACTTATACGTGTACTTCGGTATTTGCCATTATGAGGTTCTCATGCAGGGGCTAAAATAATCATAGAAATATTTCAGGTGAAATTGTAGCAAATTAAATTACCTGAACGAGAGAGTCTACCTCGTAATGGTAATCAACAATTATTAACAAAAATATAGTAACCAACGAGTGGGAATATCACGCCTTCAGAAACTTGGTGACTTTTCGACGGGCATCTCTACATCTACATAATACCCCGCAAGCTGCCGCAAGGGCGTGTGGCGGGGGGTGTTAGGTCACCACCCAAAAAAGGAAAAAAAACGCATTCAAAACCAACACATGCATGCAAACCCAAATCCACAGCGGTGAAACATTCTATCATTTACACGCATGCAAATACTTATCTACCTCCTTTCATTTCACACGCATGTAGGCACATATGCTATAATCTAACTAATAATTGCACCTTAAGATGCAGTAAAAAATGTATCCAATAGCGTGCAAGCACGCAAGCATTAACGGCATCCCAGAAAACACATGTGAATTCACGCAACCTGAGTTTCATTGGGGTATCCAGGGCGTTCTTTTTAAAACCTGGAACTATGCAGTAATTAGGTGAACAGAATATTCTACCAATTCAGGCATACAACTATGAATATAAAAAATATACATGATTAAAGAAAGAGGATTCAGAAACAATATTTCGATAAACTACGCCAACAATACTTGATAGAGTCAACCTAGGGTTGTGGCTATTAAGTGTTTCTATCAAATCAATCATAAAGTTTCCCGATTTCCATCACCAGCCCATTTCTTCCGGCAATGAACCTCTAACATTTTGGATCACCTGGGACGGCATGTTTGCAAATTCATGACGGAACTCCTTAATCTTTGAATTTAACGAAACGAAACGATTAACCTTTAAATCCAAGCGATGATGCCTAGAACTGGCTGATTTCTCGATTTTGAATAGTCTATTCAGTCTTAACAGGCAGCTAGACTCCCAGGGAGTTGGACGTACCCTAAAAAAAATAGCAGCCCAAGAAATTGGAGAAGAATAAATTCTCTTTCCATGTAGTCAAAGGAAAGTCTAAAAAATAAGATATATCCGCGTGAATAAACTGGGAGTGAAGGATATTTTTTTTTGAGATCCATATGTTGAGAGAAGATTTGCGAAAACACTCAAATCCGACATAGAATTTCAGAGGCTGGAAAAGTAGATTATTCCGAGTAAGAAAATTATGTAAAGAGAGAGCTTTTATGAGTTTGGAGGATGTGAGTGGGAATTCGTTAATCAGATTGTTAGAAAATGCTTCCAGTTGAGATGAATCACTTTGAATGAAATCAAGGTCAAATCATATATCCACCTTCAGCTTAAACCGTAGATGTAAAGAATACTAAAACAAAAGGAATAGATATGACTTACCAAAATAGGCATTATTACTACTTGTACATCTGAGTATAATATTACTCCAATATAAAATTTTGCTTGTTGAAAGCATTTGAGTTAGCAATCCGCTGAATTTTTTTTGCAAACGAAGCACAAAATGGGAAACAAGGACCGGGTTTTTCATAAATTTAGGGAATATGAAGGACACAAAAATTGAAGTCTAAAGTAGTAGGACGATTTTCAGAAAAAAATTCCTTACTAAGTATTTCAAAATTCTTAATAGATGAAAAAAGCTCAAACACTTTTTCATGCATCCCAAAAAATGTGGTAGGAGGAAATATTTAGGTGTAGTCGAATGCTGAAGACTGAAATAGGAAAGTAATATGTTGGGTAAGTACAAGATAGATAACGGCATATTGAATTATTTGAAGGCTGGCAAAAATTATAGCGAGCTGAAGGGAATTTTGGGCTGACATGTACGAGTATGAGTTCACACGATACGTACAAAAATTGCATAAAAAGAATCGGAAACCATTTTTTTCTTATATGACTGCAGCGCACTCGTACTGTGCAGACTTATAGGTGAGGCGTCTGACCTTCAACACCCATCAAGCACCAATCGTCTACGAGCTTCCTGCCCTTACCCCACTTCTCCTGCACATCCAAGAATGTCGTCTGGCTTGTAAAATCTCCCCGGTCTTTTACAAAGCCCAATGTTCCGCATCCTTGAACCTCAGTATAAGTAATCATCGCGCCTCGTGCAACCCTCCTCCCCGTCTACGGGTCTACCCATCCCAAAACATGCCTCTTATCACGACACCACCTTCAACCAGCGCTACAGTGTTTGCGTTCTGGCGTCCCTTTCCCCATCTGATAACTCTATAAAATTAAAAACCATGGAAATGGCATATATATGGCTTAGCAAGGCCTACAGGTATCATCATCCGGGACTCAACGTCGTTCACTAATAAGAATAGGCTGAAGTGAAAAGGTGTGGAAGTCATTCATATCAGAAAAGAAAATACTGTGTTCCTCCGCATGTATTTTGTTGTTCGTGACCTGGTTTTGACTTTCTAAGTCCTGATGATGACTTTGTAAGATGAAACCTGGGTCTTGGATGTTGCAGTATGTGTGGGTAAACCAATTGTTTTCTTTTCCGGTCGTGCCTCCCTCTCACTCCTTCCTTATCTCCGCTCCCCTCTCGCCTCTCTTCTCCCTTTCCCCTTCCCCAACCCTTTTCTCACCCTCCCCCGCCCCCTTCACTCACTCTCGCATACCTCACCTACACCAGCAGGCAGTACTACTGTTTCTTCTGAGGAAGACGAAGCTAAATTCCGTCGAAATTGATAAGAAACAACGTGTGAGTGTTCTTTTTATGTGTTCTTATATTGTTTGTTGCTGTCCAAGTTTGTTTACATATATTTATATATATTTATAGCAATGTATACATCGATGATGTGGAAGTACTCACGAGAGAAATATAACATTTGGACGGCACAATAGAACGCAGAATAAAATAGAGACTCTGACCTGAAGAAGGCCTCGGAGTAGGCCGAAAGCTCAAACAATCTACAATGTGAGTGTTCTTTTACGTGTTATCTTTTTTATTCTGTGTTCTTTTATGCCGTCCAAAAGTTATATATGTGTATGTATATATATATATATATATATATATGTATATTTATATGTACCCTATATACCCTTATACCCTGTATATAGGGTTATGTATAGTGCTCCAGCACACCACTTAATCTTTTCAATAAGAAGCACTGGTTAACTTTGTCTCGCTGGGGTAACGGCTGCATTGTAAATGGGAATCGAATTCAACTTAGTCTTTTTTCATGAAAATTGAAGTGATATTTATTCCTTAGAGCACGTAAAGAGTTTTCGGTTAGAAAACTGCTGCAGGTGAGTCGGATTGCTTCAATAATAAAACTTTACACGCGGAATACACGTCAAGAGCAGCCGAAAAGTTCCGTTGAATAATACATTCAATTCTATTAGAGAAGAGAGAAATAAATTGTGTTTATCCTACGAATTACTGCAATTCCAGTTTCACAAACTACTGAAGCAATAATGAATCCTAAAAACTCTTTTCCCCACCATTTAATGATCATTGTTTATACAATATAATGAAATAAATCATTTCTTATTTATTTAAGGAGATTTTCAGCCTCCGGGGTACACACGTGCGAGTTGGTCGGGCTGGACACCTGCACCTTTGATCGGTTATCAAGAAAGTCGCGATTTTTTTTATCTTCCAGCGTCTAAAATTCGGTTACCAGACACATGAAATAATCTTCAATTTATTATGATAGTCAATAGTTTTGCATAGGATAATCTACTAATTCTAACTAATCACCGATAATCGTCTCCCATAACAAGACACAACCTGGCGTCTTAAAGTACAATAAGTCCTTTAATTTTGCGTCTTTCTATTCCTTTCATTTGGCCCAACATGTTTCCTTGTTCCCTACGTATTCCTCGCTTGCCTAAAGTTCTTTCTCCTCTATCGCAATATACGTACAACGACCCATTGCCATTCAAAATGTTCTGCATCCATGTTTTCCTGCTTTGTATTTCTCACAACAACCCTCTCTATTCTCCTCCATTGCTTATCATTTGGTTTTCTTTCTTCTCCGTCCAAATTCCTGTGCCCACACTTCTTCACTGCTATATCTCAAAACTATTCAATCCACCGTTATGATCTTGCCTCAACAACCAAGTTTCCGCGCCGTACAAAACCACGCTCCAAATCACTGTTGGAAAAGAGTTTTCATTTTTCCGCAAATAAATTCTCTCTGGCTGGCAATGTTAATCCGCAGGGGAATTTTTTTTTCGTCTCTCGGAGGCTGACTCGTGACGTGGATCGACCCAAACAAAGACGCATCCAGACTCGCACGGAGAGTGCCACTGATTGCGGGTAGCCGCGCCGTCGGTTCGTGATCACAGCCATCGCCGCAGCAGCGAAGATTGCTTATGTCATCAGCGATTTCGAACCATTAGATTTACCCAAGACGACCCTTGTTTACTGTGCCATAGCAGTCAAAAAAACCTGCACATGTGGTTAAGCATAGCGGCCTAATTGAAAACGTTCACTCGAAATGCTGGAAAATTGAGCGGTGATTCTGGCAAGAGGGAACTCATGTCAAGGATAATCGTCAGGATGGTATTTGCCATGTTAAATCCCATCAAGAAGTAGGGAGGTACTCAAGGGGAAGAACCAGCGTTCAGAGCGATATTAGCCGAGCCAAAACACTCCACTACGTCACATTCTGCAACACGCGTGCCTTAAGTGACCTCCTCGCTCACCCCCTAGATGACTTTCCTTTCAAAAAGATTAGTCCTAAAAGGTTCTGTAACCAGTTTCACATTTACGAGTTTTTGTCCAGCGCCACGCGATCAAGCCTCGCTTATCTCCTTCGCCTCCACTTCAATTGTAGCTTGCTAACATATTTCATCCCAGACTGTTTTTAATCGGAACGACCAACGTATTTATTTCCTTGTCATCTCCCAGATATGACTGCTACCTAATCCTCCCCCTTTGATCCCACGATAAGAAGCATTGAAATGCCTACCATTAGATTTATAGTACCTACCTACTCTGAGAAATAAGGTTTTAGATAAGACCTTTCTTTCTTATTCAGTTGGCGTCATTATTTATTTCTGATAACAACTTTGTTACGAAAAATGGTACACGTACGTCGGCCATTTTCTAACGAATTTTTAAATCTGAAGAGATGGATTTCAAAAACAAAATGTATGCCGAGGAAAAGAAAACTCTATTAACAAGAGTTCAGGAGAAAGATAGCAATAATTATTCATAATATAAATATGGTCATCAGCGTGGTAAATGCAAATTAATATTGACAAAAGTGAGTCTACCTAAGCGGCTTGAAAGGAGTCATAAATGTTCTTAAGCATAAGAGAGCGGGGCAGTCAATGATTAAATTCCTTATCAGATGGATTTTATGTATGAAACCCCACTTTTTACTTGAGACTTATACTTTACGTTATCAATACACTACTCAAATATATCTTCTGCAACTTTGCATTGGTATACTCAATGATGCGAGAGATGTGGCATCACCACATAATTTCCTCGTCCGTCTTACTATATCAATTCTATTCTCATTCAAGGAGAAGGTAGTCTTTATTGTTTAGCAATTGATAGTTGTTTTTTTTGGGGAGACGACCGACAGCTAAGGTCATTTGTGCCATTAGGGATGGATGGGAAAGGAAGTGGTGGCGGCGAAAGGCGCCAAGAGGTCCGCAGTTTAACGTCTCATCCGACGGACGTCGTATTCCCTCAAAAAGCTCTCCACAAAGCACCTTAAAAACACCTCTAAAGTAGGGATCGGGATACCACTGAAAAATATGTGTTTTCTCCAGCATTTGAACTCTGGTCTTCGCGGTGGGAAGCCTGTACGTTAGCCTCCGCACCATCCCGTTCTCCATTAGCAGTTGATATAGTCTACTATATTAGACAATAAAAAGCATATCCAAACTGCTTGTAGCAATGTTTTCTATTGTTCAAATGATTAATGATGTCTACCTACGGTATTCAAAAACAAATTTATTAAAGTTAAATTTAATTCAGCTGCTTTCCAATTTAAGTTACGCTCTGGACGAATTATACCACGATAAAAATACGAGGGAAAAAAATAAGGTAATTTTTATCTTATCACTGGCGGGGTTGATATGTGTTTCCTTCTCTCTTTAATTTTTTATACCTGTTATTATCTGTTATCTTCAGCTTAATCTCAGCTAGCACAATTAGTAAATACGTTCCCAAAGTGACAAACGAAATGCATAAGACATATGAAAAAGAAGATACCACAAAGGAAAAGAAGACATGTTCTCAAAGAAATATCTGAGAACTGGAAAATAAGTGGGAAAAAAGAATTATGATAAACGTAGGATGAGGAGAGGTTTATCAATCTTTCTAAAATATGAAAAATTATGAACTATCTGCATAAAAGGTCTCTTGACATCAGAAGCTTAATATCAATTATCATTAGCACTTCATTCACTGAATTACAGTACGCCCTTGTAATTTTACAATTAACGACATAGACTGCAGACTAGGAATGAATAAAAACAAGCAAAAAATCGGTACGGCACTCAGTGTATTAGTTTATCATAATTTCCAGATGCAAATGAAAGTATGGTATAATTTGCATATGATAATTTTAAACTTGTTCTTACATTGTAAAGAAGGGCATGTAAAAATGAACACGGGCATAGAATTTTTCCAAAACTTGAGTGCACCTCGTCATCAAAAACGTGCAAACGCAGTAATTATTGAAAGCTATAAATGATAAACTTAAATATGCAATGTGCTAGCCTAATGAAATGTGCTCACAAAATATTGTCAATACTTGCGCATGAAATCGACATGATATACACTAAGTGAGTTGGCACCAAAAAAAAGTTTAATAAAAAACTAAACTTGGGAAAATATGCTCAATAAAGCAAAACAAAGTCTTTAAGAAAAAAGTCAGCAGGACGAACTCACGAAGACCTCATGTTGTTTTAAATGTCTTTTGTTTTTGTAATTCAGGGTATCCATATGTTATTGTACAAATTCATTGCTTGTGGCTAAAACGCCAAACAGAACCGTTGAGCTTTGCATATGCATTTTTTACTAGAATAATGTGTAATATGACACCCATAGGGAGCATAGGTTTAATAAACGACTCATTATTCTATTATTTATACGTTTATTTGCAAGTTCCTAGAAGGGCTTGAAGAGATAATGATTGTTCAGCAAAATGGAGGTAATCCAAAATATTATTGTGAGCTATATTTAACTCAGTTACGTCCCATCGACAATTTATAGGCCACCCGAGAAGTCATTTTGCTGGAAAGAACAGGAAGGTTTGGAATCGCACGAAAAGTCTACGAGGCGAGCTAGTTCTTGAGAGGCACAACCCGCAGCATTGGATCCTCCTGGTCGGTTGAACCGCCCCGCCCCTCCACGCTCAAGTTTCTCCCTTTGGAATCCCAAACCATCCCTGGTCGTTTCCCAGCTGCGATAATGAGCTGAACCGTTGTAAAACCCCGAAACAACGAAGCTGCGCGGAGTAACGAAAGTGGTAACTCTATTAACTTGGAAGAGAACTCTCCAAAAGGTCTTTTAAACAAGCAAAAAGACGCGAGGCATACGGAACGTAAGAAATGGGGCAGCAGAAGTCTATGGACTAATGGGAAAACAGAATTGCTCCTTGAAGTTCACAATCCCCGTTCTTTCCGGCCATGCAGAATAAAACAACACTATTACAGCTACTAGACCGAGCGATATCTGGCAGCCTATCCGGACCCATTGGTATCGTACATTAAAAGCAAATTTCAGCCAAGGGATTTTCACCTACTGGAACTTCATGAAATATAAACGAACAAATAGAACAAGTCATCTTTAAATTTTTGGAGATGTGAAATAAATTTTAATGTCCCTTCAAATCCTAAAAAATATTTCAAAATGTGTCGAAAGTGTATTGTGAACTTTAAGAATGGAACTCAACGATAAAAAATCGGTTCAAGAAATTGAAAAAATAAAACAAGTTAAGGAAAAGATAACATTTCTACCAACCCTTTTAGCATCACACCCATATGTTAATAAAAAAGGGGTTCCTTATATTCAAACACTTAAACATGGAATTACTAATATATATATATATACATACATACATATATACACATATATACACATATATACATATATATATATACATATATATATATATATATATATATATATATATATATATATATATATATATACACACACACAAAAGAGGAAAAACTCACTGGTTCTCGAATTTTCGGTGGTCCAACCACCTTTCTCAAGAGGAATTAGGCTCAGTTCTGTTCCTAATTCCTCTTGAGAAAGGTGGTTGGACCACCGAAAATTCGAGAACCAGTGAGTTTTTACTCTTCTGTGTTTTGGTTTCTGTGTTTGTTATGACTATCAGTGAATTTATATATACATATAAACCAAATTTTAAAAAATATTCTGAAACTAATACGGTGCATCGAAATAATCCTCTATAGTATACTCTCAGGAATATTTATCACAATTATATTTAATGGGTAGTATTTATGCTGAAAGGAACACTGTTATACGAATAAATATTTTCAAAATTAGATTCCAATACCGTTCAAAGAATTTGAAAACCAGCGTACGCTATTAACCCAGCATGTCATGCAATTAAAAAGTATTGTCATACCCAGAGACTACGAAAGCGTAATACTGATTAGCAAATACGAGCATGTTAAGAAGATGTGTATTTCCCCGGGACACGTACAAAGACTAAACTGATATCTTAAAAACAAGAATGGACTTGATAACAGATAGTTCTTGTTATGCAGGAAGCAGAACAAATTCGTTGAGATAAAGCCCCTTGTACGATAACTGTTATAACTATTATCACAACAATGACTACTTTTTAAACACGTAACAAATTCAATTGAGGTTGTGCTTAGATACAAGTGAATTTTTTATTCTATGAATGCTCTTCTATGAATGCTGAAGTTGTGTGGACACCTTCAATAGCTTTTTCCAAAGGGCAAAATTATATGGATGTTTTTTCTTTAGTTAATCCATTACTTAGAGGAGCTAAAGGAGTAAATTTATGGATTAATCTAGATAATTATTTTTTCAGTAATGTCTCCAATATATGAAAGTAAAAGATACACAAAGCACCACAAATAAAGGCATTCAAATATGGCGTAACGCACCCATACAATGGCATCCATATACATATAAATGAATCTCGAAGCTATTTTTCAAGAAACCTTAATTTTATATTTCGCTAAAAATAATTCAATTAATTACAAAGTTGAATCAACTCTTTTGTTCATTTATTTTTTACTGTGCAGAAAAAAACAATGCAACATTTCTGTAATGCATTGCATTAATGTGATTTTAATAATGGATGATTGCCGCTTAATTGATTTCGAAAGGGCGTATATCAATTGAAGGTCTTTAAACTGAACGAGGCTCCGCAATAATTTTTTTGTAGTAAGTCCCAAAGGCTCTTTCGTACGTATGCTGTGTGAGGTTATAATAGAAATTATTTATGATATCGGAACACATATTTTTTGTCTTCATTTGATTCATTGTGATATAAGTGCAATCATTTCGGTGCCAACTTATACTCAGATCAACGTGATAAACATCTGATGGTAAGAATATGCTTAAATGAAAGTTACATACAACTAAATATTCCCATTTATGGCTGGCATAATTTTATGAGCGATATAATGGAAATGGAACTCTATTAAGACCAAGGAATAGTACTTTGTCGCCAGTTAAAAAAGTTAATGCCGACCACGTGTCGGTATACATGTATTACGTCATCTTAAGAATCTTTCAGGCTACATCACCTTCACCTAAAGATTTTGAAGAACATCGAAAGTGGATGGACAATAAATATTGTAACAAGAGAAAATGTTCTATCATGTGGTCATTTGTACTTGCAAATGGTTGTTTGGAAATATTAACTTTCGTTTTTGTAAATCGCTGTTATCTTACGAAATCTGTCACTTAGAAACTTGGCGTGTATATGAGAAAATAGCTGAACCTCCTTTAGGCATTGTATGACAATAAATTTTGATTTCGAGAACTGAAGTGTGTTCAAAAGTCTGTTTTTCTACGCACAATATAAAGTAAATACCGTTTGAAAACCTACTTGAACTACTTCCATTGCATTAACTATCTAATTTCCCAATAACAACGCTTTTATTTGTCCATGAAATTGTCCTTTAATAGGAAGTTAACACAAATAAAGTTTTATCATCACTCTTCACTTGACAAGCAACGTATTATTCTACAACATCAAAGCTACGAGGGTAGGTTTAAAAGTAATGCACACATGCTTGTAGAGTGCGAACAAAAACAAATAGCATGATCGGGCGAAAAGTACATTAAAGTACAATTCTTAAGTTTCAAAATCAAATATTTACTTTTCAACATGCTCACCGTTAAGGCCAACACATTTCTCCGAAAGTGTAACAAGTTTCACTCTTCCGACTTTTCTCGAATCCAGGACTTGACAGCTGCATTCACCTCATCGTCCGAGGTGTAATGATTACCCTTGAGGTGTCTCTTGAGTTAAGGAAAAAATAAAAATCGCAAGGCGCAAGATCGGAGGAACAAGGAGGGTGTAGAATCGGTTCAAATATCAGGTTTCACAGAGTCACTCCAGTTTCACGCGAGGTGTGTGGACCAGGTATTGCCATATTGCAGGATTATTGGCGTCAGGCTCCCTTTAACATGACAAACTCGACGTCGGAGGTGTTTTAGAACCTGCATATACTGAGAAGAATCTACCGTTGTTCCAGAAAATCGGTCACATACTATAAACTCGGTGAGCATCCCAAAACACAGTCAAAAGAAGTTTCATCAACAATTGAAATTTTACCTCTCATCGATTTACAGTAAACCAATCAACAGCATCGTCCCCATTAACAGCCTTTAAATGACGATGAATATCAGTAAGCATAAAGAATACATAAATATTTGCGAAGTTAAAACGACATGAATTTAAACTTAAACATTTGGACTAATACGAGGTACTAATCGTTAATACTAATCATAGTACTAATCGTAGTAATAATCGATAATATTCGCAGATAACGATATAATTGAAATACACGTAGCTAAAAATAATAAACAGTCATCAAAATGCGGAGAATAATTAAAATTCAACGACACATCGATGAATTATTTGAAAATAAGAAGTGTCCGTCGATAGCGTACTCCTTTCGAGGAGATGGAGTGTTTGACATAATTCAAATACTCAATTCATAATTCAAACTCATTCATAACTCAAATACAATAAAAATTAACATTAGGGAGTTTTCAATTGTATAGAGGAGACCTAATTTGCGTATGACATCCGCACCAAATGCAAAAAAACTAAACCAGCTATTCTTAAGTTCATATTAAAACCTCTCTTTAGTAGTAAGACGCACGTGAATTCAGAATTTGAGGAAATGCTTCTGCTGGTGATGATCGATTTTACTTTGGGAATTTACGCCGGATACTATAGCAATTAGGGTGAAACCAAACCGCAAATTATTTCTTCCTTCGGATTTATCGCTTCCACGGCGTAGAATTTGCGATAAATCTGGTCCAAGGAAAGCCTTGCGCCACTTATAGTGCTGTGGTTCTGTCTGCACTTGAGGAAATAATTCACTGGTCCCCGGCACTCAGCCCCACCTCATGACAGAATGAAAGCTTGCGATTCTCGCCGCATCGATCAGTTCTTGTTGCCATGGCATGGATAAGGGACTGACGGCGTCACATTTGACCAGGGGTTGCTTCAACTTCTGAAATGATACGGACGACGAAGGGGACGAGGGAGAATCCTATTTTCTCCTTCGGAAGTTTTAATTCGTGATCAGAGTTGGAGAACAACGCATAGGAGATGACAAAATTCCAAACAAGAGTTAATCATGACACGTATTCACAATAACTCGACGCGGGGACACAGCATAAAGCTACACAGAATAAAAAACACACAGACATAGATGTTTGTACACACATATATGTCCTGAAAAACACACACACATCGTATATATATATATATTCATTCAAACAGAAATAGGTATAAGGAAAGGGGATAGGAAAACACATAAAAGACGAACACAGGACATGTGGGGAAGGCGGTTTTTGAGCAGATCACGAAAGTAAAAATATTTCCTTATCCGGGATTTGAACCACGGACCCCGGATAAGCAAATCCCGGATAAGGAAATATTTTTACATTCGTGATCTGCTCAAAAACCGCCTTCCCCACATGTCCTGTGTTCGCCTTTTATGTGTTTCCCTATCCCCTTTCCTTATACCTATTTCTGTTTGAATGAATATTTGTGCGCCGTATGGCGGGATTTTCAAGTTTGAATATGTATGTATGTATGTATGTATGTATGTATATATATATATATATATATACATATATATATGCATATTCATTCACAAGGAAATAGATATAAGGACAAGGGAGAGGAACAGAGCCTGGCTAGATGAAAGATCCGGTGTTTAAGTCCCGGTCAAAGAATATTTTTGCTTGTAATCTGCTCGATTCCGCCTTACGCACCTCTCCTTTGTTCGTCCTTTATATGTGTTCCTATCCCTTTTCCTTACATCAATTTCCTTGTGATTGAATATTTGTCCGCCATATGGCGGGATTTCGTGTTTGAATGAATGTTTGTATGTGTATATTTTTATAAAAAATATATATGCATATATTATTATATCATGTAATTTATTATTGCTTGTGTGTGTTGTGCGTTATTATTAGGTAGCCAACCGTTTTGAGTAACGTTTTGGGTGGACACAGCATGTAGTACATTCCTACATTTGATAGCTTCTCCGAACAAGACATAACTTGACATCCCAAAACTTCTTGATATATCTCTCTTTTTACTTTTACTCTTTAACTTTTACATCCTGTATCTAGCTTGCCTAGATAAACTGGCATATATGGCAAATATATACTGGGAAATATGGCAAATATATATCTTGGATAACTCTTTCGCAAATAAGACTTATATGGATTTGACTGACCTCGAGGCAAAATGGATTAGTAAAACAATACTTTAAGGAACAATTTAAGTAGATATCCTGCTAGGAAGACAAAGAGACGAGTATTTGCATATAGAAAAAATTAAGGACATAAAACCGTAATGTTATTTATTTTTATTTATATATACCCTGAAAGCCACCACCAGGGTGTGAGGCAGGGGGTGAATACACACCAGAATAATTTTAACCGGACATGACCCTACCGCGGTGGATCAATGATATTATGATCCTCTATCGTTCGTGTAAAAATTAGATCTTAAATCCATCTTTTTTACACTAAAGCTCTCTAATTTTATTAGCAGAATCTCTTCTACCGTAGTACGATGGGGGCAATGATACATTTTCAACATCACTGCTAAAGAGACTCCCTTTCATTTAAGCAAGAACTTTAATCTGTAATTTAACCTTCGCTCCGTGAGTGATTTCCAGCCTAGCTGTTCTAGTATTTTGAATACGGTACTAAGTTCATCATAACGTTTTAAAGATATAGCTCCTCTACGTTTTACGTGGTCTAATTTGGTAATAATATTAATCACGATCCAAAAATAGAAGCATATTCTAAATTAATTTAAACAATAAATTGAGAAGGGCCACAAATAAAGCAAAAGAAGAATGGTGGAAAACGCAATGCGAGGATATGGAAAGTTTACAGAAGAAGGGTGAAATTGGTGCTCTATACAGCAAGGTTAAGTTATTATCGGGAAGTAAGAAGGCAAGATCTGTGCTAACAGTTAAAGATAAATGGGGTAAGATAATAGTTGAACCAGGAAAAATCCAAGAGAGATGGAAGGAATATATAGAAACACTGTATGGTAAAGAACTTAGGCCGACAAGGTTAGACATCGAAAAGGAACATGACTTAGAAGAAGATAGCTTAGGTCCAGGCATACTCGACGATGAAATAGAAAGGGCATTAAAGGAGATGAAAGCAAATAAGGCTGTGGGGGTGGACAATATTCCTGTAGACATATTGAAATGGTTAGGGAAAGGTGGGAAGAAGGCCATATATGGACTGATTCGTAGTATCTATGAGGAAGGAATCTGGCCGGAAGATTTTGTGAGATCGGTGTTAGTTCGTATTCCAAAAAAGGCAAAGGCTTCGTCATGTGAGGATTACAGAACAATAAGTTTGATATCCCACGCAGCTAAAGTTATTCTCAGGATCATCAACAAAAGGATAGAGAGTAAGGCAAATGATTGTTTAGGGGATGATCAGTTTGGGTTCAGGAAAAGAAGAGGTACGCGTGATGCCATTGCAGTAATGAGATCACTAGTCGAGAGGAATATAGAATACAATCAGGACGTTTTTGCCTGTTTTGTAGATTTCGAAAAAGCGTTTGAAAGAGTGAATTAGGAAAAATTAATGCGTGTATTGCAGAAAATAGGAATGGATTGGAGGGACAGGAGACTGATCCGCAACCTGTACATGTCTCAGATTGCTCAGGTGCGAGTGGGGAACGGAGAGTCCGGATGGGCAGTGTTAGGAAGAGGTGTAAGGCAGGGTTGCCCATTGTCACCGGTGCTGTTCAACATATATGTAGAGGAAATGATTAAAGAGGCATGGGAAGAACTGGAGGTAGGAATGAAAGTCGGGGGGGAATTCGTAAAATCGGTTAGGTTTGCTCATGACCAAGCATTAGTTGCTCAGTCAGCCAAGGGGTTGCAAGCATTGTTGAGTGAATTGGAGGTTCAGTGCGATAAATATGGGATGAGAATGAATATTAATAAAACAAATGTTATGCGATTTTCCAGAAAGAAAAAGGCTAAGCAAAATATTAAAATAGGCGGGGAAAAAATAGAGCAGGTAGAACAGTTTACATATCTCGGAAGTGTTTTGGACCAACACGATCAAAGTGGTAGGGACGTAAGGAGAAGAATTGCGCTAGGCAAGGAGGCTTTCTCAAGGAGGAGGGAGTTGATGACGGGGACGTTGAGTAGGGATGTTAAGACAAGACTCGTAAAAACTCTGATATGGAGCGTAGCTATGTACGGCGCGGAAACGTGGTCGCTGAAGCAGGAGGATAGACGTAGATTGGAGGCTTTTGAAATGTGGGTGTGGAGAAGAATGGAGAAGGTGAAATGGACCGAAAGAAAAACAAATGAGGAAGTTCTAGAAATGGTGGGGGAGGAGAGGGGTTTGTTGAGAGAAATCTTATGGAGGCAGGAAAAATGGATGAAAGGCGTATTGAGCGGTAGTGGAATGTTGAAGAGGGTAATAGAGGGGAGAATGTTGGGCAAGCGAGGTAAGGGTAGGAACAGGATAGGGATGTTGGACGGGATGAAGGGAGGAAAGAAGTACACCGAGATGAAGAGGGACCTGATATAGATTAGTTTGCTAGGTGGGGAGTCACAAAATATTTATTTGATAGTTGTGTCCATCCGAAAAAACCTACCTTAACCGGTAGATTACCTAATAATAATAATTCTAAATTAGGTCTAACCAGCGACTTGTAGCATTTCTCTTTGGCCTTTCCATCACATTTGCACATTAATCTTCTAATAAATCCCAATTTTTTGTTACCTTGTCCACATATTGCCTGTAAAATTTTCACCCAGAATAGGTCGTGAGTGAAGTTTACGCCTATGCCTTGAATTGAGTTTACACATTCCATTTCTGTGTTCCCAATGCAATAAGCGTTCGGGAGGGAATCCATATTTTTCCAAATATTTATCATTACGCGCTTTTCAAAGTTTAATTTTAATTGCCAAGTGTCGCACCAGCGTTGTTATAGCATTACGGTCATCTAACAAAGCTGCTCTGTCCTCAGAATCACGGATATCACGGTAAACCACTGCATCGTCGGCAACGTATCTTACTAATGACTACGGAGTCAATGTCGTTAACGTTAAAGGGGTGAAAGAAAGCTGAATAGAGAAAATTGTAGGGATTCAGTAAATCAATCTTAAGATTTAAATATTGATGGTGATGATTTGATTTATTTATTTAGTTCAAAAAGAGCATCACATTGATTGCATTGGACAAAATACAAATTTTAAAAAAATATATCAGTATAAATTTAGCTTGCTACTAATAACCGCACCATAAAATTTGAAGTTCGGTTTCACTAATGAGGGGGCAAAATGAATATTAAAGGAGGAGAATGTCCGATTAAAATTAGGAGGGAGAAAGAGCACGGCAGGAATGGACGGAATTAGAAGTTTGGAACGGGTCGATGTCAGAGAGGCGTTTCTTCATTGCATTACAGGTTGATAGAAGTGTAAAGTTTAATGAGTGCTTTGTGTTTGAGAGACGAGGGAGATACGGTGAAAGGGATCTTTCAACTTCGGTGTATGCCAAGATATTCGGAGAGGGAAAATTAAAGAAGTTCAGACGACTTAAAATCACCACTGACGATTTTTATGAAAAACCTTTTCAGTATTAGTGGCACGGCAATCAGTGAGGGAGAATATACTGAGAGAATATTTGATAAAACCTAGAGAGAAGTTACGGAAGCGTAAATTACTGTGGCGAACCATAGGGAGCTATTCATCCTGCGATTAAGTAGTTTGGTAGGAGGGGATGGCGCAAATTTGGGAAGAGTAATCAAGGAAAGGAAAAACACAGTTTAGGAAAAAGGAGGGGATAGCTGGCAAGATAGAATCTCCACCACATCAATAGGTAAATTAAGCCCACCAGTGACATAGCTTTAAAGTGAATACTTTTCATACGATCATGAAAGAGAAGTTTAGCGTTAAATATGACACCTTGGTTTTTCAAGCTCTGGCTGCTGGAATCTATAAATTCGATAATCATATGCCTGGAGTTATTTATGGAGATTGGAAGAGAAAACTTTTGTTTTTGCAAGATGTATTTTAAGGCACTAAGTATCAGACCACTCAGTAAGTGCGTCGAAAGCATTCTACAATATAGTTCTGTCCTCGATGAAATCGACTTGTTTGACAATTTTGCAGTCATCTATGTACAGGAAAATTCTGCATGATGTAGTAGTAACTGTTTCAACCGGCTCCAATCCATAGAGTTCAAATAACAAAGGACTAAAGGCACTGCTTTGGGGGACAATAGACGTATCAGGGACAACAGAGTAAACACCAACAATTTAAACACGCTGCTACCTGTCTATTAGAAATGGAGTTGAAATTTTCAAAAATGTACCATGAATATGATCGCAGTTCTTCATTTAATAACTAGCAGGTGATATATTTCAACGAGAGCCTTTGCAAAATCGACAGAGCACACGTCGAATTGAGTTGAGCACTCCAAGGCCTGAATTCAGTGATATTGCCAAATTGAAAGGTTTCTTAATGTCGACGCTCCGTGATAGAAACCATGTCGCCCTTCGAAAATGAAGGGAAGAGTGAAAGATGAAAGGTTCGCTTGGGGTCGAGAGAAGGATTTTGGGAAATATTCAAAGAAGACATAAAAAGAATATGAAGGGCTTCTGAGTAGCAAAAGCATACTGAAAAGTGAATGTTTGGTGTTGTAGGGAAAGGAAAATATTATTCATGTAACGTAGAGAGGTTGGAAGTATGCAGAGTTAAATACGAGCTTATTTTAATACAGGGTGTTAAGATTATACAGTGTTGCTTTATGCGGGTCCTTGCAGTGTAACAGTGCTTAATATCTATCTTAATATCTATAATTGATATTTCATGAAAAAAATCTTACTCCATATAATAACGTATATATATATATATATACGTTATAATACGTATATAGTATATACTGTCAAATTTTAAGAGTATCAACGATTGATTTATTTTGATAAAAAAATCATCATCATTTTACAGTGAAAACTTTCATTTCTCAGAAATGGCAATAAAATTATTTAATTAGCTTTGAACAGATAATTTACCCACATGGTGACTGTCATACTCACTCGCAAATAATATTAGTTTAGATTGGATAATCGTAGCTGAAAATTTACTGGTGTCTATGTGCGAGAGGAAATAATAGTGCCAATCGAAAAAACAAGAAAAATATTAATGTTCCTATTTTATCAACCAGGCTACCGAAAAATGTTTGTGTTCACTTTTACCACGGTCTCTTAGAGTCATACATACAACAGTTATTTTACGTAACTAAAATAATACAAGGTAAACTAATATCTTTCCATGATACAGGTAAAGCTATTATATCGTTTCGATATATTTGTTCTTCGGAAAAAAACATGATGACCCGAGTGTACTCATGGAATCCCAATAATTACAGTTATTATTTTTCAAGTACTAAATTAGCAGACACTTTTATCTTCCCGCTTCAAAACTTCTCCGGGATAAGTAATGCCCAAGTAGACGGAAAATAGCCAAATAATCGTTTTAAATTAATACACTTTGTAACTTCCACACAATTTTTATTCGTACTACCGGTTTCAACGCTTCGGCGTCATCATCAGGTACGGGGTAGGTACCTGATGATGACGCCGAAGCGTTGAAACCGGTAGTACGAATAAAAATTGTGTGGAAGTTACAAAGTGTATTCATTTTAAACGAAAATGAACCTCCACAAAGTTGAGCCTGAGACCATAGAATTCAGCCAAATAATCCTTGAATAACTCATAAATAAGCCGTGATCGCCATGTTTAGCTTTCACGAAATCTCCTTTTTGTCACTTTTGCTCTTCGGAGTTTTTTCATAGAGGTGACTCCCTGAATGCCAATAAAATAAATACTGATAATTAATAAATGAGGATACCAATTCTGTGGATGACTCAAAAATAAAATTCCTCGTGCATAGAGTTCCAATTAAATCCTATAGAATTGTAGTTAACTTACGTATATATATATATATATATATATATATATATATATATATATATATATATATATATATATATACATATATATATATATATATATGGATTAATTTAAAACCATCATGACACCATTTAGTGCCATGTGTATTAATTTCGTTCATGTTAATAAATAACTGGCCCAGCCATGTCCTATTTTTGTAAGCCCGAACTTATTCCTTTCAAATATTTGAGTACAAAAATTGAATATCATTTCCCTATGCTCACACTTTGAAATATTGGTAAATAATAATTTATTAACAGGTAGTTTTAAACTGACACCATTCTAGATACTTTTGGCTACTCTACCTGGAGAATCAGATGAAGAAATTCCAAAGTTATGAGGCGCATCGGATATTGCTTAATAAATGACAAAATTTCATACAATATCATATTTGTCTCGCCTTTTCTTTTCTCGTAACAAGTTTTTTTGTTTCATAATTTTAAGTTTTGTCAAATTTTGTTGAGATAAGAAATTATTAATCACCCTTACAAGGTAACCTTTTGACGGGATACCCTCTATCGCATAAGATCAAGCTGAAATTGGGAATGTTATGAGGGCACATTGTACTTATCTCAACTTTTGACATCGATGAGGCAATCAGTAAGATCCTTCCCCATGACTTTCGATCGAGCTACTCAGAGGATTGAGTATGAATAACAGACCCGCTTCCGTCTAAATGTTATGCTACTCTTCCTGAAAATCCACCAACACCAAACTCCAAGGTCAAAGGTCCCAATACTTTTATGGAAAAGCTGTGTTTTCAGATGAAATTCTTTAAACACCTCATAAAAAATCTCTCCACCATAACATTCTCGTGTTTAAATGTAAACGACCTAGAAACCTCATGAAACATTTCAATTTTTCCCTTCTACACTGATAATACTCGAAGTATGTTCTAAATCTAACAAAAATACTTGTTTACTAGTACTGCGGTCATCAGGGGACAAGTCTTCAACGAGAGAGGCGTTCAAGATTCTAATTTTCGTTCAGAAAATAGAACCCTCTGCCTCAACAGGATCCGAAACTAACCGGATGAGGTCCAATGAGATGAAATGAATTAAACCAACTTGAGAAGCATTTCATGGCAGGAGGGTTGAGGTTTATCCGTGACTAAAACTTTCGAATTGTGTTACATTTCATACCAGATTAAAGATTGTGGTTCGATAATGGTTCGGATAATAGTTTGCGGTTCAAACTATTATTTCAGCAGATGAGTATTATTTATTCGTCATTCGGTGGCATTCAATCCGATTTAACGATATATTTTCTTTTGAAACTAGAGATACTATGTAAAGAGACGGATTGGCTTGGGTCAACCATGTAATCGAGTGATCGCATTATGAAAGTTCACAACGGTTATTTTTATCATTATAAGAATATTATCTGAATCTGAAAGTAGGGTTGCTTTTCGCCTTTTCTACGTGTGATGGATAAAAAGTTTTGCATGTTATTTATAAAATGTCAACTTTTTTTTAAAGTTAAGTTTTATCTTTCAGATTTTTAAATTTGCAGAGATTTTTGTGATTTGCTAAAGCCATATTACGCTTACCATTTATTTTGGGGAGGCGGTTAATTATTACTATAGCATGGAACAGCAGTTGAAATGAATTATCTTTACGGCCACCGATGATTAGATTTGATTTTAATTCGATTTGTTTGCTACCTTTCCCGTTTATTCACTTACGATTTAGCAATTAAGTTACCCATGGCTTACTTGTGTCTTGTATAAACATTTTAAGCAGATATCTGTTAAATATGCAGCTAAACCTCCGTTTTACATTTGAGTAATTCCCTGATAACTCCGAATTTCAGTAAACCATGGTCATTATAATCTCCTGGCTGACTAAGCATGGTGGAGGGGACTCCACAACTTTACATACTAAAAAAATGTAGCATTGTGCCTTCTGCTCAAAATTTATTTTGCATTTCAATATTATATGTACTGACACAAGAGTCTGCCGTTCTCAGCTGATTAGGTAGGTGGATATAGATATTTCAAGGGAAATCCGGCTTACAGAAATTTGTGCTCTCAAATTTCTCGTGAAAAACCTATATATCTATGGCTGAACCAATTAGCACCATCCAGGTACGCATACTACATCACTGAATCACCCCGGAACTTCCCATGCATATGTTGCGGAGGCTTTGTACCAAACGGACACTCGACGTGAACATTTTCGGTCGCTTCTAACTCTCATCACTCACCTCCTTTGGTCGGGCTTCCTTCCGCTCCAGACATGAACGTAATACCCCCTCGTACTCGAAATGCGAAATTCCTTTTCACTCCCTGCCGAGAATGCAAGGGCTGGGGTTCACACCAGGACCTCCCTTCCGAAGAGGGAGTTCCTACGGAAACTCCAATCCCCCTCACCACTAACCACAAAGCCCTTACGCCTGAACTCCTCTTACGATTCCATCGTCCAATTAAAATTCCTCTCCTCAGACGCATTATCCTCACTCCTACAGAGCGAGAAGTCGTGAGTCCAAATGAATGGAGGGAACTTGGGGAGTTCTGGCGCCCTGGGGTACAAATATCAATCCATGTGCATCGCTAAAAATATTTATCTTTCGCGTCTCACGTACTTCGTATAGGAGAAAACCATTTACCCCTCAATGAGTCACAAAAACCAGCTAAGTTTTATTTATCAACATATCCAAAACATTCCAGGGCTCGTTCAATAGTTATTTTCTAAGTTTTGTTTTCATAGCAAATTTTCAAAAGTTGAAAGGAGCTCTTTAAAAAGAATTAATTAAAATATTAACATCCTATATTCTCCACAATCGCCCATCAACGTGCATGCACGCCCTCCATAAACCCAAAAATAAGATATAGTACACTGGAAAACGTGTTGAAATGCTCTCATTTACAATTGTCATGCGCCTGAATCGCCATGCAAATGTCATGTAACTGAAATTCTCTCTCACAAAAAAATCTATCTTTTTAGAAATCATCTTTAAAATCAATTTTTCAGCAAAATATATTTAGTATATGAGTATAAAAATGTTAAATATGAAGTTTTAAATTGAAATTTACGTAAATATGTTTGTTTCAGGGATGTCCAGGGGGTAGAGCGTTGGACTTCCACTCACCGTAGGGCCCGGGTTCGATTCTCGGGTATCCCGGAATTCTGAAAACCCTCAGCTTCACCCAAGTTATATCATTTTTTCAATACTAGGTCTCCCTCAGAAACCATAGGCTGTGCAGGGAAAGGAACTGGTCCCCCTAGCCTGATATATGAATTTCATACGTGGTAGGTCTTATTACTAGGTTATATATACCTTGACCTATCAAACAGACCTTCGGGTTGAAAACTGTGCTACATTATGATTTCAAATTTAATAAGAAGAACAAACTCAATTTAACTTCATTGAATTGTCCATTCATTCTGGAAAAACGATCTTGTTTATCATTTACTTCGACAGCGGAAACGCGCGACGTACATTTGAGTACAAACGTAACTGTGAGTAGTTATCATCTGAATATGCAATCAGAGATGCAGAGATTAGGTCCTGGTGAAAACAATCGTCAATAATAATGTATTATCAATGTAAAAATATTAAGGAAGTCAGTATTAACTGCAGTTTGGATTTTTGAATGTGTATTGTCTGAATTGACGTTAAAATACACATTCCAAGGAGCGAAAGGCTCTACATTCCAAACCCATTACTAAACCAAGTCAACCCAAAGGAGCAAGGAGGCATTTGCCGTAATATATTTTCCTTCGCAATCATAAGTAGGTACTTCGATCTTCTCCAAAACATTAAAGAGTGACCCATTGAGGGGAAAAACGACCACAATTTGCGCCGCTTCTCTAACGTAGCCTTCTCTTTAATAGGGGCTAACAACCTGTCTTTTTTTTTATTCGGGGGAGCAGGGAGCTAACTGCACCCTTGGTGGTCGGAGTTGCGATCCAACCGGGTACGTTCCAGCATTGCGACCCGAGAAGACAGGGTAAGGGGGATGTACAAGAGGCACGCAGCCAGTGATGAAAACCGAGTATGCCCGTTGCGGGCGGGTAAGAGGAGATCATTAAGGGTAAAGGTAGGTTCCGGATCGAGGTCAAAAAGGTTACACCTTCATTTCATCCTGAATTGAGACTTTCAGCATGAGATCCCGCGTGGCAGAAGCTACTGAAGAGGCATTCAGAAGACCAGATCCGATCCCCCCGCCAACCTTAACGTGGAATTTATAGTGCATCGTAGTATTTGAAGATCCTATTTACTTTAACTGTTTTATTTACAGAAGTCAAGCCAAAACAGGTCAAAGTACACCAATGTGTTAACGTGCGTATCTAATACTCACACATGCTTAGATTTTGAGGTTTATTTGAGAATCCCATCACATGATTGCAGTAGTCTAACTCATCGACCCATTCCTGCAGGAAAGGGTGTGACAACGCCAATTTTTTGTTTTCAACTTTCGTGGTCCATATAGCAACGAGCCAAATTCTATTGAGATTTTTCCGTGCATTCGCTTCGAAACCCGCTTCTCCTTTTTTTCCCCTCGGGTGTTTAACATCCTACAACTTCATTTACTCAAGAGACAGCCTCTAGAATTGGAGGGGAAACTACGGCTTTCTTAAACATGGAGAATGACAATTCCAAAAGTGATTCATTACCGTAAAATTTCAACGACACTTTCTCCAGCATCGAAAAAAATTGGAACACCTTTATTTTCTAGCTAAAACTCAATACTGTTCAATTAAATTGAACAATTATGTGATGTTGTTATAAAAAAATCAGTTTCATCATATAACCTTACTTCAAACGTACGAAACTTATGACAAACGTACGAAAATCCGCAATGGAAGCATTAAATCTAATCTACGGACAACTCTCGAGTCTGGATACTTTACAAGCCGGAACAGCAATGAAGTTCCATTTACCCCTATGAGTGTTGGATATTTTAGTCATGAAAGAAATAAGAGGCTAACAAAAAGAAATCCCACAGGTGATGTAAATTCAAAAGTAATCAAGCAAGGTTTTGGACTGGCAAAGGTTTCCTTTAATTATGAGAGGTGAATTTCTATGGGCATAAAACCACGCCAGTGGAGAGAATGGATGACCACGCTCTTTTTTCGCGCTAAACAACGCCATTGGTAGTAGTATTGGCAATATTGCTCACTCTAAGCGGCAGCGATAGGAACTATACACAGTAACATGCGGTCATCTATGCATAAATTCAACCACACTTTTCCTTCTACTTTCAGTCCCAAGATAAACACTAGGTGAACTTAAAACTTGAATGTAACTCGTATAAATGTTTTGTTAAACGTTAATTAATTTAAATTTTTTTACATTAAAGTGTAGGTCAGCATGTAGGTAAAGTAGTGGGTCTCTAAATTCTTCTTTGCCAAATTATGTAGCTTTAAATTAAGTGAGGTTCAGGGCTAGGAATAGTTTATTTAACACGAATCAGAAAGCATCACATTTATAACGGATCCAATATTAATATCCTCGTTAAAAATTCAAAAAACCGTAATGTCAAGGAAACATTATCTCTATTGGTGGTTAATTTCCGAAGTTTAATAATCAAAGTCGCAGAATATTATCACCCTCTTCAAAGCACAGACGCAGATATAGTAATTGACACAGAAAGCTGGCTAACCACTGGTATTGCCGACGGTGAAATTTTCCCAAAATCCTTTTCCATTTACAGAAAGAAAGAAAATATAGAATCTGAAGCGGCATCTTAATTGCAATTAAAAATTCTGGCGTCAGTAGGGCTGAGGTAATTCAGGGAAATGATTTGTTTCTTGAAATTAAAAGCCCTCAATCCAAAAGAATTTATGCATGCGCATTTTACAGACCGTCGGTCGACAGAGACGGCCTAATTCAATAATAGAATTAGATCAGCAAACCAAAGGTTTCTTATTCCAACATAATGATCGCGACGTTATAATCGGTGGAGGTTTCAATGTCCTATCTATTGCCTGGAGCATATATAGTTTTAAAACGGGCGGTAAAGACAAAGATATCTGCGAATCGCTATTGAATTCTTTTACGTTTAACTCATTCAATCAACTCGTCAATTCACCTACTAGCTACGATAATATTTTTGATTTGTTAGCAACTAATATTCCCGAAAAAGTCCTAACTATAGAAATTATTGAAGGATTTAGTGACCACAGGACAGTGAATATTACGTTTTTGCTAAATGGGGTCCGAAATAAGAAGTCTAAAAGGAAAACTTACTTGTTTAAAGAAGGGGACTACAATGGCCTAAAGTGCGTGCTACAGAATCAAATTGCAAATTTTAAAAAAGATAGTAATCACCGAAATACTAATGAGACATGAAATCACTTTCTTGAGATCACGCGCTCAGCAGTCAACAAGTTTATTCCCGGTAAATTCAAAAAAGATAACACGGAACCTAGATGGTAAAAATTGCCTGTTAGAAAGGCAATGCGACGTCAAAGGTTATGTAATGCCAAAAATGAAAAATATTAGGGATGATATCTCCGAACGACAAAAATAATGATATTGCTTAACATATCACTAGGGCGAATGCCAAGAAGGAATTTCGAAAAGCGTTTAGCGAATGCTAAAGGAAAAGATTATTTGGAAATTTTGAAAGAGAATCCAAATTAATTTTGGTCGTAGGTGTGAGAGGTCCATGGAAATAAATCTGTAATACAAACTAATAATAATAAATCAATATTAAAAACTGTTAATTCCCTCAGGTATGATAAAGGCGAAAGAGTATCCAGTAGTTTGGAAAAGGCTAACTTATTAAATTCCTCCTTTAAATGCCTCTTCACCAATATTTCACCGAATGTCTCCGATAGCTTACCAAATCGTGCCGAACAACCGATGCCCAAAATTGAAATCTCATATAATGAAATAGAACGTTTGCTAAAGAATATTATGCTTAATAAATCCTTCGGGCCAAATGAAATACCCGCTCGTATATTCAAGGATATTTCTTCGGAAATTTCGCAGTATCTAGAAATAATATTTAAGAAATCGTTGGTAGACCACAAGCTTACCAGAGATTGCAAAACGGTTGATATTTAAAAACGGAGACAAGGAGGAACCAAGTAATTACAGACCTATTTCTCTCTCACATCCATTTCGTGCAAGGTTATTGAACAAATAGTTGCGAGTCCAATTGTGAGACACCTCGATAATCAGGAGTTAATAATGAAAAATCAGCCCGGTTTCCGAAAAGGCAGATTCTGCGAGACCCAACTTGCGCTTTTTGTTCATGATACGTCGTCTTACTACGGGAGAAAGCAATGTTTCAATGGACGCGATTTTCCTAGAGTTTAAGAAAGCTTTCGACAAAGCACCTCATAGTAAACCATTCGCAAAGCTATAGCCATAGGGCATAGATAAAAATATCCGGTGTTGGATTAAATACTTTTAGAACGGTCGGGTTCAAAGAGCAGTGATAGATGGAGTTAGCTCAAGTTACTTCAGGCGCTCCCCAGGGAAGTGTTATCGCTTTCAAGATATGAGGACATAAAGAAGTTATTCCTTTGGAAAAAGGGATAGCTTCTAATTGTTCTAGTTGGAATGAATTTGTAGAATATAAGGATTTCCAAATTCGTGATGATCACTAAACTAGTGATTCCGATAGCATGCGTAATATCCGTAACAGGTAATTACTAATACGATAAAGGAGGGATGATATAATCAAAATGAAAAACTGATTAAGATATGTCTTGAAGTGCAGTTATGCAGCGGCTGTTGTTCCGTTCAAGATTAGACATTGTTGGGAATGGATATGGGATCGACAAATAAAGTGAGTAAGACATTTTGGACTGGATGAAGAAGGCTAGATAGTATGAAAAATCAGAAAAGGAATGTTAGACCAAAAGAAAGACGAGAGTACGGTGGATAATTGAGAATATCAGGTAGACGAAGATAAATTAATATTCTGAAGGTTTCCTTATCAGAGAGACAAATATGTTGTTAACGAAATTTGAAGAAGATAGTGAAGATGAAGAATACACTGAAAGGATATATTGTAATATTGAATTCATCGTCAAAAAGAACGATAATAGGTAAAGTTTGAAGAGTAGAGACCGACCGTATTCTCGGTCGCTTGCCGTCTGAATTACTGCGTTCAGCTGAAGCTGTTTACAGCAAGCATCTATTGAGGTGAGTTTCCATTTTTATTTACATGTTACTTAGTTTGCCTTTGTTTATTATTTTTTAATCAAGTTGACATCTTTTTAAATATTATCCGTTATTTTTATATTAACATTTATTTTTTTAAATAATATAAGCATTTTTCCCCATTTTTTTTCTTCCTTGGTTTAAAATTATGTATATTCATTGTGGCACAGGGACATGTGCTGTTGTTCCTATTTTCAGTCATTTGTGCGTTGTCAGATCTCCAGGAGAGTAACTCCATAGGTCTATCAAGGGAGGATCCATGTCCATAGCCATCTTTGCGATGGTCAGGATTGGCGTTAAAGTGACGTCCTTTCTCAGCTCTCTGTTTCTTATGAACCATGGGGCTCCGACGAATCTCCTAACGATTTTATTCTCCGTCGATTGTATTTTGTTGAGGTAAGTTTTGGAAGCTTGCAGCCATACTGGCGCTGCATAGGTTAGCAGCGGACGGATCATGGCCGTATAGATGATTTTCTTTGTTTTTAGATCTAAGGGTGATCTTGGTTGCAGTATTGGATTTAACGCTGCCGCCGCTGATGTTGCGTTTCCAATGGCCTGTTTGATGTGCTGGCTCCATCTGAGGCCTTTATCAATAACACAGGCTTACAAAAAAAATTTTTTTTTGGTGCCGGGAATCTTTGTGTTGATTTTAACTATATTTGTAGAGCTGAATCCAAATATGAAATCCGTTTTTATTAAACAGCTCTACTTTTTTTAGATATGGCACATCTTACGATTAGTTGTTTTAATATTTGATATATTCCGGAAAATAATTTTCAAAGTTAAATAAATCTATAAGTATGCATGGGAATATATGGTAAAAGAAAATAGGAAAAATATTACAGACTTTGTGAAACGTGCATACTTGGGATATTTTTGTGTTAAGCTTGGTGACCAAGATAAAACATGGGCATCGCATTTTGTGTGTAAAACATGTACTGAACATCTGCGGCAATGGACAACAGGACAAAGGAAAAGTCTAAAATTTGGTGTGCCAATGGTGTGGAGAGAACCTGTGAACCATATTGACGAATGTTATTTTTGTATAGTAAATGTTTCGGGAATTAATCGAAAAAATCGGCACAAGTGGACATATCCAGATTTACCTTCAGCTAGACGCCCGGTACCCCATTCAGAAGAAATACCGATTTCAATATTTCAGACGTTACCAGATATATCTAAGGAAGAATTTGAGTTATTTCAAAACATTTCTCATTCTATTGACGATAGTGGCAGTGACTACGAGGGGGTATCAACAATTCCTCAACTATTTGATCGAGATGAACTAAGCGATCTTGCTAGAGAACTGAACTTATCGAAGGAAGCATCCGAACTACTAGCATCAAGACTGCATGAAAAGAATTTACTGCAACCCGGTACAAAAATAAGTTTTTATCGCACAAGGGAAAAGGATATGCTACCCTTCTTTACTCAAGAAGACAATCTTACATTTTGTTTAGACGTTAAGGGTCTTTTGGAAAAAATGGGACTACTATCACAATATAATGCTAGTAGGCGTTTGTTTATTGATAGCTCCGAGCGTAGTTTAAAATGTGTACTTCTTCACAATGGTAACAGGATTGGCGCAATACCAATCGCTCATTCAACTAAAATGAAAGAAGAATACGATACAATAGCATTGGTCTTACAGAAGATAAAATACCAGGAACATCGCTGGGTGATTTGTATAGTTTTAAAAATGGTGAACTTTCTTCTTGGGCAGCTAAGTGGCTACACAAAATATCCTTGTTTCTTGTGCCTCTGGGATAGCAGTGACAGACAAAACCACTGGATTAAGAAGGAGTGGCCTAAGAGAGAAAACTTGGTTGTTGGGAAAGAAAACATCATTGCTGAATCTTTAGTTGAAAGAGAGAAAATCATCTTACCGCCTCTACATATTAAACTAGGCCTAATGAAGCAATTTGTAAAGGCTCTTGACAAGGATGGACCATGCTTCGGCTACTTAAGACTAAAGATGCCCCATATAAGTATTGAAAAACTTAAAGCTGGTATTTTTGAGGGGCCACAAATCAGACAACTTACAAAGGATCCTGCTTTTGTCGAGTCAATGAATGAGATTGAAAAAATTAGTTGGATGTCATTTGTTGAGGTCATAAAAATTTTCTAGGAAATCACAAAAGTGAAAATTATATTGAGCTGGTAAACATTATGCTCAGTAACTTCAAATCACTTGGATGTAATATGAACACAAAAGTTCACTACCTACACAGCCACTTAGACAATTTTCTTGGAAATTTTGGAGACACAAGTGAAGAACAAGGTGAAAGATTTCACCTGGATATAAAAACAATGGAAGCTCGCTACCAAGGAAGATGGGATAACCATATGATGGCAGATTACTGCTGGTGCTTAAAACGAGACTGTTTGAACAAAGTGCTCTCAAGAAAATCGCGCAAAAGAAGCTTCCGATGTGTTGAGTGATGTTTTTATGTATTTTTTCTTTTCAATTTGTTTTATTACAGTAAAAAATTTTAGTATTTGTGTTCAATTGTATTGTAAAATTCTGTTGTGTTTGTGGGTGATTTAATAGCCCTAGAAATAAATCAAGTCTTTATATTTAGTGGGTTTTATTATCAATATAATATTCCCATATCATCATGTAGAAGATTTTTTTACGTAAGTAACAACATATCTATATCTTGAAAACTATAGCTGATAGGAAAAAACTAGTGTCATAATTGGATTCAGCACCCCAATTGTTCTTTAAATCAACATTAAAAGCTCCGGCACCAAAACCACTGTTGGCCTGTGTAATTACTCCTAGGTATTTCAACTTATCTTTTCTAGGGATACAATCGTTACCCAAGAAGAGGGGTGGCCCAACCCCTGCGTAGAGAAAGAGCATTTGAGAATTACATAGTGGTATAGGCAGAAAAATGAATAGGTTAGCAAAAATCGAGGGGGTATCGTCAACCTTCGCAGTGCAGTGAGCCGATATATCGGCTATGGCATCTCGGGCGAAAAGAACGGCAGGTCCATACGTACAGCGGCTTAAACGTAAGCTATTGTCTAAATCGCTCTTATTCAATAAATTTTTATTGCATATTGTATTTTGCGTTTTATCATAAATATAACGTCTCTGCTTTACATAACTGTTTTTTTATTTTAATTTTTTATTTCAAATACTTCTCGTAAGATAAAGATCTTACTATGAGTTTTACGTTGAACTGTTTACGTCTGGGGAAGTTCCTTCTAATCGTATCTTCATTTCTTTCACTGAGTGGTCTTTTATATGCTATGTTTTCTATGATATCCTACTGAAAGACTAATTTGTTTAATTCTGCACACTTTTGAATGCTTTATGATGAATGTATTTTGATATAAAATGATGACTTGGGCGATATGACGCTAGTGTTAACATGCTAACATTTTGCTTTCCCTTGCCTGCCGTCATAGGTAATCATTTGGCCACTATGTTATGTGATAACATTGTAAGCGTCTTCCTATTTGATAGGGCTTGTTTCTTTTACTACCTTGAGATGTAAAGTACATGGCAGATAATATGAGGAGAACACTATTTTGGCTTTTAGTTTCAGCGCCGTTTTTCCTTTGAGAGAGAGCGGTTGAATCAAGCGTGGTATCAAGAAAATACGTATTTCTTTATTTTTGTTTCATCGTATCTAAATAAAATAGTTCAACAACATTGACGAAAAGGCATCAATACTCTACAAGCATCATTGAGACTCTTGCGATGGAATACCTTGGGGAGACGGAGTGTTACATATCTCCTCGTTGAGGTAAATAAATCAAAAACCGGACTGGAGCAACTTCCAGCTTGAAAAGAAAAGAAATGTGAGGTTTGTAATGAAATACATGGCCAAGAGAGAAAAAGATCCCATACTAAGTTTGTTAAAAATATGCGTTCAGAATTTGTTGTTTTGGCATAGATGATATATGAGGGGTCTGACAACACCTGTGAGAATCGACTTTTCAACAAAATGTGACTTTGCAGAGGCAAACAGAAAGTTATGCCAATCAAAAGTGATTCTTTATTTTTTTTTATTTTTCCCCATGCCTTTTTTGTTTGTTTTGATAAAAATATTGTTTCCATAAGAAGTTTCACAAAAAAAGTAATACTATTGTTTCTTAAAATCAAACTTGTATTGCAATAAAAGTTGCTCCTGTTTAATAGACTGAAACAATTACAATTATTTTGTAAAACGATGTAAACTTCATATTTAAATGTTACCTAATTCAACTGCTATGAAATAAAAAAAACTCTAACTGTAACATCTTAAAAAATAACTTCAACATATTTGTTTTCACTCAGATGATACATTTGATTAAATTACCCTCCGCACTTTTCGCTAGTAACGCTGGCAGAGCGCAGCACTACGAGGGTTAAGGATGTTCTAAATCCTATAGAAGCGTAAGTACTCTCGTCACAAAGTTTAAAAGAGGTAAGAAATCATATAATAACGACTACCTCTACATGAAAAGTACCCATAATAAAAAAGTAAGTCAGTAAACATGAAGCTAAATCCAAATAAAGCTTCCCTTTCAAAGTTTTTGTTGTTTTACTTCAGTTCTGGACATCTGTTTTTATGTTGCGTTCCTTTTCCACTTGTCAATAGCCTCAACAAGTTACTCATATGTGCCTTATTTTTTGGGTATTTCATGCCCTACATCTTTTTCATTCTTTCACCTTTTCCTGCTGCACTTTCATCATATATGGCAAAAATGGCAAAGGTTCGACGGATATCATTTAACGTCAAAATACGACCGCTTTTGATCCCTTCCACGAAGATTCTCTTTAATAAGAGTGACCCACTCCTCGAGGCAGTATCGCAAGGTACCATGTGAAACCCCTTCATTAGTTCCTACGTTTACAAACACATCAGATTCATGAGTAGAAAACGGTCAACCTCGGGTTTCAATACTCATTTTCCTGAACTCGTGCAATGCAACGGGATATTTCAACCCGCCACAGTGTTATTTCCATCGTCCGAGAGCACAATTGGCAGATCATGAGACAACGTGACATCACAAGGTGTACAGTGAACGATAACGCTGAATGCGATGGAAATTTTTTTTTCATTCATTCACCTTTTCCTCCAAGCGTTCATTGTCAGCCCATACGGGCACACATACAGCTGCACTTTCAGTGATAGATGAGAACACAGGTTTTGAAACTCCCGGAGAGAAATATTTTCTGTGAGAACTTCCTCCGTGCTATCAGTAGCAAGTCGGCATTTCATAAATGAGCGAATTATATTTTTATTTCAAATAAACTTCGAACACAAAACTAATGAATGAGTGATTCTTATTATTTAATTGTCACGAAGTCCTATGTGGTTAGTTGAATAGAAAATCGTCAGGATATTTGCTTTTGTGCTTTTGCAAATCCATGGATTGCAAGCGCCATGGTCCACCGTTTATTTTCTATTTTGCCGACTAGGGTTGCGAACTAGATTTGAATAATTCATTTAATTTATATCAACATAAATTATTTACTTAATTATAAATCTGTTCCGTGTCTTTTACTCAGCTGATGCTCTTTTATGACACTAAATTATATGCCATTATTTTTTATTTCGAGCGCCATGGTCTACCGTTTATTTTCTAGTTTGCTGACTAGGGTCACGAATTACATTTGAATGATTTATTTAATTTAAATCAACATAAATTATTTATTTAATTACAAATCTATTCCATGTCATTTCTTCAGCTGGTGCTTATTTATGATATCTAATTATACGCCATCATTAGTTTAACTTCATGCTTTCACAATGGTGAAAGATACCAGCTACTGAAGGTTAATATTGAGAAAAATTCGACATGCTTTGAATAAGCAGATTCAGTTTTACTAAACGATAAACAAAACCAAAGCAAAGGTTTTCTTTGCATAAAATATGATTAAAACATAATTTAAATTTTTTGGAGTATCTTTTATCCAGACAAAATAAAAGTCTAAAAGTTTTTTTAAAGAAAGGATTTGTAGATTCTAAAATACGAATGATACTATTCCGATGAATGCTTCCATATATTTATTTTTCCGTCGGAAGTGATTTTTTGCATCAATATTTTACAGAAAACAAGTCAGCATGTTGTACAGCACTGTTATACCCGCATTATGCAATATTTTCCACGAGAGTGACCCCTTTATGAAAAGAGTGCCGAGCAAAAAAACACGACAGAATATCACCTTAGAAGCTAGAAAAAAGCATGACAGTGAAAAATAACAAATAATAAATATATTGAAATTTGAATTCTGTGTTGATTCTTTTTTGCTTTTAAAATGAAATATTTCAGCCAAATAAAGACTAATGACTAACAGTGTATAAGCACTAAAATCGATAAATACTTTTCCTAAAAATCAATGTTACTGATTATATCCCATAAATAATAATGAACAAAAATAAAATGAAAATTACTAAAACAGACTAATCACTGTTTATTTTTGCTTAAAACTGACTCTTGTTTTAAACATAAATTTCATAAATTTTGGGTAGAAATTACATCAAATCCAGGCGGTCAAATTACTCTAACAGATATGAATCTTTCTTCGAGAGGAAACATAACTGACGCTCATTAACTTATTAATAAGATAAGACGCAGGAGCAAGACTATCATTTAAAATCCCTGCTTTAAGAAAACATAGGCTCCTCCTGTAATTTAAGAAGAGCAACTTGCTACCTCTGCAAAAAAAACAACAAGAATACTTACAAAATTCCTGGGGATGAGGTATGATTGTAATGAAAATATCTAAAACGAAGATCGGGAAACAAGTTGTAGAAGAGACTCGCAAAGGATTTCGCGAATGAAGAATTCCATTATTTCATGCAAAGAAATTCATAAATGACTGTTTAAAGGCAGGAAAAAGATTCATGCAAAAATTGTTGAGCAGTAAGCACTTATAGTCTCTTTAGGTGGGTATTTACTCGTGGGGAAATAGAGAAATAGAATAAGTAGATCTCCCACTGTCTTTTTACCGCAATTAAAATCCTGGATTTAGTCTGAAAGAATCCTTTTATCTAGAGTGATTTGTAGCCTACTAATAATCATAGAAGGATCAATTTGACGGTCCACAACGGTATGTTAATTCAAAAGGGGTAACAGGAACACTCGTATTAAATTACTTCGTTCTATACAATAACTCATTTTGTGAGTGAATTCAATCAAATGGTCACTCACTAAATGATTCAGTGATGCAATTCAGTAGGCATTCCTCTAATTTGCTCAAAATTCTACCTCATATGCCTAATTTTTTAGCTAAATTACGTCGTTAAGCAATTACGGAGTCAAATGGTAACTCAATATTCCTACGCACATATGCCGTAATGTATGAATCGAATACGAATTAGAGAGATACTGACCACTTATGACCACAAATATTTTTGACGGAAATAATAATGAATGAGTACAGCAGATAAGTTCATACGTAGTCAGGTTGAGTAATAAGCAGGCCAAATGAAGGCTAGGGATGTGGTTTCGAAGGGTAAATGTACGTATTTATTAAAGCATCTAAAACAGATAAAGTCATGTATGTCGGAGATATTTTTAAAATTTTTCGTTCTTGCACATATGATATTATTTTATCATTTGACAGTGTGATATTTTTCTGAATAACGAGAAACCATCCGGAAAACGTGTAGCTATGACATTTCTGGTCAACTTGAGTATAGGCTATATCTCACGACGAGGGTTAACGATCTCTACGTATTATGATATCTTTTAAGCAACCATGTTTAAATGACAGAGAAAATGCCTTGTGATTGAATAGCTGAATAAGCACGAGGCATGCTCATAAAGTAAAGGCCGTTTGGTCACAGGAAAACATACACTCATATGAAACACAGTTTATTGGCACTTTTAGTTAGCTACAAACCTACTTCCCTTCTCTACATAATCGCCGTTCACTTTAAGTATTTTTCGTACCACTGCACCAGCTTCTTTAACCCCTCTGCATAGAAGCTCGCCTCCTGAGAGTTGAAATAATTCACAGTGCCGTTCTTGAGTTTCTCTTCTCTTTCGAAACGTTGTCCACCGAGCCCTTGTTTCAAGTGCAAGAAGAGGAAGTAATCGCTAGGTGCAAGGCCTCATCATCTTCATCTTGTTGGTAACGGCTGAAAAACTCTCACCCATTGGACATTATTTGCTCTTTGTGGTGGTCGGTGAGCATTTTTGGTACCCACCTTGCACACAATTTGTGGTATCCGAGGTTTTTCCGTGACAATATTTTAGACAATAGTGCGTCCAAGTTGAGGAAATTGTTCAGCCAGGCCATTAATCGTCAATTGACGATCACATCGAAGTTTTTATTCCACTTGCGAAACAATTTCATCGGCCAGAATACTGAGCCTGCCACTTCGCTCTTCGTCATAAATATTTGTTCGTCCATTCTTAAAATCACGGCACCATTGTCTAACCTTTCCTTCACTCATAACCGTAGGTCCATAAACTAGGCATAACTTCCGATGAATTTCAGCAGCCGGCAATCCTTTTGCATACAAGAATCGTATGATAGGACGTACTTCACATCTGGCGGGATCAGCGGTTGTCACGGACATTGTTGTTTGCATGTACGGACAAGCAGACGACTTCTGAAACACAACAAATGCTGCCATAGCTTCTCAATGAATCAGTAGATGGCGCTGCAGGAGTAAAACTGTGTTCTGAAGCGCCAATATTTAAATATAAGCAAGCGGCTCTTACTTTATGAATATGCCTCGTATATTTTTTATTGAGGCCACTTTTTCCTATAATTCGTCAATTACTTTCGTAAGATACTGGATAACTTTCGGCTTGAATGGAAACTGGACATATGTGTGTATAACAATAGGTACATTATCAGGATTGCTGTGAATATTCGAGAGAAAAATGGCTTGGAGATATTACAAGGCATTAAATAAAAACGATGACGCGTCCTCAACACATTCAGATAGGTCGTTTTAAGCCCATGCGGCTTCACACAGCATTTGGTGGTTGTATCATTATTATTTGGTAGTTTAGGATAGTCAGATAGCTAGTTTAGTAAGATAGTTATTCGATGGACAAAAACTTCGCATCAAAACATTTCTAACACCCAAACTACGTTCAACTGTTCCTCGATTCCGCACCCATACTATCTCCCTTCATTGTACCCAGCATCCACGTCTTTCCCTTCTGCTGTCTCGTTTCCCTAACTGTTTCTCATCTATCACAGTCTTTAACATTCAATCGCCTTCCAAAATGTTTTGCAACCCCCTTTCATGTCTCCTATGGCTTTTTCCAAAGACAATCCTCTCGCTTCCTCCACCATTTCTAATCTTCTCCTCACCAAAATCTCAAATCCCCCATTATCATATCCCGTATCATCTTGCGTATTTTGGCTTTAATTAATTACTTTAAAATGGGTATTCCTAATGATCTAATTTCCACCCCGTAGCGGTTAAGTTTTCATCTACTGGGGAAACGAAGCAGACATGGATTCCAAAGATATATTTCCACCTTTCCCACCATCGGATATGCACACATTCAGACGAAATGGAACTAAAAGATCGCCGGAGGTGGTGTTCACAGAACTTTATTCCCGTGGGGTAAGCTGGAGAATGGAGGCGGGAGCCATATGCGCTCGGTTGACCGCTTCGCTGCCCCTGGGATCAACAGGAAATCAAGGGTTCACGTCCCCTCAAACGGACATTACCATCTCACACCCTTTCTGCTGCTGCACCCGTCATGGAATTGCCGCAGGTCTTACTCCGCTCGGATTTGGTCCGATGAGACGCGGGACAAGAATCTCTGGAAGATAATTCCAATGCCATGCTTCCAAAAACATTAATGCTTGATGTCGTGACCGGAGGTGAGCACTATGAAATGTGCAGCCTAATGCCGCCAAATTCCGTGCAGCCTAATGCCACCAATATCCGTGTGTATGGACTTAGTACTGGAAGCACAGGATAGAGCATGGAAACAGGAATGGAGAGAAAACCAAAATGATGTTATGCAACCATAAATAAACGCAAATACTGTAACAGGTATGACTCTAAAAACGTACTCTTTCAAAAATTCCTACATTTACATAATAATAATCAGTATTTTATCGATCTGTAGTTGCTATTTAAATGACCGTGGAACTATACACCACTCTAGTCGTAAATCCTAAATAACATAAATATAAAATAAAAATATCCTTAGACCTCAAGCTACATATTAGAAGTGCTCATTCTTTAGCTCTGCTTTCTTTTTTTCTTACTTAATTCCATCCAAGATATTTATTCTGTTCCTCCTCCTGGCTTGCATTCCCAGCATTCGTCCCTCTATTATAGCCTCCAGCATCTCATATACTCTTAGTACCCGCCTGTATTGACTTGAAATACCTTGAATGTCTCCCAATAGGCATCCCTCTTTCACAAAATAAGTAGATTTGATTACAAGGACTCTATATGAAGGAGGACGAAAAGAAGGACCATTTAAAAATTATAAGGAAATTAGTGATTAATAAAAAGAAGATTAGCGATATTCTAGAGTTCTGTCAAAAGTGATAATGAGAATGGGGGTAGTACTCCAGAGCATTAGGAAACATAGGAAGTTAGGAGAGTTAGATATACAGGCGTTACAAGAGTGTATCTAACTCTCTTATCACAAAGAAAATTGATTAAAGCCAAAATTTCAACTCGAGTTATACATTGAGACACAAAATTTTTCAGAGAACTTATTTATATATTTTACAGCAACTAAGACTGCCCTACGTTGACCCACTGAGTGTGCAACCTGTTGCGTTGGATAGAAGTTACCCCTGATTGGGGCCCTACGACATTTTATAAAGTAGAAACGGAGAAAAATCTTTATAATTTTGAAAAAAATTTGGAAGACCTTTACCAATTCCATTAATTTTGTCAATATGCGTAGCATATCAAGTGCTGAAACATGCCTTATTTGCTTTGAAATAACTATGCAATAAGGTATTTTCAGTTTGATTAAATATTTATTTTTCAAAATCCGAAAGGGTTTTGAAATTATATATACTATAGGAACGTAAACATAGTTGAGGTTAAAAACTCCATGCAGGAGTATTATAAAGTTTTTCTTTAATTAAAATACGCGATGGCCTTAACGAAGGAATTTAGTGTTTTCCTACTCGTTTCATTTCGGGTACTGTATTAAAACATTAATGGTTCATCTCTCTCTTACGTGAACCACCAAAAAATAATTCTGTGAATCTTATCGCTGAGCCGCATTACGAGCCACCGGAGTCAAACTAAACAATGAACAAAAACGGTCCTAAGTATATGAAAATGTATGCCTCTTTCACTTAAAATACTATCCATGGACCAAATATTACTCAAAATTGATAAATTGTCAAATTCAGTTGATTTTGTAATACTTTCTATTATTGATTATATTTACGACACGACGTCTTAGCTTAAGAAAAATTTTAGAAGGACCTGTACATAATCCGTTACTGATGAATATTTATACATGTCAGTAAAATTTGGAAGCTGCAGCTTAGGGCGATCAAAATTGTTATCCAGGAAGTTACCAAACCGGTCTTGTCCTTCCAATTATTCATCCTCGTCATTAAAATAACCGTTTGTTTTTGGAAGAAGCACACCTGATTTTAACTTCCGTTTGATTATATGGAGCGGCTAAACATACTCATTTATTTAACGCTGACAAAAATCATATTTCTCACTTCCATTGACATCGATATAATTTTATTTCTAAGAAATCCCAATCCCGTCCTGATTTCAATGATTCAGCTTAAGAGGTTTTCTGGTTCACGTACACCTACAAATTCAACCTCGCGTTTAATCTGCAAATAGGAGGTATGAACCATAAAGTCAGTTTAAATTTTCTTCAATTGATCACGAATCGAAATTTTTATCAAAATTTCATGAACACTGGAGTGTTTATACGTTTTCACTAGGAACTCGTTTACTTCAAAGCGGCCAATTTGTTTTGTCAATTATTTCCGTTAGAAATTGCGATATCTCCTTTGGGAAGATGTTCCATGTAAAGTTATCGGTAATAAGCTTATAATTACTTATTAACACTTATTCATTACTTTATTCAGAAAACTAAAATAATTTGAACACTATAAGCTTAATTTTCTTTGTTATAATATTTAAGTATTTGTTGACAACTACAGCTGAAGTGTTAAGTTAGCATAAACAGCCCATGATACTGTTAAAGTAATACAATCTACTGAATTTTAAACACTACTGAAACTAACTTGCCAAACGGAAGAAATAAAAATCCGCAATCTCCGATCACAGGTTCCAACCATTTCAATTTGCTTGACAAAGCTAATTTACTCAGTCGAACTAAAGGATACTGAGGTCTATTGACACATGAAACGTTTGATGGGAATAAACTTTAGCTGTGTCAAAGGATACACTCTTATCCAATCATAGAAGTCTGCACTCAAGAGAATAAAAACTTCGAGAAAAAGGGATTGGACCGAAATCGTGTCTGAAAACACTTCACCCAAACCGAGGGACTATATAGGACGGAACACGATCCTCCAATCAACCTTTTAAGGGAAGACAGCACGAAGTCAACCGTTGAAACGTCGGTAGCTGAGTAGCCTCATAGAGAAACATTGAAGAATTCGGTCAGGAAATATAGGCTAATGTGAAAAGGACTGCAGTTTCTAAAACACTTTTTGAGACATACCATCGGTAGTGATATTGCATCCTAAAAAAAATTATTGTTATCTTTTCCAGAATTTTTGTCGCTCCATAAAACTTGGAAATCCCTGAGCCCACATCGGAATTTGGGCATTTTTTCGGGACGTCTGGACCCCTCCTTGAAGCTACATTAAAAACGCCTGAAGCTGGTAGGTCTACTGTTGAATTTCAAACGTATCTCGTGCTTGTGAAATTAAAATCAACATTTACTTCATTCCACTGAATCACCCATATTTTAAACTACAAAGTGTAGCACGCTGAGATCGAATTTAACGTGTATGCTACGATTAAATTTAGAATTTTCAATAGTCTCCGAGTCACAGAGATAAAACACCGGGTGATAAAAAAGGAAACTCCATCTATATGCTCAACGCCTCATTTAGAATCGTTTGCACGGCTCGATCTGACAACGACAATTTATAAATTAAATATGAACTAATACAATACTTTCCACAGTATAGCTATCATAGATACATCGCACTTTTATCATAATTCAAATAGCATAAAGTCACAAAATGAAAAACTAGATTGCATTTAATTCATGTTTTTTATGCATTTCATGGAACATCAAATAAAAATCAATCCAATTTGAAAAAAAAATTACGACTAACGGCTCACGGAGATGTTGTACTTTTGAAGCGTTACTTAAATCACAAACAAAAACATTACATCACATTAGTGGCGGCAAATAAATAACGAAATTTGAAATGATAAATTCGAAAATGTTGCTTATGTTAATCCCAACATAATGTACATGTGTACGCTTTACACTATTTGCGACGAAACTTATACACCACCATTTTGACTTCATGATTGATAGCATAGATACTATATAACTCCGAAATATCACAATGCATTATTTCTTTCCATTATTTAGTCTGTGATTTCCATAACCTGTGGGCATTTGAAATACTGACTCTAAAAAATCCAAGATATTTCTTCATGATAATATCTTATACGCACTATGAATTAAAGAGATTCATCCATCCTGATAGTTATCTTCGGTTAGTATTTATTAGTAGAGACTCGTGCGGCTGTGAGCATTGAATTACTTTCAAGAAAACGAAAATCGTTGAACTTTTAGGAAAAGAATGTTTAGAGGATAAATGAGTTGAGTATCCAGCAGAGAAATTTCAACTAATACATCTACTGAAATATACTAGTTTCATTAAACCTGATTATTGTTTCCTGTAATGTCAGGTTTGAAGCTCGGAAACTCCCACTACTCAGTAACCTTTCAACCAGAGCCCCGCAACTTATTCCCCTTTTACAGCAAAGTAACTTACTATGAATTTATTGAACATTGAAACACAATTACTATTAATAGACAAACATAAAAAATATGACTAAAAACAAAAATGTATTTCAAATATATAAAAACGCCGATTCATCGAAAAATATGATTCAGAACGAAATCACTTGAGTTAAGATTGATACGTAATAATATTGACTCCAACGACATGATTTGAAAGACGAAGAAGAAATTAGTGTCGCATAATTTGAGTCAATAACACCAAATATTCAATGAAATTGAGAAACTGATTGAAAGAATTAAAATTTTCATCCGAGAACAGAATCTAGATTCACCTATAAAGAATCTGTTTATATTGATCATTCCAGTAACTCTGAGGTTAGTCTAGTTGAAAATGGCAAAGGTTCGATGGATATCATTTAACGTCAAAATGCGACCGCTTTTGATCCCTTCCACGAAGATTCTCTTTAATATGAGTGACCCACTCCTCGAGGTAGTATCGCAAGGTACATGTGAATCCCCTTCATTAGTTCCTACGTTTACAATTACATCAGATTCATGGGTAGAAAACGGTCTGCCTCGGGTATAATACTCATTTTCCTAAACTCGTGCAATGCAACGGGATATTTCAACAGTGTCATTTCCATCGTCCGAGAGCACAATTGGCAGATCATGAGACAACGTGACATCACGACAAGGTGTACAGCGAACGAAAACGTTGAATGCAATCCCATGTAAATTTTTTTCAAGGTTCAACACGACCGAAAATTCTACCGATCCTAATGCATTTTCAGGAGACGTCGATTCTTTGGAGCGAACCGTACTCCATGCATAATTCCGAGAGCTTATTAGTCGACGGAATTGTAGGCGAGCGAGGTCATAGGATTGCATGATAGTACGTGAGCACCTCAATTTCAATCCATTCGGAATGAATTACACTACAACTCCCAACTTCCAGACGAAAATGAAAGGGTAAAATACGATGTGTACCCTACATATGCCGTGTGGAAATAAATTTCGTTTTATTTCAAATATTTTTCTTTGAAACTCGCGGCGCAGAATCTTTCCGAGGTTTCCCTCCCGAAGTGGATGCTAGCACCAAAAGCAAAGAGGGGAAGCAGGGGTGGGGATTGGGGGGAGAAGAGATGTGAGAGGAGGAGAGTTTTTGGGAAAGGGAAAAGGGGAGAGAGATCCCACCGAAATATTACGCCTGGCGTTCCGACGCAATTGACGCTCGGCTGTAATTAAAGAGACTTCGCCCTAACTGGCACCTCACCCGTCCACCCACCCACTCACGAGCGTTCACCGAGGGCGCAATGGGAGGCCCCTTTCTGCAGGGACTATGTCAACCACCCCGAGAGAAGAGATGATGGGGGGCTTCCGACCAAAATGGCGTTATCTCTCGCTTATGACTTTCATATCGGCCGCTATGAAGCTGAGCGGAATATTTTCTTTTCGAAACACGTACCTACTAGTGACACGTAACATTTTAGGGCAAGAACTTAATGGTAACTAACGGAAATGTGGGTGAGATAAACATACATAATACTCGGCCCCCTTATTCGAGGTATTTTATAGACCTGACCATTAATTCATCGGCGTTTTCCAGATTAAATTTTTATTAATTTCATTTGTTACAAAATTGGACTTAAGGCCTATTACTGGCGGAAGTATAATTGCTCGGATGTGCTAACTTTTGTTGGAATAACACGTTGACATCGAGATGAGGGGAAAAGGGATCTAGTGGGAATAATCCAGAATAAAATCTGTTAAAACTTATTGCTGGCAATGTTGCTGATGCCACAGAAATTCTTCATCTGAAGAATTCATCATTTAACGGTATTTTGCTCTACATAGTTTTCCATTGGTAGTATTGTTATATATTTCAGATTTTAAAATAGTGTAGAGTTGAAATGGTACGGTTAAATATTAGGGTAAATGACAAACAGCTCGGGTAAGTCGAGCGTGGATAGAATTTTACGTAGCGCAGAAGTGGTGGTATTTTAAGCAGTGTAATGTGTATATTCTTCCTGAAAATAGTTCAGAGATTCATGGTAGTATTACGCTCTATCCTAAGGTGGCCTACAGCCCTTTGAATATATGCTCTTCCCACGGTATCCAATTTGGGATTGTAATATCACTGTAAAATCTCTCCTCTCTTGGGAATTTAACCGGAGCCCTTGGCGTCGGGAGCCAATACAGTGACAAATGAACTGACTCAAACCTCTTTACCACCACTGATTGTTTGCAAAAATGTCTATTATTTTTCAACTTTTTAAATCATGTCATCCATATTAAATTGGATACCGCAACCTTAACTTTTCCTGCACTGTCATTCGAATATCTCTCCCACTGACCTCAATTTGGCATATTTTTTCATACAGTAAGTATGCGAGTACAAGGACACAAGATAAAACCGAGAAAAATCCAAGAGAGATGGAAGGATATATAGAAACACTGTATGGTAAAGAACTTAGGCCGACAAGGTTAGACATAGAAAAGGAACATGACGTAGAAGAAGATAGCTTAGGTCCAGGCATACTCGACGATGAAATAGAAAGGGCATTAAAGGAGATGAAAGCAAATAAGGCTGTGGGGCTGGACAATATTCCTGTAGAAATGTTGAAATGGTTAGGGAAAGGTGGGAAGAAGGCCATATATGGACTGATTCGTAGTATCTATGAAGAAGGAATCTGGCCGGAAGATTTTGTGAGATCGGTGTTAGTTCCTATTCCAAAAAAGGCAAAGGCTTCGTCATGTGAGGATTACAGAACAATAAGTTTGATATCCCACGCAGCTAAAGTTATTCTCAGGATCATCAACAAAAGGATAGAGAGTAAGGCAAATGATTACTTAGGGGATAATCAGTTTGGGTTCAGGAAAGGAAGAGGTACGCGTGATGCCATTGCAGTAATGAGATCACTAATCGAGAGGAATATAGAATACAATCAGGACGTTTTTGCCTGTTTTGTAGATTTCGAAAAAGCGTTTGATAGAGTGAATTGGGAAAAATTAATGCGTGTATTGCAGAAAATAGGAATGGATTGGAGGGACACAAGACTGATCCGCAACCTGTACATGTCTCAGACTGCTCAGGTGCGAGTGGGGAACGGAGAGTCTGGATGGGCAGTGTTAGGAAGAGGTGTAAGGCAGGGTTGCCCATTGTCACCGGTACTGTTCAACGTATATGTAGAGGAAATGATTAAAGAGGCATGGGAAGAACTGGAGGTAAGAATGAAAGTCGGAGGGGAACTCGTAAAATCGGTTAGGTTTGCTGATGACCAAGCATTAGTTGCTCAGTCAGCCAAGGGGTTGCAAGCATTGTTGAGTGAATTGGAGGTTCAGTGCGATAAATATGGGATGAGAATCAATATTAATAAAACAAAGGTTATGCGATTTTCCAGAAAGAAAAAGGCTAAGCTAAATATTAAAATAGGCGGGGAAAGAATAGAGCAGGTAGAGCAGTTTACATATCTCGGAAGTGTTTTGGGCCAATACGGTCAAAGTGGTAGAGACGTAAGGAGAAGAATTGCGCTAGGCAAGGAGGCTTTCTCAAGGAGGAGGGAGTTGATGACGGGGACGTTGAGTAGGGATGTTAAGACAAGACTCGTAAAAACTCTGATATGGAGCGTAGCTATGTACGGCGCGGAAACGTGGTCGCTGAAGCAGGAGGATAGACGTAGATTGGAGGCTTTTGAAATGTGGGTGTGGAGAAGAATGGAGAAGGTGAAATGGACCGAAAGGAAAACAAATGAGGAAGTACTAGAAATGGTGGGGGAGGAGAGGGGTTTGCTGAGAGAAATCCTATGGAGGCAGGAAAAATGGATGAAAGGCATATTGAGCGTTAGTGGAATGTTGAAGAGGGTAATAGAGGGGAGAATGTTGGGCAAGCGAGGTAAGGGTAGGAACAGGATAGGGATGTTGGACGAAATTAAGGGAGGAAAGAAGTACACCGAGATGAAGAGGGACCTGATATAGATTAGTTTGCTAGGTGGGGAGTCACAAAATGTTTATTTGATAGTTGTGTCCATCCAAAAACCTACCTTAACCGGTAGATTACCTAATAATATATATATATATATATATATATATATATATATATATATATATATATATATATGTATATACATATGTATATGTATATATGTATTTTTATCTGGTTGGCATTATATGAATCAATTGATCATCTTCTTACTATTAAGACTAGGTACAAACGCGTAAAACTCGAATTTCAAAGAATACACACTCTAAGTTGCTTTATCAAATGGCTGATTTACTTTTTTTATCAAAAATCCATTTTATCTTCGATTAAATTTACACATTTATAAGCACCCAAATATTAGTTACAGTTATTCAATCAATGTACACAATACTTTGATTGCACATATTGACAATCATGAAACTCAGGATAACTTTGTATTCGTAAACTACTGGAAATACAAAAATATGCAATAAAAATCAAAACAGAAATAAACAGGGAATTAATTTACCAATTATAAACATTTTTAAGAAATGTACATAAAGTGATATTTCCTAACTAAGATGTGAAGATCGCGATGGAATGAGTAAAGGACACACTGGGAAAAAAATCTGAAGAACTTTCATTTTTTCTCGCTTTTGGTGTTTTTTTGGCGAGTCCTCACTGTCTTACGGACCTCACTTTATTATTAAATTGGCGTATGTAGGACATTGGATGGATCGATATTCGTAGCAACATTCTATTCCCATCGATCAAATCTCCTCTACCTCGTAACTCTCAAGGACCTTGGCACCTCGCACCAATACGTCACCTGATCGACATCCCTTCACCCAAATAACCCCTCCCAATCATTCGGAAGATCCTCGAGACCATCCTATTTGCTATCCCATCAAGACACCAACGTTTCTCCCCCACAGCTCTCCTCCCTCACCAATTCCCGAGTCTCCACCTCCTTCCGCATCCCACTTTACCTGGCCCAGGATGGGAAAAAATACGCCTCGTCAAGCACTTAACTCCTAACCTCGGGGGATTCGTTGGGTGGGTCACCAGAATAAAATACTTTTAGTAGCCCCAAACGACAAATTCATCCTTCATTACATCCAATATGCTGGCAAAAAGGAGGATAGTAATTTTGAGGAAAGGTTTTCCTTAGACATGCTAATCTATAAAGGTTACGCATTGAAAAATTACTTTTACACCATAGAATAACAATATTCCGTTACGGCGAGATGTACGGAAGTTGAAAGTAAATATTTGTACTAAATTCTATTGAGATTAAATGTCTTTCTACTCAGTAATAATGCCTTAATAAGGGAAATTACATGATGTTATCGTTAGTGTACCAATTCAACGCAGTAGAAACGTCCGCTAGTATTGCCTGAGATTCTTGAGGGTTATTAAATCACGACCCACAGATCCCGTCTCTGAAATCACATCATTCAAATTTACGCGTCTCCATGAATTTCCTCTGAACTCTCTTTGAATCAAAATGAAATTAAATTAGAGAACATTCAACAAATTTTGAATTCCTACTCCTTTCAATAATAGTCTGATCAAATATTTTAAAAAGTCTTTTATTATTAATACTTAAGTTTAACCACTAGATTCATTCCAATGATAGGCGTGAAACTTTTTCTTGTTTACACTTAACGAAATGAAATACATAGCTTTTACAAGAGATGAAGTAGTTCTTACGAGCGTCGAAATAAAAAAATCACAGATGCAACAAAGAGACTTTTCGACTGATTAAAGTACACTTTATAAGCTGGAAAAGAAATGCAACTTATTGCTTTAATTTTGAGTAACTCTATTTCAAAATAGAACATACAAAAAACCTGTAAAATCAATGCAACAATTTCAGAGTGTAAAAATCATTCGCCTTGGCCGGAATACGAACCAGGTATAGATATATAAACCCTCGATAGATCCCGACCCGAGTGCTTTAGCTAGTAAAGGCGTCCTCTTAAACCCTGAAATTTTGAGGGGTTTTAAAGGATCAAGATGTTGTGACGAAATACCGAACATACGTGCACAATGTCACAGGCATTCGTAGTCGTGCGCGACGAAGTATGTGGAGGATGGAGAAGAGAGTGATTGGTTAGGAGAAGATCAGTTTGGATTTAGACACTGGGTACACGTGATGCTATAGAAATAGTTAGTTCACTAGTAGAAAGAGCATAAAGAGTATAACTAGGATACTATTACATGCCTTGCAGATCCAGAGGGGTTCGTCGGAGTATACTTGACACAATTAATGAATATTTTACAGAAGTAGGAGCAGAGTGGAGAGATAGAGGAACTATCCAGAACCTGTACAAGTCGCAGATTTCACGGATACGAGGAATAGCGAATAAAGGGTTAGGATGGACAGAGTAAAGCCGGGGTGCCCATTATCATCTATTCTTTTCCATAAACATGCGAAGAAAATTGTAGGGAAGGCATTTGAAAGGTTGCAGACTGGAGCGAAAATACGCGGCAAACTCCTAACATGAGTAACATATGCGAATGGCAAAGCGTTAGTTACTTAGTATACAGAGTAAAAGAATGAGTTATTGTAAAATGGAGGCAAAGGATGTTTTTCATGTTAAGTCTCGTCATTTACGGGACAGCCTATTAAATATTTGAGCCGGTAGAATGCTAATAATAAACATTTAAGTGGGAATGGAATGAAAAGTCTTCTTTCTTGATCATGATGCTCCTTATTAATATTTTTCAAATATTTTGAATCAAATTGAGTTAAATATATGACGCTAGTTAATATATATATATACGTATAGAAATATAACCATAAACACAGTATTCAACCCGAAGGTCGGTTTAGTAGGTGATGGTAGAGTTCACCCAGTATTAACCCGAGGGTGTGTGAAATTCACACATCAAGGCAGGGGGGCCAATTCCTTTCCCTGTGCCAGTTTTGGTTTCCCAGGAAGACCTGGTACCCGAAAAATCACATAGCATGGATGGAGCTGCAGATGCCCAGAGTGCCTTGCCCGGGAATCGAACCCGGGATCCTCCGGTCTATGTCCAAAGCTCAACCCCCAGGACTACCGCAACCCAAATATTTATATATATAAATTGTTCTATAAAAACATAAATATACCTGTATATATATTATTATACCCCCCCATTGACTACAACCTTGACGTGGTGGAAGGGCTTGTGCGTTCCGATGGACCCTAGAGCTGTGCTGGCGGGAGTAATAGTATTTGCTCCTGGTAGGGTCACCAATGCCAGATAGGTCGAAGGTTAGGAGCCAGATGAAAGGTAGTCCACGCAGCGTCTTTTCCCCAGTGAGGCGGCTGCAATGGCGTCTGAGCCCAGTGGGGTGGCCATTAAGTGATAATGTCACGTTAAAAACTATTGAGGAAGGCAATGGGAAACCACCTCAATTACTATTCCCAACATTTTTATGATGGACAGTATAGAGAAATTGAGTCCTGGTAACTGCGGGACTCGTCCCAAGACGCCGTGTGTCGTGCCTGGCAGCGGAGGAGGCAAGGCTTCCGCGGTCGTCATCCCACGAAACCCTTGCAGGAGAAAAATAACAGCAGCATGACAGAAGACGAAATTAGTTAGAATAGGAACATGGAACGCCAGGACAATGTTGAGGAGAGGCAAATTAGAGAATATTAAGCGAGAGATGGAAAGATGTAATAAGATGTTTTGGGTCTCTGCGAGGTGAGATGGAAGGATAGCGGGGATTACTGGAATGATAATTATGGAATAATATACAGCAGCGGGGACGAAAGTCAACAATGGGTTGCCGTAATATTAAATAAAGGGGTAGGAAGAAGCGTAGTCAACATAGAGAAAGCAACGGATAGAATATTACTCGTGGAGATTAAAGCAGAACCGACGAAGTTGGTCATTGTCCAGGTATACATGCCACCGAGTATCCACAAGGAGGAAGAAGTTGATAGGATGCACGATGAGTTAGAGGATATACTCCCGTGTGTTCCTGCAGGGAAACATTTTATAGTGAAGGGGGGTTGGAATGCGGCGTTAGGCGAAGGAAGAGATGGTGATGAGGTTGGGGGACTATGGGTTAGGCACGAGGAATGAACGCGTGGAGAAAGCAATTGTTTTCCGCAGGAGACAGGGGTTCGTCATCACCAACACATGGTTTAGACGCCACAAAAGGCGTAAGTATACATGGAAAATGCCAGGTGACTCAAAAAGGTATCAGATAGATTACATTATGGTTTGGCAAAGGTTTAGGAATAGTGTGATAAATTCACACAGCATCCCGGGAGGGGATGCGGACTCTGACCACAATTAGTTGTTATGAAATGTAACGTCAGCTTCAAAAAGATAAGGCATGGGCGGCGGGATAGGAAATGGAATGTAGAAGCATTAAATAGATGAACAACGAAGGAGTATCAGCGGTCTGTAGAGAAAGTCATGGACGGCGGTAAAGAGCCTACCACTAAAGAAGAAAAATGGGATTGCATCAAGAAAGTGATATCGAAAGCCACAAAAGAAACTATAGGAACCGTTAACGGGAGAAGGACAAGGAAATCATGGATCACGTATGAATTGATCCGTTATCGTGATGGCGTTGCCAGGTAGCGGAGATGTCTTTTCTCGTCCTGATGACCCTATTTTGGAGCTTTCCCAGCATATCCACGTAGCAGGCAGCGTTTACTGTAGGCCCTTGAAAAACACACTCCTTATGGACCACTTCTTCATTGTCGAAAAAGAGAATGAAAATTGTTTCACTTTTCATTTGCTCATTCTTGCCTTTTTGAGCTAGTCGGACTGGTCCGTGTGTCACTCAGAGGTTTGGTGCTTTGTTTCTGGGTCGTATTCAAAACTCCAGTGATCACGACCAAATAAGCAGGTTCAGTATCAATACCTTGCAAAAATTCACTTGAAAATTCCGCTCGGTTGGCCTTTCGTGACACGGTCGGCGAGCAGAGGTTTACAATACCTGAGGTCCTGCCGCTTTCACAGCTTGTGGATCACTAACACCGGTTTTGCGGCGAAGCTTAGAATCCTCCCCACCTACATCAATTGGCTTAATCTCACTTCAACAAATAGGAGCGGCGCGAGACATTCAATTGGAGTACTTTTGAAACGTACCCTGTATTTTACAATAGAATACGTTTTATGAAATATTTTTCTCGAGATCCCTGAGCGACTCGCTCCCTATTGCATTGAGAGTTTATTTCCGCCCCAAGTGCCAACCTCAGAGCAGCAAAAACCTTTCCCATTTACACCCTTACAGAAAACACCAATGTTGTTGCCCACAGGAGGGTCGATTTTCATTTAGCATACAATACAAACATCAACAGCTTTAGTTTGAAACTTTCGTCAGGCATCCAACAGAATACCTGGAAGCCAGTTAATCAACGCAGAGATCATGTTTGGGCATCTGTATTACCTTCAACTGTTAAAGGCATCAACGGAGGTATTTATAACCAGGAAGCAAATGTTAACTGACGATTTTCCATCCAGAGATTCGCCAAGAATAACAAAAATATCACAAAATCTCTTCGATCATCAGTGCCAAATAAATGAAAATACATATGAAGTGTACTTCGTTAAAATAAATGTGGTTTGTTCCTTCATTTGCCAGAGGTAGGCAGCAAAAATTCTTTAGTTGAAGGTTTACTTTCCATGATGGAACAAAATTTGTTCACCAAACTATTATGAAAATATTTTTGCCATTTTCTTCAATTAGTTTCACCCTTTACCCTTCCAATGAATATATGAGGTTCTCGTAACTCAAAAGGTTGCAATGCGTTACCTCTTCTGGCCTAACTTTCCGTAAATTTTTAGCCTATCGTGATCTAAAAGACGTAAACATAATCGCACCCTTGCATAAAAGTTTAATTCAACAACAAAGCTTGCGTATAACAGTTGCACATTTAAGTAATGCCAAAACCTTGCTTCATGCTGCGCACTCGAGAGGGTCATTAAAACTGATTTATTTACATTGATCTCCATATCACTAATAGTGATCACGGTACGGTACCTTGATCATTAAAATATCGGAATTAAAGATCTCCCTATTTATTTTTATTCCTACCTCCAACTATTTCCCTGCCAATTATGCCATTAAGTCCGCCTATTAGTTGAAAAATACGGGTGAAAATGGGGTAATAGCAAAAACTCTCTTACTCTATGCCTAGCACTCCATATATCCATCCGCCACTCACACTTGTGCTGGCTAACTAAACTTGATCACCTGCAAAAGTCAATTGATATAATAAATTTCCCACAAACTTTCATTCATATCTCTATTTCTCCATTATTCTCTTTACCATTTCTCCCACGTAGGACTGTGGATGATTCAGTATGACTTAAATTACTCGTGAAATTGTATGCACAGTATCTTTTCATAACGTCGTATTTCGCCATTTGTCCCTTTAAAGCCCCTACATTTCCCAGCGTAAGGGAGGGTATATCCCAAGGGATAAGGTATAATCCTGGGACCAAAGTAATCGGGTTCCATAGCCGGTCAATACGATAGATTTTTACACAGTAAAATAAATGCATTATATCCTATTGACGCTGCCAAACTACTTCTGTTTACTGTTCAACCAAATACTTCAAGGTTATATTCTATAATTCTTTCTGTGGATGACCTCACTACCATTACGACTTATCCCTTCCCTTTATGAAATCAAACTGATCATTCCCTAAGTAATAATTTATTCCTTTCTCCATGTTTTTTTGCTTAAATCGAGCACACCCTTTCCACCATAATAATCAAACTTATTGCCTAATCGCCTTCACATTAGGCTTCTTTTCCCTTTTTCGGTATTTGAATTAAAGCAGATCTCAAAAAACCATTCCGCCAAATTCTTCTCTCATCAACGCTACAGGACAGACTATACTATCACTGCCTTTCACTTTTTCCTAAACCCTTAAGTAATTTCCCCGGGGATTTTATTCATCCGTAAGTCCTGTTCCTTTTATCTATATCGTTATCACCTAACCATAGAGCTAATCTACGTGTATCCTCTAAGATATTTATTTATTTATTTACATACTTCGTTGCAATTAGGCAATTTTCCTGGTGGCAACGGTCCAGTGTGATCACTGGTCACTCTTACAATGCATACACACACACACAAGAAGAACAGATATGAGACAAAATGCTCGTATATTCAATGACACTTTTAAGATTACCGACCTCTCCTTTACCATCACACAAATGTATCATGTATCATCAATAATATCATGGTCTATTTCTTGTCTTTAACTTTCCGCTCTGATATATATATATATATATATATATATATATATATATATATATATATATATATATATATATATATATATATATATATATATATATATATATAAACTTGGAAAAGACGCTCTCCGGCGACGCACACACTAACACAAAAAACACTACACACATAGAAACATAAAAGAAGGACACTTACATTGGATATTTACGTTTCGACGGCACGGCCGTCGTCATCGTCGTCATCAGAAATATATATATATATATATATATATATACATCATGTAACTTCTCTATGCACTTTTGTCATATATCCTGAGCCTTTTCTAGGTCGATTAGTTATTTGCAGTCGTTTTTCGATAGAGTGAACGTTATCTTCTTGTTAACAGCGAGTATTTTCTTATTTCTATAGAGCAAACCTGTTTCACTGTTTCCCTGTAATATCTTCATGTCATTGCATTACTTTTTTCACAGTTTCCTTTGCCTTATTACGCAATAACATCATAATCTCGTCGAAGGTTCTTATTTTTCTCTGCGTAATGTCAATCCCTAATTCAAATTTTAAGTTCTTGCATTTCCTTCTACCATACAACTCACTATCATTTTTCTGCAATCCATGGCTTCCTCAGTTCTTGCTCTTAACTGTTACTTTTGTTTTGTTAATTACTTGAGATATCGGTGTTTAATATGTTCCCATACGCTTGACCCCACTCATATTTGGCTGCCTTCTGGGACTCTTCCCTTTTCCTTCAGAATAAATATTCAATTTTTCTACATGCCTTCCTTTTTCAACCGCGGTGATATGACGTTAGTTTTAAGAAGCACCAAATTATATTCTAAATCTGCGCATTCTCCCATGAAAATGCGTGAATTGATTACGATAGTCCTAAATCTATGCCTAATCGTAGTAAATATAATATATAACTGGATCCCCCGGCATTTATCAAGTGTGTCTAAATGCGTATGAGTGAGTGTCTGTCTGTGTTGGTGTTTAAGTTGTGTGTTAGTTATGACTAGGCGATTTCTCAAGCAAACCGCATTTGATAAATAAAACAGATTCTGGCGTAACTTGGTGGAAAATCTTTATACTGACTTTTAATAATCAAACCACTTTACTTTTCCACATAAACTTTTTGACTGACCTGATGATGTTATGTCATAACGAAACCTGGGTAGTAAAAATTAAAAAGTTTATGTGGAAAAGTAAAGTGGTTTGATTATTAAAAGTCAAACCGCATTTGTTTTTTCGCCATGACCATTCCAGATTCCTAAACCGCACACTGCTAATTCACTTCTTCCTCTCCTTTCTCTCGCAAGCAAAATTCCAATGTCCCTCACAATCAAATGCTTTCTTTCAGAAACTCCCTTTAAAATTCTCTACTTGGTCGTATTAATTGTTTATTCCTTCCTCAAAATGGATACTTTTCGATATGTAGATTTGAATAAGGATTAATAAACATATGCAATAAATAGACGAGCGTAAATATCTGTAGAAGCAAAAAACTACGAATAATTAAAGAAATAGTGAAAGGTCTCCTTATAAGGAAAGCAGATATCTGTGTGATATTATGTGAATATATTTCAGAGATACATAAACTCACTTTGTTTAAGGTACCAAAAAGAATTCACAAATTGGTAATCTACGTTAAATTAAAAGAGTAAACATCCCGCCCAATTGAGTAGCTTCAGGCGTGATGTAGTGGAAGTCAAACATAATAACTGATCGTAGCACTTTTCCACTTGATGAAATTTATTTTACAAGCAAGTTTCGAGATATTACATCATCATCAGGTCATGATGATGATCACCTGATGATGACATAATACTTCGAAACCCGGGCGTAAAATAAATTTTATCAAGTGGAAAAGTGCTACGATCAGTTATTCATTATCCCGCCCAATGACTTAAAATCACAAAAATCAAAGGATCTGCCATAAAGTTAAGCCATTGCAATATATTAAAATTCAGACAACTCAATACGAGCTGTTATAACGTCTCTGCGGCCGTCAAAAACGGATGGTATATGTGCCCTAGGTTTTTACTTCAGGGTGGTAGTCTTAGTGCTGATAAAGATTACCGCCCAGGACGTACGAATCGTTTCAGATACATTTTTCACGAGAGAAATATTCTAGAATAGCCGCCTTATTAGTTACGAATTCATTGTGCACTTCGCATTTGTGCACGTACTCATATAATGTTTCATGTATTCCAATTTTCTAATTTGTTTGACTTGTTCACAGCCGCCCTCTTGAATAAGATAAAACAAACAGCGTCCTACATATTTTTCTAAACAAAAACGACTACACTCACCGTTGGCTACGGTATCCTCTATTCCCTCTTTAATTTCCTCAGACACGGCTGGCAGGCCTCAAGGGACTGCGAAATCGAATTCACATGGAGTGCAATCACGAACGAGATTCAGTATTGTCCAGTTTCCAGAAATTACGTACAAACGTAAGACTTATTTATTGTCTAGAGAGCAAGGTTATAATTTTAAATCTTCTTGAGCATATTAAATTTTTAGGTCTTATGATTCATAATATGAATTTAGTGATCACGCAAAATGTTTATTCCAATCATCAGAGTTTATTGTGAAAATGATACGGTACCTCATGGAAAAAATTCACTCAAAGATACTTTATGGTTAGCCAATAGTTAATAATTGATATTGATTGTCAAATATGTTCAAGTCATAGAGAATTTTGAAATATACGAGAGCTGTCCATAAATTAACCTCGGTTATGCTATCAAAAATACACTAGAATGGATTCCGAAAATTTACTATTTTCATCTCATAACTATATATCTCTCTTATATTTATACATACCCGCAAAACAGATTTAAACATATGCTATATCTCTGAACTAATTTTTAAATTTCTTAAGCATACAGTTTTGCCGCCTGAGATCGCAACCAACCGATGACCGCATCTTGAAGTTCCTCGCCGAAACATAAAACATGTAGTAGCCTAACTTTTTACGTAGTCGTGTTTCCATGCAGCAGAGTCGTATAATATCTGTGGAAAACTTTCTCAAGATTTCAGATATCATAAAATGCCGGTTTTATGAACTTGTCATTAATTTACGGTTGCAGTTAATTTTTCACCAAACCCACTTCTGTCAAGATTTCTGATATCGTCGTCGATTTTCGCCAACTTTTCGTCAACTTTCAGGTGCCGTTAATTGCTCACCACAGACGGGCGGCCACTTCTGTCATCATCATGAACATTAGTGTTTGCTCTTAAACCAATGACAACACTGACGCACAACTCTACCACTCATCGCATTTGACCCGTACAGAGCACACATTTCCCGATGAATGTCAGTAGCTTTGAAGTTTTTCAAAAGTAAAAACCTTATCACTGAATGGACTTCACATTTGGCGGGAATTAAAATTGTATTGTTCATTTTGACTCGCTACAAAGACTAACTGCGCGACATTCGAACTACTGCAGCCCGAGATGTACTGACCTACTGCGTGCATCAATATAGTGACCATTAGGCTCCCTCCACTAATTCTCACGCTGCACGAAACGGAGGCTACTTTCTGGACATACCTCGTATATTTAATATTAGGACTATTTGACTGGTAATTGATCATGAAATATGTACATCGATGAGTAAAAAAGTATCTTTAAGGGTTATTTTACAAGTATGAAAATAGAATAGTAACACTGAATTTTAATATTAATACTTTCATACATATGGTCAAGCATGAAAACCCTAAAATGAGAATGAAAAAGAACGATTTCACGAATAAGAATAATATATTTAAAATAATGTTACAACAGTTTAACGACTTTCTTCCTTTTTCTTATAAAACTGGATGCGATCAAGATATTTGAATTGAAAGTGAAAGTTACATAAGCCTGAAGAAGCACGGATCCATGCGAAAAATACGCCCTTTTTTTCGTTCAATTCAATGGACTTGAAGTTTAATTTTTGGCAATTCTCTTGAAAACTTTCCCGCATTCCATCCCTTCGACCGTGCAAATAAAATGTATTTTTTTTAATTTCTCGCCGGGTGAGTAAATATTTTCCTATTTAAATTTTTCCCACGCGAAGAATGAAGTATGAATAGGCACGAACAGGAAAATGAGAGAAATTGCGTATGTCGAGAGGTAGAAGTTGAGAATGCAAACGGAAAAAAAACATCTAAGAAAATAAAAATCATAAGTTTTACGAAGGAAATGCCACCTTTGCTCTGTGAGGAAAAACTGAAGGTCTTGCAATTTTTTTTCGTTTTTCCTACGTTTTCCGGTACAAACAAATATATAGTATAATTCCACTAGGAAAACCTACGATGGACTATCACTCCAAATATCTATAGTTATTGTTTGTTAGTACAAAGTCCAACACAATTTGTTAAAGACGTCTAAGTTTTGTAGCAAATTTTACATGTTTGGTTTTTTTTACGACCACGTAGGCACTCATCGAGATAACGCTTTCGAATCATCACGACCTCAAGTACGAGGGCTGAGTACAGATGCACACATGCCTGTAGGGCGAGAACAAAATGACCTTCAAAATCATGTCTGGAGGCATGTGGATGAAACATTCCTTCTCAATTACATGCGCAGGTTTAAGATCGCTGCATTCATTCATCCAGTGTATTTTGAGAAGCGTAAGTATGGAGTGCTAGTCAACTCGAGTCAAAATTCTAGTGCTATGTCAACGCGAGTCAAACAGCGTGCTGTTATCGAATTTTTTAACTGCTGAAAAAGTGAATCCTACTGAGATTCATCGTCATTTAACGAATGTTTATGATGACGATGCTGTTGGTAGACCTACTGTAAATCGATGAAAAGTACATTTTCGTGATTGCGAGCCTGGAAAAGCCATAATTGTTAATGAAACACGCAGCGAACGTACGATCACTGCTACAGACGATAAAAACCGCAAACTCATCGAAGATTTGATTTGAATGACCGGCGAATCACTCAAAAGCGTATTGCAAACCATATTGGAATATCCAAGAAACGTGTCGGCTTCCTTATTGAACAATTTGTATACCGTAAAATTTCTGCACGATGGGTACCACGCCGTCTCACGGACGAGAATAAACAGCGCCGATTCCACATCCTCCTTGTTCCCTCGATCTTACGCCTTGAGATTTTTATTTTTTTCCTCAAACCAAGAGTCACCTATAGGGTAATAATCATTACACATCGGATGATGAGGTGAAGGCAGCTGTCAAGTCCTGGATTCGAGGTAAATCGGAAGAGTTTTTCAGTGGCGGAATGAAAAAACTTGTTACACGTTGGGAGAAATGTGTTATGGAGTTAGTGTTAGCTGACTACGTTGAAAAATAAATATACAATTATGAAACTTAAGAATTGTACTTTAATATATTTTCGCCTGATCTTGATATTTGTTTTTGTTCGTGCTCTAAAAGCATGTGTGCATTACTTTTCAGCCTACTCTCGTATTTTTTTAGGATATCCCTTAAAAAATATAATTATGTCTAAAATTATAGCTGCGCTCCATTTTTACGACTATTTAAGGAGTCTTCAACGGTGAAATCCGGCCGGACCTTGACATCTGGGACAATGAAGATACTGCCAATGAGAGAAAATTAATGATGCGAGCCAGCTAATAATCCCCGGACGGTTCTCTTAGTCCCTTTGGTCATAAGCTCCGGATTAGGCTGGCATGTCATCAGATGGCCCAGTAGCCGAGCTGCCAGATTTATGCGACTCTCATGTCCGAGGTAGGGTGAAATCGGGCGACCATAGGGTCAGAGGCCCCACGTCATCAATCTGGCTGGCCTAGGCCGGCCTAACATTAAGGTCAACTCATTCCACTTAATATTGAGGAGTTTCAGACCTTATAGATTAACTTTTCGCGTACTCTCTCCAGGAGTTCCATATTTTCCACGTAGACTAGGATTTAGAAATGAAGAAACTTCTGGAGATGCCGCAACAGTAACTTTAACGGAGTCATCCGCTATGTGTGCATTAGAATGCAACAATTTCAGAGAGTAAAAATCATTCGCCTTGACCGGGATTCGAACCCGGATCCCTCGATATCCGGCCGAGTGCTTTAGCCAGTTAAGCTACCGAGACGTCCTCTTACACTCTGAAATTTTTTACTCTCTGAAATTGTTGCATTGTAATTAGAAATGAAACTTGAAAGTCACTTGAGCGATTAGCTCCTCCGGGGTAGTCATTTACGTTGAAATTTGGAACACTTTACAGGACACCTAAGAGTGGTACCAATAAAATCGATCGTCTCCGGCGCTGCCTTATCTGCTCAAACAATTCCAAAGGGATATATCGCCTTCAATTTCGCACTGATTTTCTTCCGTTCAAGAGATCTATTTGCCTCACGCGAAAATTCAGAGGGACTTCTCTTTTATTTCCCTCGAGCCCACTTTCGATTAAAGCGCACCCAGTCAAGGGACCGTTTAGTTTTCAGATTCAACCGCTCGGAAAACGGGAATGTAAAGCAAACAACCTGTCGCCTTTGTTAGGCCGGAAGAAATCATTACAAAGTTGAAATGCTTCATATTATAGGAGATGCAGAAGAGAAATTTAAAAAACACTTTCTTTGAATCACGTATTCCCCCAACATGTACTCATCTGGAGGAAAAATAGAGAAAGGTTTTAAACACTAATTTTCAGGAAATGATAATATTGGAGTCACTTCAAGCGAAAGACAGGAGGAAAAACAAAATTTTTTGACTGTCATGGATAAAATTAGGTCATAAATATACATGAATATAATTTAATTTCATACCCATAATACGAGCGGTGTATTACGTCAATGCGTCTGTATACTCATCTATGCAGACAGAATATTCCTGTTTCTATACTCTATTGGTCCCAGTCAAATTGTAGAATTTATTATAAGATCGCACGATGTGAGTTCACCTGATTATTTTTCGTGAATTATTATTTGGTGCCCTTCATGCCTTCGAAATTAATTATTTTACTAGTCTAACCTCTTCTCATCGAGACAGGTATCGGACAAAAAAACCCTCCAAACCTACCCAAATGGCTATGTTTGAATTGAAAACCTGTTTGCGGATTAAAAGTTATCTACTCTATCTAAATGAGTTATTCTTTCTGATACCTCACTAATATATACATTTTGATTAATCAGGATACCTTTAGGCCAACTTCATGCAATCATTCATCAAATCAGCATCATAAATGAGCGCCATATGATTTTCTTCTCCTCGTGTGCATGAAAATAGCCACTGGTGAAAACTGCCGTGCGACTATTGTCATTAGTTTCATCTTCATTAATGTTACAGTAAAATTTGGCAATAAAGATCATTTTAGTTTAACATAAAGGTAACACTGATCTCTCGGTTCTTATTGAGCAAAATAAAAATCATAAGCGTCATCATCAAACCGACTTTAGGGTTGATAGGTGATGATAGAGTTCACCCAACACTAAGGCTAACAAAAATTGACACATCAGCGTAGGGGGATCTTCCCCAATGGTGGTTATTATTTCCCAGAATGTTATGGCACCCGAAAACTCACACATCTTTGGTAAAACAGAGGGTGCTCAGAGAGGGCCTAGGAATCGAACCCGGACCCTCTGGTCAGTAGTCCAAGGCTATACCTGTGGACTATCACGGCCCATATTGAGCAAAATTTATTTTTATTATTAGTATCAGAGTAATATTTTGCTCTTTTCCCCAGTCCCAATTTTGCATCTGTGACCTTATAAGAAACATAATTTCCATGCATATACCATCTACAAATCAGAGATAGCTGTGATATGCTTTTAGAAACTTAATAATAATATTTAATCGATAAAATTTCTGCAGGTAATAATATTTATTTACTCGTAAAACAATTTGTTCGAATTGCCTTAGTTACCTTTGTTCCCATAATAACTTACAATCACAATACATTGTACCAATAATTAGTGAAAGTGACCGATAAATGGATAGCCAATGATTGAACATGAAACAGGTATTCCATTGACTTTTTGGTTCAATGTCCTAATGAACGAACCAAGTCCACGTTTTCTCCCCAAGATACCCATGATTGGTAATACTGTTAAACAACCTTTATATGCATTCGAACACAGTCCCTCTCAATGATTTTGCCCAGTAAACATAAGTATTGTAAGTATTAAGTCAATTTGTACACATCCCCCAGGAAAACGTCTCTTCAGTGGAAAGAAATTTTTTCAAAAGACCAGGCCAAAGGTCTAAGGATGTGCAAGTTCGCGGAACAGAATACTTCGTTGTCAAGGGAGAGAAGGGCTTCATTTTAAGCAAAAGGTGTCTCAAAAAAGTTAAGGGTTGGGGTCTAAAACACCACATGCTCATTCGAATTACTTTCACTCGATGTTTAAAAAACAATCTAGCTTTTCTGACTAAAAACCTCGGGTGACTGCATTCTAATTAAAGGAGCGGTCTTTCCACTTATAAATATTCAATGAATCAAGGAGATGAACATGTGAAGCGTCAAGGGCAAGACTCAAATGCAAATATGAAAAAACATAGTCGTTTAATAAATCCGAGAGAATATTTACACGTAGAGAATACAAGTTACCATGGCAGCGTGTCCAGAGGCTTGAGCACGATATCAATGCTCGATTTCAATTCTTCCCAATGTTATTCTTATCTTCTCTTCTTCTTCCGTCTTCCTGCCAATATTAGTTTATTTTCCATTCAGAGGAACAGCTAGAGAGCCGTTTTATAATATTCTCTGTATAATAAAATATGAATCTGATCTTCAACATTTTCAGGAGAAGTGAATAAAGATAATGTAAATACGAAGTCCGTCATAAGAATCGTCTGAAGCGTTGAATAAGAAAACTCGATCCATTTTGAGTAGTTAACTTTTATAAACACATTTTAAACAGTCACGTTACTATCTAGGACAGACCTCTCGTACTTGTGCTGCGGATTTTGCTGCAAGGAGGTAGTTAATGGACTTCGAAGACTATTTCACCTTTTTTGAATGTTTGTTCCTCTTCCAAAGCATCATAACATCAAGTTTCTTCGGATTTTCAATAGTTTTTAACGGCTTTATTATTTTAAAATTCTAACTACCTTCCTCATTCGCTAAATCAATATTTTCTCTACGGATATACATTTTTAGATCGTGCTCCCTCCCAATATCTACTCGATCCACTTTGTTTCTCTTTCTTGAGTTTCCTCAACAACTTCCTCTCATTCTCCATCCTTTTTTTCCGATTAACAGGGTGCCGAAATTTTATCAAGGTATAGGGACATCAACATTTTATCGTGTTCTCAGAATGTGAGCGATGAAGCTCTGGAGGCTTTACTCACAATAAAATAGCCACGCGAAAACATCAAATTTTAAACAAAAACATAAATATTCATCTATGGGGTATCTGTGTACGCACGAAATATTTCCAGAGTATATGCCCTAAATTCGTCCGAATTCGTTGAATATTACACTTTTGTGGAAACCATAGTATAGAAAACGCCATTCGTGTGTTTAAAAAATACAACGACGATTATTGACGGGATATAACAAAAATATGCACGGAAATTTTACTCAAACAGTTGTTTACAGACGTCATTGTTTTTCGTTTTTCCTGGAGAACTGAATAATTTTAGTGAAAAGGTGGAAATTAGTCACGTGGAATATGCCATGAAGAGAATTAGAAGTGCCGCGTATTCGATAGTCTAAGGAGGAAACTTGTGCTGGCACAAGTGTATCTTGTATATCGCCTCTTTTTTATGACGAATGGACTCTTACGTCAGACGAATCAGGTTGGCGTCCTAGTGAAGATGATGCACAGAAGAGTAATGACAGACGAAACGAAACGGTGAAGTCATGTGAGGCGGAAGAGAGAAGAGGAACGGTGAAGCTAGGGGATGAGGACGGGGAGAGTGGGGAAATAGTGGAGGAAGGGCAAGCATGGAGGCTATCAACTTGATTTGATATCTCCTTGCGTCGGAGCCGGACGATGATGGACGGAAAAGGCCGGCCGGCATCTGGGGTTGAACGTTTGCCGAAGATTTTTTTCCACCTACTTTCCGCCAGAAAGTGCGTCCACACGAAATCGCGTAATTTGCTTGATGCTGTGGCCTCGGGAAGGTGCCACACGGCAAATCCAATCCCAAAACCTCCATCGCCCCCCATTTATCCTCCCCTTCAACTGCGACGGAATAAAATGACACCCGGCAAAGTTCTCGGGTTCCTTTAACTGAAGGTTTTGACGCGGGCAACACTTCCAACAGAGAGGCGATTAGGAAAGAAGGGGGTCGGCTTAGGAGGAAACGAGGATGACATATGACTATATATACACACACAAATATATATATATATATACACACACACACATATATATACGCAACGCACTTATTATATATATACATACATACACACACCCCTCCCAGTGACTACAACCTTGTCGTGGTGGAAGGGCTAGTGCGTTCCGATGACCCCTAGAGCTGTGCTGGCGGGAGTAATAATAATTGCTCCTGGTAGGGTCACCAATGCCAGATAGGTCGAAGGTTAGGAGCCAGATGAAAGGTAATTAACGCAGCGTCTTTTCCTCAGTGAGGCGGCTGTAATGGCGTCTGAGCCCAGTGGGTTGGCCATTAAGTGATGGTATGACGTTATAAACACTATTGAGGAAGGCAACGGGAAATATCCTCAATTACTATTCCCAAAATTTTTATGATGGACAGCATAGAGAAATTGAGTCCTGGCAACTGCGGGACTCGTCTCAAGGGGCCGTGTGTCGTGCCTGGCAGCGGAGGAGGCAAGGCTTCCGCGGTCGTCATCCCACGAAACCCTTGCAGGGGAAAAATAACAGCAGCAAGACAGAATACGAAATTAGTTAGAATAGGAACATGGAACGTCAGGACAATGTTGAGGACAGACAAATTAGAGAATATTAAGCGAGAGATGGAAAGAGGTAATACAGATATTTTAGGTCTATGCGAAGTCAGATGGAAGGATAGCGGGGATTACTGGAGTGACAATTATAGAGTGATATACAGCGGCGGGGACGAGAGCCAACGAGGGGTTGCCGTAATATTAACTAAAGGGGTAGGAAGCGGCGGTCAACATAGAGTAAGCAACGGATAGAATATTACTCTTAGAGATTAAAGCAGAACTGACGAAATTGGTCATTGTTCAGGTATACATGCCACCGAGTATCCACAGTGGGAAAGAAGTCGATAGGATGTCCGATGAGTTAGAGGATATAATCGCGTGTGTTCCTGCAGGGAAATATTTGATAGTAATGGGGGTTTGGAATGCGACGGTAGACGAAGGAAGAGATGGTGATGAGGTAGGGGACTATGGCTTAGGCACGAGGAATGAACGCGTGGAGAAAGCAATTGCTTTCTGCAGGAGACGGGTTAGTCATCACCAACACATGGTTTAAACACCACAAAAGGCGTAGGTATAGAATGATCTGGTACGGAAGGCGTTGGTATACATGGAAAATGGCAGGTGACTCAGAAAGGTATCAGTTAGATTACATTATGGTAAGACACAGGTTTAGGAACAGTGCGATAAATTCGCAGTTTTCCCGGAGCGGATGCAGACTCTGGCCACAATTTCGTTGTTATGAAATATAACGCCCGTCTCAAAAAGATAAAGCAGGAGTATTGGGTTAGGAAATGGAATGTAGAAGAATTGAATGGTTTAGCGAGGAAGGAGTATCAGCAGCCTGTAGAGAGTATGGACCCTAGAGTAGCTAAAGGAAGTTCATGTCCCATTAATTAACTATTTAAGTTAATGTCCTATGAATATTGTTCATTAATAGAATCTCTTTTTAGGACCCGCTATTATTCTATTAGATGAGTATTTCGTACAAGGCCGGGACAGCTTCAACCACATGTGCTGATGACAACAATGGTCGTGTAGGGTCCCTTGTCCTCACCGATTGTCGAAAAACTGTCCGAATGATAGCCGGTTAACTGAATTTAGGAATATCAACATTGCACACCATTTTAACCGAACGTAGACGAATGATACGTAGACGGATGCTTCACCACATGCACTTGAATATCCAGCATTGACTGTTCGCCACTTTATGGCAAAAACTTCTATCACCGTCCTTGATCATCGTCCTTATTCGCCAGATCTCGCCCCCCTGCGATTTTTCCCTATACCCAAAATGCAAAAATGTAAAGAGGGGACATCACTGGGAAGATGTGAGCACAATAAAAAAATAAAGACGAAACAACTAAAATGCCTAACTGGCGAGGACTTCCAAAGGTGCGTTAAATTGTGGAAAAGAAGATGGAATAAGTGCAACGAATGGAGAGCACTTTGAAGGGGAAAAAAATCGAGGTAGACTAAATTTTACAAAATGAAGTTTTTATGGCATCAGTCCGCGTATTTATTGGACAGACCACTTATAATAGCATGCTTGCCACATTTGCTAAAAATTAATTATACATCGAATCTATGAATTTTCATGACTTCCCGCTTCCCATTTTCAAATACAGATGTGTAATCAAAGAAGAATAAATCACAGGATAATTGATTAATACCAGATATCTGAGCTTTTTCTATAAAAGTTTTGCAAGCTTAGAAATGAGCGCTGACATAGAAAAGCATAAGTAGAATTAACTTATAACAAGAATGGATATAGAAGGGAAATTTATTCAATATTTTCACCCAGAAACACTGGAAAAACATAATGAAGTTTAAATGGATTCATGTCAAATGCTCGAAGACCTATTATTAAAGTTCAAATCTACTGTCTGAATTATTGCTGTTTTTCGTTATTTAAAAAAAATAGATTCCATAATAAATTCATGATACCGGGTTTGGAAAATCTCTTAAAAGAAATAATCTAGTGTTCCGGAATTATTTATTTAAGAAGGAATTAATTTGTAAACGTCTACTGCTAATGTCCTCTAAAACCGAGTGGGACGCAGTAACACAGTATTTTTGAACGAAAAAAATCATTCACCACTTGCGAAAAAGATGAGAATATGAAATAAATCGACCCTATTGCAGATAGAAAAACATAACTCTTTGCAAACACTCATTTTAAAAGAACATGAACGGGACATAAAAGTCTTATTTTGTACTTTTCTTCGATTACTGAAGAACAGCGACACACCCATACAGTGTCTCTACAAATTTACGACGAGTCAAATGAGCTGATGGATTGTACTACCTGTTAGAAATGTGAATCAAATGAAACGAAGCAATGAAAAAAAGTGGGAAAAATCAACTTGAAAAGTGGTTTCCAACACTTTTGAATGGGAAATGGAAGACTGGTGAGGACAAGTCCCCACTCCCTTTTCACCCGTCAAAGTCACGACGGTGGAGTGACAAATATACCTCTAGCGTGGCACTCGAGGGCTGCTCGATAAACGCCCATAAATTATGGCAGGAAGTAGAGCCACCCGTAACTCCTCCACCCGCCAAGCGCGGTCCGGATGGGCCTTTTGACATCGCCATGCAATTTTGAACCACCATTATCATGCTGTCTTATATTGCTATTATCAGCCATGGAATTATATGCAGAATATCGAAGCTGTAAATAGTAATCTATGCTGTATCACATTAGAGGCTAAATTTACAATGCATAAAAATATGCTGATTCGAATAACGGTTAAAACAGCAAAGCAATAGATTTGAAAAAGATTGAGTTATACATTGAATTGAGGCATAACACAGGCCTTCAAAAAAAATTTTTTTTTGGTCCCGGGAATCTTTGTGAATGATGATTTTAACTATATTTGTAGAGCTGAATCCAAATATGAAATCCGTTTTTATTTAACAGCTCTACTTTTTTAGATATGGCACATCTTACGATTAGTTGTTTTAATATTTGATATATTCCGGAAAATAATTTTCAAAGTTAAATAAATCTATAAGTATACTAATTTATAACCACTCTGCGGTGTTCCTTTTATTTTCAATAAACTGTCAATAAGTTTTATGTATATTTCTATATTGTAGGCCAATGAGATTAAAAAAACAAAAATCGTTTGTATCGACTTCGGTAAAAGATTTATTGATAGCTCCAAGCGTAGTTTAAAATGTGTACTTCTTCACAATGGTAACAGGTTTCGCACAATACCAATCGCTCATTCAACTAAAATGAAAGAAGAATACGATACAATAGCATTGGTCTTACAGAAGATAAAATGCCAGGAACATCGCTGGGTAATATGATATGGGAATATTATATTAATAATTATTAATCTAATATTCCCATATCATCATGTAGAAGATTTTTTTACGTAAGTAACAACATATCTATATCTTGAAAACTATAGCTGATAGGAAAAAACTAGTGTCATAATTGGATTCAGCACCCCAATTGTTCTTTAAATCAGCATTAAAAGCTCCGGCACCAAAACCACTGTTGGCCTGTGTTATTAATATAATATTCCCATATCATCATCGTAAGTAACAACATATCTATATCTTGAAAACTATAGCTGATAGGAAAAAACTAGTGTCATAATTGGATTCAGCCCCCCAATTGTTCATTAAATCAACATTAAAAGCTCCGGCACCAAAAACACTGTTGGCCTGTGTAATCAATCTGGGATATGCAAATGTATATCCACATATATTCATAGAAATATAAATCTGCTAAACCTCCACGAGGACCTGTAGAAATGGGTTATTAATATAAATGAAATGGTTTTTGGCAGTCGTAATTATTTTATGTTTAGTGGGTTCAGATTTCTGGAAGTATTAATCTATAACTATTGCTTTAACAACAATGTGTACGAGGAAAACATAATTCCTTATACAAGTCAGGTTCATTTCTTTAGGCAGTCAATTTGCCTTTGATTCTCGATGTGCCCCGCCTACCAATGTAATGCCGAGCAATAATCAATCGGTGTTGTCATGAGTCATTACAAGTAATATCTATTTGGTATCTCAAATATTGCATGTAATATCCGCGTTTCCTGGTTCTCCTAACCTGGGCTCTCTAATAATAATAATATGCTTATCATTCCTTTATAACGATTTCTCACGCAACTCAAAAGCTTTCTCTGTTATCTTTTATAATTCAAAAATCAGGCTCTTCTGCGCTGAGATTCATGCAATCATTTCGACACGATGACTTACTGTCGCAAAAATTCACCTCTTTTTACCATTTTCATTCGAAAATTTCTGTGTGTCCTTTTGATGTAGCAATGTTTCTTCAATGCTGCTTCAGAGATATTTCTACTGTGTTTTCAACGTTTGAAATGCGATATTAGGGTGACAGTAGTGCTAATTTTGATCAGCAATGCTAATTTTTTATCTTTTGTAGTCCCATACGTAAGGTTATATGGACTAATTATTCCATAAATGCATCAATGCGCATTTTTTCAGATTTGAAAGGAGATCTCTCTCATAGGGTCAAACTCAATTACTTTTGAAATCGTTAGGAAGAACCCAGAAACCTTTTTTGCTTCTTATATCTCGGTAGATGATCAGACAATCGGTGAAAATTATGATGCTGCAAGTTGTTTTGGAATAAATGCCTTTGATATATTTGGAAAAATGAGGGGTCGATCACGCGTCTCTGACGGACACCGGGGACAATATTCACGCATTCATAACCAAGTCCATCAATCATTAGTTATTATTTATATCACGAGAGAAAAACCATAATCGTTTTGACTCCTTTTTCGTTAATTCTTTATAATTTCGGACTTGTTAGGTAAGGAGTTCGAACAATGTATTGAAGTAATAAGGCTTGTGAAATAAATGCATTCATTCATCAGGGGACCAGTTCCTTTCCATTTATGAGACCTGCGGTTGCCATAATATTTTCAAATTTAAGCTTCACCTGGACTTATCTAGAAGCTAATCACCTGAATAACTTTGCCACCTCATAAATCTGATATCGTAAACATTATCGATTATTTCAATATAGTCGATTCAATATATCAATTTGCTTAATCCAACTCGAAAGGGGTGAGGATATATAGTAAAAGGCGTTAAAATGCATAATCCTGAAGTATATGAAATCCCATATGAGCGTTACGAAATTTAATTTCCACTAATCAACATCTTTAGGAATACTCTATTTGTCACAGTCACCTTCGTCGTCTTAATGGGTAGACTATAGGTTAGAATTATGGTTGTAATTATCCCTGAAAGTTTTTACATGTCGTCGTGGATCATTATAGCATTTCTTCCAGCCCTATACTCGATTTAAACCACATTATTTCCTTCGTGTCTTTGTGCTTTCTAACTTCTTGATAATTGCAGTCGAAGCTTATATTGTCAATCTTTTAGCGTCCTCTTTCTCACTGACTCAGGACTCTCTGGCTCCAAACAATATAATAGGATTATTTCTGAACGATTTTAGGCATATAGGCAATAGGCATTTTTGAACAGTAATATTAAACACGTCAAGTAATGTATTCGCCTTCTCTGTACCCTACTTGTATTTCCTTCTTGATAATTTGTTCCTACCCCCTGTGTCATCGAATAAGTCCATTATTCAAATGCCAATTCCCTTCACAACCAACTTTGCCCCTTCTATTAGCATACAGCAATCCTTTATCTCCCAAAAGGACTTGCACTCAGTTTTTCCACCTTCTTTGATTTTTGCTCGACGACTTCTTCATATCCATCACCTTATGGAAAATATCGACCTTTATCTCTCTATTCCATTCACTTATCTCCTCTACTTTTCTTTATAACCAGAGTCTTTTTTATACCCAAAAAAGACTGAAGAACATTGATTTTCTTCCGTAGAGTTATGCCGGAGACAACATTTTTTTTATTTTATTGTTGGAAAAAAGGGAATCTATTGACAACAACATTAGGTATGATCAACGGGACCACCTAAAATATTCATAGCAAGAGTAAAGTCGAATATTTTAATTTCTCCGACTTCACGCCAAGACAAACGATTTAATTAAACCTCCCATTTGTATACATTCCTCCTATTCCCTTCCCTATACGCTTTAAAAAAAGCTATTATCATCAAATTAGCGTTATTCGCCGATCCTCTCCCTCGTTGAAGCAAAAATTATTTATTGATTTTTCTTTGGCTGTGTACATCTTTCAAAATTTAGGTCATTTCCCCGAAACACATCGTGGAAATCCTACTCACCACTTAGTCACCTGTCGGGCTCCATTACACTTTCTTCCGCCGGGCCTATGGGAGTGATGTAATTGATAGACCCACTCTACTCCTCGGGATATCAATAGTGCGCTTTCTCCTCCGAAAGAAGCCCTCCTAAATTGCCAATTTCTCAGAGACCTACTCCCACGATCGAGGGTGAGATCTCGCTGTCGCGAAATACGAAGCGGAATTTAATAACTACGTGGTGATAAAACGGAATCAAAAACCAATAAATTCCACAACAAGAACATAAGGTGACGAAGTCAATTTGCCAAAACTGAAAAGGGGCATTCCAATCTTACATGACATTAATATAAGAATCGAGAAGATCGGTTTTCGGAAGGCCAATATTTTAGTAAACATCATCTTACACTACTAGAAATCCTGTGCTTATTTTATAATTAACCATCTAGGTGGTACTAATGGAAATTAGCAAGGTTATCTTTCTTCTTTTACGCTAAAATGATAAGAACATATCAAAAAAGCAACAAACTTAAGTCAATAATTCCTAGAAATACGCAATATGGCTGAGAACCGTATAAACTGCGGTTACTACCGATATAATGTTCATCTGTTTTCGGCAATCAAGTGTCAAAATTTTGTTTTGGAAATTCCAATGCAAAAATTTACATTTTCTCCATGAGGAGAGAACAAAATAAACAGAATGCATATTACAAACAGATCAAGACGCTATGGAATACTAACAATCCATGAACGTAACATTTATTAACCTAAGGGGCACATTGCCTTTCTCAGGCTGAGCATCGGTCGGAGGAGATTAATTCGTAATATATTATTCTCATATGTAGACACAGGGGCATGGTAGTTCAGCGGGTAGAGTCCGGGGCTCTTGACTACACGTTCCGATTTTGCTTCCGAGTGACGCCTCTGTGCACCCTCAGTCTCCCCCAAGCTAAGTGATTTTTCGAGTACCAGATCTTCCTGGGAAACCACAGATGTTAGAGAGAATTGATCTTCCCTACCCTCATGTGTAAATACGTAGCCCCCGAACGAGATGTGTACGAGCCGCATAGGGCTTACGACTATAGATCGTAGGGTAGTAGTAGAGAAGTTCGTAGTATGTGTGTAGGGTGAACCTTCAACTATCAAATCATACCTGCATTTGTGTTTATTAATGTGGGTTGACAAAACGTATCCGATGATTTGATTAAGTGAACATAACAATTTTTATTTATAAAAACTTCATTTAAATTTTTTTTTCGAACCCTAGTAGTATGATGCCAATCTTATTCTCATCCTTGTCACTGTTATCTCATTTGCTCCGGACCACCATTCAATCACTTTCCTGGTGAATTATCCCCAAAAACGTATTAAAATATAATAAGCGTTAAATGTTTTACTCGTCGAAGTAAAAGTATGTAGGAATTCCAACTTAAGTTCTTAATCATACGGTTTGAGTGAAGATACTTGCACACTCTTTCAATCAATTGAGAAAATATGCCACGATCTTTATTGATAAAAAAATTCATCCAATCAGATTCCATTGAATTTCATCTTAAGAAAAAAATACAGCCGACTTTTCGCTCCGGAAGTTCGTTTGGTGGAAATGATAACTTTTATATATCTGACTTGAGGAGGAGATGAAGACGAATCCAATGGCGATGATTGGGTGATGCTTTGAAAGGAAAAAGTTACAGATAAGATGAGTCAGGAACCATCAACTGTTATTAATTTGGCATTAAAAGATCTCTGAATCGTTAAGACGCACATCTGACACAAAGGAAAACCTGAGAGGAGGCGAAGGGTGGATGGGGAAGGGAGGGGAGAAACGGGGGAGAGTAAAATTATCCGAAGATGGATAGAGGGCGAGGACGAGAGGGAGAAAGAGGGACGGGGTGGGGTGGCATTCCAGTAGATAAGAAAGGTGAAGCGAGGCAACAAAGATTGAGAACCTCTCTTCCTGGTCCCAGAGCGGGGTGGGAAAGCAGGTCGATTCCCTCGTCACACTCTCCTCCCCCGTAGTTGAATGCACGCATTATCCACCCCCCTCCTCCACTCTCCCTCGCACACACTTTGCAAACGAGAGAGAGAACACCCACGATCATCCCCTCATCGATGCTACTCCTGCCACCCTGCCCAACCACGCTACGCTCATCATTCCTTATCTGACCTTCTCCTTTCCCTCGGAGAGGGAACTATCTATTCACCCTTCAACCCTTAAACTCCTTCCCATACCCGCCCGAAGCCTCTTCCGTCTCTTAACCGGATCATATTCAAACACTCCCTCATCCCAGCGGTGGATAGAAGACGTTTCGATAAGTCATATTATCTGCGATCCATCCATCTATTGTCAAAGGAATGCAAGCCAAAAACCAAAGAAGGCGCCGAGAAATAGTGACAACATTTTGGTGGCAACAGATAGACTGTGAAAATTTTACCCGGAAAAGTTTTTAATAGTTGTGATTAAAAAAACACTTCCTAGGCAACAAATTGCAAAAGAGTTCCTTTTCTCTTAGAATTATGATTTTCCCCTTAGTTTAAATCATCAACGAAAATAAGAATCGCAACTCCGTCTCTCCCCAGTAGTAAATAAAATAATAACTGAGAAATGCAGTTCTGCGACTACAATGCTTAATCATAAACTCGACATTTTCCTTTAAATCATGGTGAGAGAAGCCTTTCGATGATTATAAATTAGGGATGACTATAGCGATATATGTTGGGATTAAAACTAATCCAGTTTATGATCAGAGAAATTTTAATATATTATCTTAATAGGGCCCGCCTTCATCTAGCAGCATAATAGCAAAGGAATGATCCCGGTTGAGTATTCGTATTTCTCCTCAATGAAAGCTCCGGGTAACTTTCAAACGACGCGAGAGTTCTGCTCTTGCTGTGAATAACTCGGGAGAATCAGAAAGGAGGAGAGTAATTTATAAAATGAGGACGGTATTTCCATTTGAGAAGAAAATTCAATTATTTAACGGTTTCTTATCTTTGATTCATATTTAAATCAGAAAAATCTAAATTTTTTTTCAGACATTATCACATTCGAAGTAATTCACTCTAACGAGCGCTGGACGATGAAAAAATATGATAACAAAGGAAATAAATTCAACTATGGTAGCCAAGCAACCGTTATGGTCACTGTAATGAATAAACTCGATGAATTACATACCTACAATTATATAAATTGTATAAAATGGTTAGCACAATGTTCTCAACATGAGGGAATAAAGGTAAAGAGACGTTTCATTATATTTTCAAGAATTTCACATAGGAAATATTTATTATTACCTACGTTGTTAAAGTCCACTCGCTTCAATCCGTCCACGTAAAAAGTAGAGGCAAATATCCTCAAGTATTCCAAAATTTTCCCCTGTTGGAATTGGATACAATAAGAGCCAAAGATTTTATCTCACCAAGCTGAAAACTCAATCAACCTGAACTAATGCTAAAAAATCATTTATAAGGTTCCGTTTCAACTCTATCAAACATTTCCAAAGTATTCAATTGTATATGTTAACGACAAATGCTACCATTTCACAAAATTAAATAGTTCTCATTGTCCTTATTGTGCATGGTGAGAGGCCTTAGAGTGAGAGAACCTTAATAGTCTCATCATCCCAATTTACGAGGAGATTTCAAAATATTGAGAAGAGGTTATAGGAGAAACCTTGGAAGGATTTTCAAAACTGATGTTATTTCAGAACTCTCTTAAGCGAAGCTAACGAACCAAGGGAAGGAAGGAAGTCCTTGGATGAACCTCAAATCTATCTCCCTTGGCCAAAAAAGATATATATCCTCTCTTTTCTTACAAATGTATGAGAGATACAATCATGTTCAAACCACCATTGAGAAAGGCAACAAGAAAACACCTCAATTCTCTCCCCATGATTAAATCATCAGCAAAATTAAGAATGAGTCCTGGCAAGCACAAGCTACGGCTTATTGGGCTGGGTATCGTGCCTATAAACGGGAGGGACAATAATTCTGCTGTCGTCATCACACAAAATCCTAATTTTATTAAAATAAATTAAAAGAAAGTGTGTGTGCACAAAATGTTTATCAAAAAGAGTGAGCGTGATAATTTAATACATAATTTTTTTTAATTGAGTTTGGCCAACTATGGACCGCAAAGACCTCAAGACTTCTGGTTTTTCTTCTTTCTTCCTTCCCAGGACTTCTTCATTTTCTCCCCTACTTTTCGTCGTTGTTCTTCGGTCCATACCCTCTCTGTTTTTTGTGCTGGTTGGTCTTCAGTAAATCTTGTATTGACTATTAGTTTTCCGCACCTCTCCCTGCTGTGAACCACTTCCTCCGTTAATCCAATATTTCCCGCACCCCTCCTGGTCTCCTCTAACTATCCTGTTGTGTGCTATAATTTTGAAATACAGTTGAATATTATTTTTGTTAATCTATTTTCATCCAATCGCTTTAGGTGTCCATAGAATTTCAATCTTCTTTTTCTCATCGTATCTGTGATTTTCTCGGCAGTCATATATACTATAGATCCTCATTTTTTCTCTTAATCCAAATATTTTCTGTATATTTCAATGGTCCTCGGATTTTCCTCTAAATATATATATATATATATATATATATATATATATATATATATATATATATATATATATGATTTCTTCGAAGTAACACGGAAGTGTTGAATAAAAAACTTAGACAGTAACACACAGCACGAGAACACATAAAAAGAACACTCACAATAATATCTTGACAATTTCGAAGGACTATATATATATATATATATATTAGGTAGAAGAAAGTACAAAGAGATAAACAATATATTCAACCGATTTTTCTCATAAAGATATATAATTAACTGAGGCCGGAAACTATATCAGCGTAAGAATCATTTTGAATGACTCAGTGCAAGGACAATAAAAGTTTTCACAGGAAGGTTGGATTGTTGAAGGTTGGTGGTTGAAGGTTGCTGATTGAAGGTTGGTCCTGTGCAATGCCCCAAGTTGGAGCATTGCACAGGAAGCGTTGTCAGGAGGTAGGAAGAAAAAATTCGTGCACGGCACCAAATATATGTTAGGAATTGTTAGTTCATTAATTAAACCATATAAGATCCTAGATAAAGCAGCGTTGATTGGGAGGGAAGACGAAAAGAGATGTGGAGAAAGACCCCGCTTAGGTATAAACAGGAAAATGCTAAGTATACCGACATAATAGACAATAAAAGCAGAAAATAGTTTAATGGAAGACTACTCCAGACCAATATGGACATTAAGCAGCTAAGAAGAACAAGGCTAGATATTGCAAATTTAGTGTGGAGTGGTTATGAGTTTATACGTCTTGCCCACTGGTTCACACAAAACCTATATTGACCGGCAGATTACTGTTAATAATAAAATAAATTTCATAAAACACAAATGATGCAGCAAAATGGAGGAGGTTTCTGCATGTCTCTCTACTCCCAACTATTCCTGTTAAGTATGTTCTCAAATATGATACGTTGGAAACAAGTAGCCTAAAAGATTTCAAGGCGATAAGATGCAAGATTGAGCTGTGCAGTAGCAATAAATGACATATCACTTCTTATGTGAAACTTATTCATTATTATAATAATTGTTTTCACTATGTATGTTGCAATAATTATTAGTTTATTATTGGAATAGTACATCAACGTTTAAATGTTATAGCTTCATGTATGTTGGATGCAGATATAGAGTATTGGTCTAAATAGGATTTTGTTTTTGAGCAAATTTAAAATATTAAATTCCTTTCATTTTCTAACATCTTTTATGAAGCCACATCGGAGGATACTGCTAATCGAAAAATCCGTAAAGAAAAGGGGAACATTGCGAAAAATCGGTCTATACACGCTGTCACAGTATTTTTTTTTAATGTCCTCGAGTATAGCAGGGCCTTTTCTCCTGGAGGTGATATTAAAGTAAACCTAAGTTTTTCCCAGGGGATTCAGCCCAAGCTGTAACCACCAATCCTCAAAAGAGTGTTCTCGTTAGATAGGCCATTTAGCAAATACCAGTGAATAAATTTCATAGCAAGAATTACGATTATTATTATGACAGGAATTTTTGCTAAGTGAATAGCATGCCCAAGTGTCACACCTAAGCTCCTGTAACCAGGCAAGGGTGGATTACAGCGATGGAACATGAGAAAAATCAACTTTGCCATCATCTGCTATTTGGATAACTGGTTATTACAAGTACTCGTAGTACTGGACGAATGTCACAAGTTATTCCGAATGTATTTTTTCAATTAATTTACTATGCTGCTAATTTTAATTCAATCAAATGATATTACAAATTAAAATAGCGTGAAAGGTTAAAAGGCTTTACTGGTATAATTACGAAGTGGGAATAGTAACTGCAGGTTCTGAGGATTTTTTGTATGAAAAAGCAGAACACTTTTTCAAATGAGTGGAAAAATTTTATATTTTAGCAAAGCAATGAAAATAAACATTTTAAAAATTCTAATGATATCCATTGGATTTAATCCCTATCCCCTCCAAATTTTAGTACCACCGGGGATAATATGACAATATAACCACGAGATATATACGACATGTGAAAGGACAAAATATTTATAAAAAATGACCCTCATAAAAATTAACCGAAGAAAAAGAAACTTTTAAATACACTCAAGTTAACCAAACAAAATATATTGGAGAACTAATTTCTATTACGTAACGCACGAAGAAAGAATGAAATACTTTGCATTTCTACATTTCTTTTTGCGTTACAAATAATGGACTTCCACAAAATATCGGCCTTAACCATCTCTTCAATTTATACCTCATATGTAATTACTCCCTGTACCTCAATTACTTCCCTGTAAAACCAATATTTTGAAATGACTTCGTGGAATAAATTGGTCAATAATTATTTATTTGTCCATAGTAATGCGCAATTAAAGCTGAAACGATTATTTAGTCAGGAACATTGCTGTAAACGTAAATTATTTTACAGTGTTTGAAGAGTAGAATGGTTGGGTATAATTTTGATTAACAAAGCTGCAGTAATAAAATTCTAAATCGAATGAAATCTTCACCAGTTGTTACGAATATTTCTTCTTTTGAATTTTCATAATGATTATTTATCACACTTATAGAGAAGAGAAACATGTTTTCTAGCTCAGTAAGAATAATTACTCGTATGAAAAACACTTTCCTAATACAAAAACCCATGAGAAATGCGTTCCACGGATTATGAGCACTTTCATTTCCGTTAATATTTGCAAGTATACTATTAACGCAGTGTGTGAAATATATATCGCGGAATTAAATCAAGCCTTAAAAATTATTTTCCACATGCCTTCACTCCAGTGAGAGATACGGAGGGACAATGAATGATAAGCTTCTTCGAGATAGATTGATATGCGATTTAATCCAGACCTTTTTCGATTTCAAGCGAAAATGAGACGCAGCGAACCTTCTGTTCTTTACCATCTCTTCAGATTATGAAGTAGTACAAATGCACAGATATATAATAACTATTGTACGCGGCAATTATAAATATATGTAATATATCGGATAGGTGAATCTCAAAGCAAAAGCAGAAAAAAATAACCTTCACCACTTATAAACAGCATTGTAATTAGCTGTGAGGGAAATAACATAAAGAGGGGGGAATCAAAAAACTCCTAGTATCCTAATAATATTGTTTGGTTAATAACGCATTATTATCACGCTATGGATAAAAATTCATGGATTAAAAGGTATGTCTCGAAAATCATTAAATTATTGACAGGGGATAGGGCAGAGTGAACGAAGACTAACAGTTTTCGAAAAGTGATCCCCACTCGTTATCATTAAAGGGCCTGGAAGGGTCGATTCAGGGGATGAAACTAATTTAACCCCGTTCCACACTTTTATTGGTGTCGAACTGTGGCTACCGCAAGGCTTAACGATTGGGAGGCAGGGTAGTCGGGGATAACCGGAAAAGCGGCGGCCACCCGGCTACCCTGGAGATCGGATAACAGAGCCCTCATGCCCTGGGGCCATGTCGAGATTAAGGTTGGGAGAAGGGGATGGAGGGATAGAGTAGGTGGAGGGGAGAGTAAGTCCAAGCAAGGCTCAGGAGAATCAGAGGGAAGAACCATCAAAAGAAATCCCCCTTCTATCCGAGATCAAGTCGGGAAGGTTTCGGGAGAAATCTCAGGACAAAGATCTCATGGCAGTAGGAAATTCTCCGTGGATTCAGTGACAGCATTAGAAGGGTGAAAGGCTTCAAGCAGGAAATGAGAGTTTGTGCGCTGTGCCCCTTCGTGGTCGTCCCCTTATTCTTTAGAGGGGAGGACGGGAGGAAATATTTTCAAATTAGAGCGGGCATCTTTCGTCTCACAACATGGTTTTTTGGGGGTGGGTGAATGGAGGGAGGGGAAAGTTTATACGGTTAGGTAGAAGAAAGAACACAAAACACTGCATTTCCCTGAGCTCACTATCCTCAAACCCATGTAAGTTCGAGGAAATGAATTTTCACTCGGGAATGTTTTCTTACCAATTTTCGATCCAAACCTCTTAAGTGCAAGACGTTTAATTATATTAATAGATATAACAATGAGAAGCCCGAATTCACTTGAACGGCAGGAGTATTAATAAAAGAAGAAAGCTTTGCGTTCCTACGATGGAACGTAACCTTTTTCACCCGAGTGCAACCTGTTAAGGTAACCATGAATATAAAAAATTATTCGTATTCCGCTAAGAAAATCTTTCCTAAAAATGATACTTACTTGTACTTTTAAAAATGTGAAAATAATAATTATTTTTACATTTATAAACTTAATTATTAGAATTTAATTTTTTTCACCTAAAATATTAATAATATTTCATAGTACTCTCTCAAGTTGGCATTGATGTTGCCCTAGTTTTTGCTGAATTTAAATATACAGGTATATGTCAGTTCACAAACATCCAAATAAACTCCTCTGAACGCAATTGCACTTTTCATATTTTATATGACGAAATCCATAATTTCTTTAAAGGAGAGGTTAATATTCTACTTGCAATTTTAGCTTGTTCGGAATTACAATATGATAGAAGACCACAATGGTAGATTTTTTAATTTCCGCCTGACTATCCAAAGAGAAAAAATTCATGAAACTCTTCCATACTCACGTTAACGTCATGTTTATTTGCTGTGGCTCTTCGCTTTCTCCTATCTGGTAGACTCAGCGCATCTCAGTATGTCCATTGTTTGTTGTCAAAACAAAGCCTTCTTTTCTTATTGACTACCATCTCGCCCTTCGTTCATCACTGTATCTTATTTCTCATTGAGTGATTTCTATCCGGAATATCACAGTTATTTCCTCTAGTTGACCTTATACATGCTCTGCTTATCCCTGCCCGTGACTACTTTTCCCAATGCGAATTTGAATCAAAACTAAATTAACTAAGGCCGTATTTCGTTATGATAATGGCATATTATCATTAATATGCTCTATATTTACTATACATCTTCTCAGCATCATGTTCAGCTCTTTTGACATTCAGTAGATTCTTCCCCTCTCAGCTATTGAATACTCGCTCAACTATTACTATAAATCCCACCCAATTTTCAGTTACTTGCTTCACTCCGTCATCTCCCTTTATATTTACATATTTCCTGTAATTTAATTTCCCAAATATGAAACTTATCATTGTCTGATTCTTCCAGTTTTACCTTGTGTTTCCTAGTTTCTCGGCCCTAAAAATTGCCAGGAAGCAGCATATCTCGATTTCGGAACTTTCCGTTCTCTTCTGCGCCCATTTTCAGCTAGTTTTTACTAGGGTGTAGACGAACGACTCTTGGAACGGTGACAATAAAATTCGACACCCACAACCTCGGCCGGGCACGACACATTACCATCCGACCTAGTTGCCCGATGTGCCTAATTGCCAGGATTCATTAATCTCTTCCTCCTCCTACACCATAATTTCATGGAAAGGTAGTTGATAACGTGGTTTCGAGTTACCGTTCCCTGTAGCTTTTTTAACTCGACACCATCACGCAAATGGCCACCTCGTTAGGTCGCACGTCTTAGCATCTCGCGAAGACTCATGGACCTCCTTTTGTCATGCTCCTAAACTTCAAGTTATAAGGGACTTCATCTTTAGCCCTGTCTGTAAATCGCCAAACCGTTACTCCCATGTAAAATATATAACCTATTGGGAAGTTTATGACGGCGGAGAGTGTTTTTCGCATATTATTTAATTCTAGCAACTTCAACGGGAGTAGCAACGGTGAGATTCGATTTCAAGTGCGTGCCTACCCATCTATTAATGAAGTTTTTAAATAAAAATACCAAAGAAACAGGTATACAGAGTATATAATAAATATGATAATATATCACTCAAGGCAGCTTAGGTTAAAATGATGATAAACAACAGTCGTTTTAAAATATTATTTAAACTTATTTTATCAAACATTTAAAGTCTACATTTACAAGCTCTTTAACGTAACGGGCAATTCCGAAGTGCATCCGAAATGCCCTATTTCTTTGAAACATTTAGGAGAAATGCGATACGATATGTGCAATCACCACGTGCGGTGCCTATTGGGTTTACAACGCAATAAAATCTGTCGGCGACGCTTCATCAATGGCTCAGATTACACTGTACGGGATTAATTTCACCTCGCCTTAAACGTTATCATGTCAATGTGACAAGAGTCATAATTCAATGTCTAAGATTATCCTCAATGACCCGAATTTTGACATTTGAGAATTGCATTTAAAATTTTTTCCGATAACATGCTCGTGAAAGATTTCCATTGGAATTCCGAAGCGTCTTTGGCAAATAGCTTTATCAGGGCAACGTATCATAGCCGATATAATCCGATCGACCCAATTGATATCTATCTTTCGACGACAACTCAATAAAATCCTCGGGAGTATGTGAGGTTATAAACATCACCCTTTACTTGTGTCGGACATTTAAAGACTTACTTCAAAAATTATTTTATAGCTTCGCGTGAATTAAATATGTAATGAAACATCCGCCAGACAACTTGTTTCATCAGCAAAATTATTTTAGGAAAATTGAGAAAAAATATTCGCAGTTTATCTAACGTGAACGGCATATTTCCATTGCGAGTATTTCGTGTAAATTACAATTAAGTTAAATTGAGTAAAAATTTTCTCTCAGCTTGAGGAACATAATTTACAGTAGGAGTTATTTTTAAATGAAACCCATAAAAACCTTCAGAGGTCAATTTATAAACTTAAATTACGACAATGCATTATTTATTCTCATTACTTAGCGAGTTCAATTCAGCGCAACGTTATTTTTTCCTTGTTTATGCATGTATTTTTTCCATCCCGATTCTTAACGTTCCGAACTCGCATTAAGTAACGCCGTTACATACGGGTGTAAGTGTACGTCGAATTATACTTTATTTCGGTCTCGTAGTACATTTTTTCAACTAATGGTCGATTTAAAATTCTAATTTTCCTAAAATGTACTCATACTAATGATGAATTCAAAGTTAAGCCTAGAAGTGAAAAGAATTTGTATGTTAAAATTTAAGAATATCTTCTATTCGCAATGAGCTTGGCTTACTCTTTCCATTTTTCACATTTGATTGCAGTGAATATCGTTATTACGCAAAATTATTTTTAGATAATTGGTAATCTCCTTTACGTCGACAGAATTTTCCGTACTTTTTGGGAATGAAATACCACTTAAAACGATAAAATTAAGTACCGTAAATGCCTGGCAAGGGAATTTATGAAACATGAATGGTTTTTATAGATTCTTAAGTGTATCAAATCAAAGACATTTTGGAAAAAATAGCTGAATATGTCTATCGATGCCCTTGAACTCACTTCGAAATTATTGATTCTGAACATTTTGATAGCAATCGTCGGATAGAAGGCATCAATTTAGACAAACGTTTCACCTTTGGATGCTTCAGATTCTCTACTAACAGAGAGTCTGAAGAATAGGGTGCTTTTTGGAATTCATGATTTTTAATAAACACACTTAAAAGAGCCGGTATCCAATGTCTTCGCACTTATATAAACAAACATTAGACAACGTTTAGTCCGACAACAACACTTTTTCTCAGTCAGACTTGTAAAATTTACTTTTCATTTGACTACCCGCAAGTCAACAGTTTACGTGTAGGCAAGAGATTTGGTCGATATTTAAGAGCCTTTTGCTCCGCCGCGTACTTCTTGATCACCAACCTGCAAACGACATGAAGAACCATTTTTTTCCAATTCTATTTCCCTCTTCATCTCTTCATATTTCCTATCGACCTTTATGAGGTTCAAGATTCCTATTCTCTCTTCCGGCCTTTCCTGCTCACCCGATATCCTCCCTTCCATCAACTTTGACCTTCATCATCCCAATGCCTTTCAATATCACCTCTATCCATTTTTACTACCTAATCGAATTTCCTATAATGGTTCCCTCTCACCCCTACCATACATTACGCTTGTTCGATTGACTTCCTTCCTGTTCAGCGTATTTTCTCCATTCCTCTCCTTATCCACATCTCAAAAGCCTCCAATTTAAAATCATATCTTTCTCTATTGATTGAAGTTCACGAGCCATCCATGATGAATCATTCCTTCTCGTTTACTATTAAGCTTTTACTTACTAATTTAACCCTCCCTCTTATACTGATTTTAACGTATTCCTAAAATTCTTGAGAAATCTCATACATTTCGTTTTTTGTAATTTGTTTGCATCTCATGTATCTAAAATTTCAACTTTTAAATGCCGTAAAATGTTACTACAAGTCTCTTGGTCAACTGTACAATTAGAGCTTGATAATTGGGGACTAACTGATATGACCATACCTTGCTTCATGGTATTCCTATCTTCTGCCATTTTCTAAACCTAAACTTTAAAAACCTCGGATAATAGTTAACTTCACTCAGTCACCTAATTGTCAACATTAACTCAAAATGCCAGGTGACTCAGAAAGGTAGCAATTAGATCATACAGGCAGCAGGCTGTAGAGAAAATGATGGATGACGGTAAAGAGCTGAGTACTATCGAAGAAAAATGGGAATGTATCAAGGCAGTGACTTTGAAAGCCGCAAAAGACACTATAGGAACCGTTAACGGGAAAAGGATAAGGAAACCATGGGTAACGGATGAGATGATTGCAAAGATGGATGAGAGAAGAAGATTGAAAAATGTAAACACAGAGTTAGGCAAAATGAAATACAAAGAGTTAAACAATAAATTGAGAAGGGCCACAAAAAAAGCAAAAGAGGAATGGTGGAAAACGCAATGCGAGGATATGAAAAGTTTACCTTTGTCAATAAATCAATCTTTACCTTTTGGCTGTCAAACTGTTGTGGTAAACATTACTTGTGAAATTTATTTCCTGTATAGGATTTCTCGGTTAAGAGATCAAATTCTCCAATCTAATTTTATATTATAAAATTCGATTATTTTTTTTAAACAAAGCATCCAAGTAACATTATCTGGAGGCTAAAATTTCAAACGACACAAGCACCAACCTCTGCAAGACATCTTGTTTCTACATTCAAGTGTTGGGTATTTCGGTTGGTTAGGAATGTTAGAAGATGTAATGGGCATCCATGTGCAACCCAATCCAAGGTAAAGCGCTGTTTAGCGTCTCCTTACTAAGTGCCGACCAACCATGAGGTGGCCTTGGCTACACATTTGGGTGTATTGCATTAAATCCAATGGCAATGCAAACGACATTTCCAACAAACACTGCGAGCCACGATTGCCAAAGAACATTGCTAATCGTTGGGATTCTGGCGCCCTGCAATCTAGGTCATGGTCGATCGCATGGTCTATTCGACGCGGCCGAACTTCTGAGGTTTTGTATTACTATAGCAAACTCGGCTGAGAAAAATGATCCCAAAGCTATACCCTTATTTTTAAAATTATTAAATTTGATATAACCACTTCAATTCCAAGATAAATTTATAATTATGTACGTAAATCTATAGGAATCATCGTGCATGAGCGAATCGTCGAGCAAACATTTGAGAGTCTGACAGTGTGGTGATACGTTATATCTGCTCTAGGTCCTCCTCCGGGTCCTAGTCCGTTCCTCGTCTTCTGAAGTAATGCTAAGAGCCATAAAAATATTGAAATATCTTTGATGCATTTGCTTTCGATGAGGAAATAGTTTTAAAAGTTTAATTTCCGGTAAAAATGTATAAATGCATAAAAATGTTTTTTGTTTTGATTCATTCAGCATTAGTAATAAATTAAGAACGTAAACAAGTATTAATAATGTATTAATGCCAGATCTGCTGAAAAAGATACTCAATTCGCAAAACAAAATTATTCATACCTAAAGGATTGGCCTCGAACTCACACAAGTAACTTATGCTATTTTCAATCAAGTTATAGATTATGAATAAATATGACCAAGCGATAATTTATGTAATTGACGTTCCCTGGCGTATATTTCTGGAATTCAATAAAACTATACTTGTAAAAAAACATGAACACACAGAAAATGTGTGGAATTACAAAGCCAATAATTTCATTTCAACTTGTTATGTAAATTCCATAAAGTTGCCCCAGAAGATAACAAATTTTACAAAAATAAATACGCAAATTGTAGAAAACTAACAACAAAGTCTTTGAATTATCTATTATTGAATAATTAAAACTTGTAAAAATAGGAGGAGAGACTAAATTGTAAATTTTAAGAGAACTAGGAGTAATTGAAATCATAAGTGGAATACATTCATAGATGCATATTAAAAATGCCACCGAAAATCATTCCAAACACGACTTATTCGTTTCTGCCCCAAATTTTAATGCGTCATTTCAAGGAAAGCTTCATTGTTTTCATTTTTCAGCCATAGAGAAGACTTAAATTGTATGATAGTGGTGCACCTATTTCTCTTTTATAGGATATGTATATAGAAATAGTACTATTGGTTACTGGTGAGATATCCGGTTAATATTAAAGAATATAACTCGTAACAAAGAGAGAATGTAATTTCCTTTTTATTTTCACATTATTTCGGGTAACAAGTGCCACCTTTTCTAAAGCTTCTTGACACTGTTAGAAGACGTCAAAGTTTAATGATCTGACTAGAATGCGAAAACTCAACCAGCAAAATTTCGAGAAACAGCGACAGATTTCCAAGATAATTCGATGCGCCAACCCAGGATGTGGTTTCTTAAGTTATCTTAATGCATCAGCGCCTTTTACCAGCTGCACAATGAATCCCCCCCCCCGTTCTTCCATCTCGAGATCCAGCTTTCAGACTACCACCCAATCTGGAAAATCAGCGCATTATTCCGAGTGAAAGTGCCTCCACTGCAGAGGCTAAGGTGAGAACTTGATTACGGCTAACTATGAGAGTGCTTCCCTCCCACACAAGTGGATAGACAGCTAGATGTTTCCCCTTCACCGCCTATGCTTTGGAACAAGAGGCATTAAAACGCCCAATTTCTGATGATGCTTGCAAAAGACAATAGACCTCTCACGTAGAATTTTAGTGGTACACTTCACCACTATAAAGTTATCTTTTATTCTCTCTTTTAGTAAACTTTTATGAATAGTTCTTTCACTATAAAATACAAATTTAGGTGTGTTGTGGTGAAACCGTACCATAATAACCATAATACCATAAACACATAACAACCATAATGATAGAAACAAAAAATTCTTGCAATTTTCCACTTAATAAATAGAATTATAACAAGTGGAGAATTGCAAAAGTTTTCGTATCCCAGTAGTTATGTGACTATTACATTTATTTGAGAAAAAATTGAACTTTACAATGTAATACATTACATTAATAGGTATATCCTCTAATTTTATGCTTATTACTACATTATGTTTACATATTTATATAGTTTTCAATATAGATTTGACATTTTCAAAAAATGTAATCTATAATGTTGCCTATATTATTAAATGATGGTTCACATCGAACTTGCATTGGTGTAATTTATGAACACATAAGCTATGTTTCAGTAGGTTTTTCGCAGCTTTTTTAAAATTCCCCCTTTGAGTGGGGGTGATTTCCACCAGGGGTTCTTTTTAGTTAAGTATATTAGCCCACAATTTTTAAATTTTTCCCGCAAATGTACATATATAAGGGTGGTCTGAAAAGTTTCCGACCTAGCAAAGATAAAAGACATTTTTTTCTGAAATTCACGTCTATTCACCTTTAATTACATGGATCTCCAACGTACCACTGCACTTTTAATTCTTCGTTTTTCTTTGTTACTTTCATTCTATCAATATAAATAGTCCCTTGCAACGGTCGCAAAAATGTTACTCATGTAGTAACATTAACAGTAATACTCGTAATACGTCGTTGTTTGGAATAAAGGACTATATGGTCTCAATCTCAACCCAATTAAGACGTTATATTATTATTTTGAGCAACAACAAGCTGCAATAAGAATAAAAAAATAAGAGAGCACTTTTTTTCTTATTATGTGCAAAGTGTAACTACACCATTTTGAGTTATTTCAATGTAACTCTGTATTATGTTTAACGATATTTCACTTTCGAAGGTATTTGAACTATAATATACTATATAAGCATGCGTTTAATTCGTAAACAAAAAATTGTAATTTATGTTTGCTTTCTCCCCATCAAAGTAGACAATAAAGCTTTGGAATGCATATATTTAAAAACTCATGAAGGAGCGACTGCGGCCATTTAATAATTTAAAAAAATAAAAAAAAAATACGAGTTGTGTTACAAAAAATAGGACGTTCCAACGATACCTTTAAATTAACGAATTACTACAGAATAACAAAAAAATGTGTTTAATGTCGCAAAATCTTTGTATGAATGAAACCGTAGCACAAAAGAACAAAGACCATTAATTTCGTACTTGTTTTTTTTACTCGAGATAAAATTGTCCATCATTTTGTGATTCCAATGAACATGCCATATCTCTAACTCCGGAGTTTTTGCATTAGGGAGAAATATGAACTTTCCGTAAAGGAATAAATAAAATAATTTATTGATGAATGAAATGATAAATGATTATCAATGCGGGAGTCGAGTGTCACGGTATTAAGTTGCGGTTAATCTTGCCCTATCCCCTCATTATTTAGGTTCCATTGATATAGGACATGGTGACCTAATGGCTGAATATTCAGTGTTTAATTATATTACCTCAACACAACATTGCCAGCTGAACATAAAAAATTCAAATATTACCTGATCTAATAGATTACCTGATTAAGGCCCGGTTCATTAAACCCTTGAGAATCGCGTAACAGGTAATATGCTATTCTTGATAAACTCAAGCCTCTCCTGGTTTATCCTGTCATGGCTAAGAGGTTTCGTCGGGTGATCAAAGCTTCCACAATAAGCACTTGACAGGAATTATCCGACGGATACCCTTACCTTCATGATCGCTATTCGTGGAGGGATCTCGAAAATAAAAAACAGAGGCCAATTGTTCGATCCCAAAATCCTTGATATGGATCCTCACCTTTGTGACTGGTTTATTGTCAGTTGCTCATGGCGTGGTAATTAGAAACTAGTCTTCAAATGCAAAGATCCGATTACGAGTTCATTCGATATAGAGCCTACTGCCCCTATCCGCTTGATCCCTGACCTCATAGATCTCGTGGCAGGAAGCCAGACATGCAAAATAACTTCATGGATATACGAGATAAGGTATTCAGCAAAACTAAATCTTTTTTTGGAGACGCCATTAAAATGCATACTAATATCTCAATCAATACTACCGCACTGTGCGCCTATGCACATTCCTTTATCAACGGAAGTAGGTTTATAGGGATCTTTAAGATGAGGTTTAGAGTGTCACTAGAACTTAATAATGACAAAATGGTTTCCACTATTCCGCTCTTGAACATGCACCTAAATGTATCTCTCTAATCCAGATTTTTTTCTCTCAATTAGCAGACTTTCTTCTCCAAATTAATGGCACTATTTTGAATTATGGGTTGGTTAATAAAGAATTTTAAGGGCTATAAAATATTTATTTTTAGTTCGAAAACCATTGATAATTTTCATAGGGACAATTGATTACTTACTATATGTCTATTGACTCTTGGTTTAAGGAGAGTTTCAGAAAGTTTATCGAAATAAATTAAGGTAAGCAATGATCTATCATATTTTGCTTGAAAAAAGGCGTAACATTACTTTAAAAAAGTGTGATAATTGAAGAATTGATTTGAGAAATATGCAAGAAGAAGTCTAATAAGTAGATATGTTATGTAAAGGTTTTTCTCCAATGTAGCCCCAGACTTCAAAATCCATATTGAACCGTTACCTGTAATATGATAGCTCTACAGTAATGAGTCCATACTCTGAAAGCTTGAAAACCACCGCAATATGCAAAAATTATTATAATACAATGTGAACAATTAGCTCAGTTGAAATATTTAAAAAAAACGTTGATATATACATCAGTCGGAGGTTTAATATTCATGGGGGCTCTCAGTCAAGCCATGCTAAAATTAGGGGGATAAATAAATTGAATCCAGAATGTGCGCCTATGCATTGATTTACAGTGTACCGAAAAGCATCACCATCAATTACTTTCATTATAAATTGATTCACTTAAATGTTTCAAAGTGAGCCCTCTCTAGTAATAGAGCAAATTTAACAATCCAGAAAAATTCACTTTTAGATTTCATCCAATTTACCCATGTTAAATTTTAGATACGTGTATATCCCATCAATCGAAACTACACACAGTACGAAAGTATATGAAATGCGATGATTTGTCAATCAACTATTTTATACTCTTTTACTCTGTGATGTTCTAAGTATTAAGAAAGACAGATGAATAAAAAAAGTCCCACCTTCTCCCTAAGTAAGTTGATTGATGGAATATAGATATTATTTTTACACCTCTTTTTGGATATCACACTTTGTAATTCCCAGAGTTAATGTATCAAGTATTTAAATTGAAATCCCAAAACTTTGGGAAGAATTCAATTTTCTGAAGCAACAAAAAAATTCTGGAAATTCTAGACGCCAGCGTTATTGTATGATGAGCGGAAATACCAGGAGGTGGGAACAATTGATGAATTCAACCGTCAATCTCTCTCTCTCTCGGCTTCCACTATACCCTCTTTTCCAGGAAGGTTACTATACCTCTAACTATGCACATATATAACTATACCTCTTTCATTGTTCAGGATACACGTGCCTGATCTGCCCAGAACGAGTAATTAAACCGGATTAGATTTGGATGGAATGACGGACTTCTGTCTTCATCGGATAGAAATCTATTCGAGCATTTCCAAGTTCGAAAACGTTCCTTGAAACGTATTCCTCATGGAATCTTCAAGGGTTGCATTCTTTACATCCATGAACTGTGAAATTTATGAGAACATTTTTACATAGCATAATGCTATGAGGATAAAGTTATAAACTTAAGGATCAGCCGCACGAGGCTGCCTCATAGGATATCCCTTATTTTGAACCTCCTAGACCTGTACAGTACACGTAAATATAGCATGTAAAATAAGCGTTGCTGCTACCCAACCGAATACATAAACAAGAAAATTAAATATTTTTATTTCTGATTACCAAAGATATGAACTGTTGTAACAATACGCCCGCAGTTTAAGCCAATGGTATCGATGTACACTCATAAATTCAGGTTTAAAAGATAAAATTAATAGTCCCAGATACTGATATCCAACATGAATATAACTTTTCCCTTATTCATTTCATAATGTGTTCTAGATCAAACCAATCTCATCGTTTTACATCACCAAAATTATCCTCAAACATTGAAGATGTTTTTTCTATCAAGGCAAACTTTTAGTTATGTATATCAATTCATTTTATCCATTTTTATCGCCTACATCTGGGGACTCCCTTGGGGCCTTTCGGTAAGAGTAGGCTAACGCAGACGCCAGGAATCTCTCCACCCTTCAAACTTTCCTATTCATCTCTAATAGCGCAGATGACCTCAGCTGTTGGTCAACTCCCCTAAAACTACCGCCAACTTATTTAAGGGATCGAAAAACAGAGCATTGTAGGTAAAAACATTTTCCTTGGTCAATTTATATAAGAAAGAACTGAATGAAAAGAACAAAAAGCTGCACAGAAATATTTTCTATTTCTTTGTATTTCAATATTTTCTCACTTCTTCCACAAAAAATTAATTCAATGATGTTCAAACGACAATTTAGAGAAATGTGTATTTTTCATTAGTTTCATTTTCCATGCAATGAAAACTACCTTCTTACATAGATGTCGGCGAGTATTACTGAATGCCGATAAAAGTAGCCCACCAAAGTATCAATTAGATGGATAGTGTAATGATAATTTCACCTAATTGTATCCAGTGTCTTACGCAGGGGCTTTTACTTTAAAAACTCTGCTATACTTTTTAACTCTTTTTAACCCTCCATGCGCTAAGTTATTATTTTTATGCGGCTTTCATAGACGACAATGGACCCCATTCACTAGATAGCTCTGAGGAAAAATATTAATAGGTATGAAATATAAACTATTTAGTGATACATAGTATACATATTATGAATTTACATTCTTCATTAACGGAATCATAGAATAGAAGAGGGGTCATGATGAGTTGATTAAGATTTACGGCGGATGGCTCCGGGAAGGAGTACTAAACATTAACGAGAGGAAAGAGTATTGACTGTGGGTGGAAATCCAAAGGAGGCAGGAAAGGGGAATACGAAGCATTTTACTTGGAGGAAAGAATTTTTTTAGTTGGAAATGTCAGGCTGTGTCTTGTTGGGCGATAATATGACATGGATGTTAGGCACGTGTCTATCCAAAAACTTACCTTGACGGTAGACCAAGCAATAGCATCAATGAATATAACGAGTTTTTACATTTCTGGAAGGAATTCTATTAAAACAATATATATTTGTATACCTGTATATATTTTATATTCAATGATATTAATTAAAAATGCAAAACTCTAATAATTCGGATAACCCTAACAGAAAAGAGGTATTTCGTGTCATAGACTGAAATTAGACTCTACTATTTATTTAAAATTTAAAAAATAATAATATTAATGATAAAGATTTAAGCAGATGAAGGCATTGATGCGTTTCAGCCTTATTCTGAATTAATGCGATAATTATTTTTCAAGGATAGTTACGAAAGATTATTTAGCAAGTACTTTGTCAAAATCAGCTAAAACTGCAAGTAGTTCCCGAAGGTTATTTTAACAAATGTTTATTTCCAGAGAGAAAACGAAAACATTCTTAAATATAATGCATAGGAATTCAACCGACAGGTCTGAAATTCATTCGAAAGAAAAACTAGACGTTATATATATAGTATATCAAAGCGCAGCGCAAAGACTGTTGCATGACTGAGATGAAACAACTGATATTTTCGCTTTTCTCAAGATCAACCAACGCTTGATGACTCATAATTATCTGAGTTAACGGATTTTAACATTTCATTATAAGAAAGCAACTAATATTCATGTTTTTGATTTGATGATCATAATTATAGCCAGAAAATGATAAATTAATGAATATGACATTACATTTAATGATCATTAACAAAACTAAAATTTGAAAAACTAAAAAAGTTGAGGGATTGTTATTAATCAAGTCATTCAGGGCCAAGAGGGTTTTGGTGAAATATGGACGTAATAATCCACAAGAGATATTTTGCGACCAATTAAGAGTAATTTCAGCGAAATTTTTATTTCATTTTTTAATATAAAAGACTAATTTGGAGTGTTGAGCTTCACGGATGTGAGAACTATTCTTTGAGGCAAGATGATGATTAAAGACCTTTGAGATGCGAGAGTGGAGGAGAATTGAGGCTATGATTTGGATAGAGAGGAATAAAACAGCTGAAGTTTTAAGCATGGTGGGCGGAGAAAGGAATTCGCTGGTGGAAATCAGAAAACGGCAGAGAAACAGGGAGGAAGATATATTGAAAGGTAGTGGTGTGCTGACAGAAAGGAGACAGTTGGGTAATCAGGGTAGAGGAAGGAAGAGAGCAGGCTTGTTAGACAGCATGAAGATGGGTAAAAGTTACGAAGAATAAAGAAATAAATTATTTTGGACAAACAAGAGAAAGTTCTCGTCATGTAAGTAAATATCCATTTGAGTCTGTTCAAAACCTACCTATACCCAGCGTAGTACATTGAATGAAATTCAAAAAAAGTTGTTTTTCGTGTAATTCGTTCCTTTTTCGTGCACTTTTGCCCTTTTCAAAAAAAAGTCTACAGAAAGACATCTGTTTTTCTAAGAGTACGAAATGGTTGTCTCCTGGAACCGTCAAATACTCGAGGCAATAGCCTTCAGACGGAAATGTAAAATACGATAGGTCAGCTTCACCTCCCTGTCAATCACCAGGAGAATTACGTCAACTGAAAGACAGAGGTTCTTGGCCTGTCCATCAAGGGAATCTTCATCAATCTCCTTCGAGATGAAAACTAAAATTTCAATAGATCGATTTCTTACAAAAATATCAATTTATTTCGCTTTAATCTGAAATCAGCACTTTGGCCTTTGCAATGGTATTTCTAACAATGATATAACAATATAAATAGTTACAAGCACTCAAACCCTAAATGGAGAAAAACCCACCTAGGCGGGAATCGAACCCGCGACCTCACGGTTGCAAGCCGAGGACGTTAACACGCTGCCACCGGGGCCAACAGTTTCATGGAATACTGGTGGAATATCTGAGAGATAAGTCATTATTTTCATTCCTCACGTACTTCAAACGATTTTTCGCAATACGTTTCGCTACAAGCTATTTTAAGCAAATTATATTATAGCTTTCTTTTATTTTTCCTTGGGGTTGGATGATACCATAAGTTGTGAAACAAATTAATTCACCCACGAACCATCTGCTTGTTTAGCAATTTCAATCAAATTTACCTGAATAAAATGACAATAAAAATATCAGTGACTGAGATCACATTGTTATCAAGTACTTTGACTGGGGTCGTATTATTATCTGAACCAAACTCAGGTGGAAACTTGAACTCAAGCATTACAGCATTAGCCGAGGTATTACTCCTGGTATTCATTTCTGTCTTCTTTGATCACCAAAAAAATTGTTTAGTTTGTATCTCTGCTGCGCTTTCCCAAACTTGCTTAATTATAAAGAATTCATTTCAATGCTCGTGATTCGACATGATATAATGTGCAAATATGTGAAATATATGTTCTTAATTAGAGAATAATTGGCATACAAGAATAAATCTTTGATTTTCATTGGGAACGAGAGGTCACGAGATTTTCTCTTTTGGACCACCTCAAAATATTTTAATAATTTTTACATTTTACATCTAATACGTGCTTCTAGATTCAAATTCAAAATACACACTAATTATAATAAATAATATAAATTCTCCGTAAATTTTTATTAGTTCGTAATCAACGAAAAGCTTTCTTCCTTCTACATTCGCAAGCAGTTTCGAAATCCAGCTCCATAGAGTATTCGGGAATTTTTTTCCAGAAACTTGGTCATTTCATCACTGTTACTGAATCTACCTATCAAATATAGCCCTGAGAATGTCGCAAAAAACTTTTTTGTGTTTGCGTATCTCATTATTTCCACATGTTCGCCCTTAAACTATCCATACCATATATGTCTAGTAAATATTAAATCTAAATCTATTTTCCTCTCACTCGTTCAGCTAGCATTCTACCTTCCATTATAGAGTTTAATATCCCGCTATTCCATAGTATCCCCTTTACTCACAAGTCTTCATCAAATTTGAAATTCAATTATCAACTAGATTAGCATTTAGCAAATTATTTTACTTATTCAAATGAATTTTTCACATTATGCATTCCCCAACAGACAATATTCCATTATGGGGCTAAGTCCAACGATCAACTCATCATAAATGAAAGGACAATTAGGAATAGGACGATAAAACTGTTTACTTGTACTCTGATAATGAATTTACTGTGATTCCGACGCAGGAAACCTCAAAATCAGTACCCTTATTTTAATTATGTACATGGGTAACGCGCAAATTGTTTAGGGAAAAGGGAATCCTTACCAACTAATTCATCTGTTGAAGTGGAATTCATAAATGGAATACTGAGTGTTAACAAATAAAAATATATTTTATTCTCTTTAGTATCTTCTACTCATACTAAAAATTCATTAAAAACTGCGTATTATAATTATGGGGAGTATGCGTCATACATATGTACAAGTATTTTGTCGCCCTCGAGTCAGCGCTGTGAGAGCTGATTTAAATATAAGGGAGAATAATTAATAATACCCGTGAGTTATCAATGCTAACGTCCCCAGAGAATGCACTCGAAACTAAGCTAGTTTAAAAACTGTTTTCCAAGTATGTCGAGTAAAAAATGAGTTGAGACCTCCGCAGCCGTAGGGATCTGCACTCGACTCCCTATCATAGGGTAATACATGCCCTACATAGCCTTTCTGAAGCGAAGATGTAAGCACGGTTCACAAAAATTACTTATTTAGAATCAGAGTGTTCGGTAACTGCCAGCAATAATATAATGAGCTCTATCGTGTTCTGCTGAGTAATTGACATTGCCGAATTACGTCAAATTGGCAATGGGTCGTTTAAGTAATGGATTTAAGGAATGGCTGGAATGGGTTGCGACTAAGGGTATGGCAATTATATTTTAAAAAGTAGATTATTTGATTGATATAAATACTTATACATAGATATTGTGTTCATCTTTTCTACTAAATCTGATTTAAACCTTTGAAAATTAAATATTTTTAACAAGGTGATGCTAATTTTACTTTTTGTTTTTAATAACACTATATTAAATGAATGACATTTAAATATAAGTAAATTAGATATCCACCGATCACATAAGGCTTTGGTCAAAGTAAGGCCTTTGTGTTGAGTTTCTTTTGGCTAACTTAATACCTTTTATCAACGCATATGAGCGTATCTATAACATGTATTTCAAGGATTTCAAGGATCCAACATAAAGGATATTTGGTTTTAAACACGGCCGCTTTTACGTTACAGACGTATGCGTACACCGTAAAGCGCGGGCATCTAATAGAATGAAAACAGAGGCCAGAAACGATGCTCTCGTATAACATCAAAATTGCTCAATTTTATGCGACAGAAAAGAAGTTTAGCGTTCACCAGTTACGTTCGAGTGTTATGGGCAATAACTTCAAGCGTTACACGTCCAAGTCATTCACTACTGTCCATGCGCCATCTGCTTCGCCACATCCCTAGCTATAACACGAGATCTCCCTGTTTGATGCCATTTCTGAATTATTGTATTTCTGTAAAATAGGCGTTGATTTTTAGATATTCTGCTTGGGGTCGTAAATACTGAACAAGTATATTCAAGAAAGCTCAGAAAGAGCTTAAAGGGTGTTTGAGTCACTTATGAAAAAGCGTGTTAAAAAGATAAGAGAAAAAAGAAAGAGATATACTGGTGAGACAAAATTATTCAATGAGAAAATTCAGATGTGCTCTGTGCCTGAAATACATCTCGTGTGTTTTTATTATTCTTGTAAATTTGGACAGGATAACTACCACATTATTCTTAAGCGTTCTAGCTCATGTGTTAAAAAAATACTCTTCTTACCATAATATAAACGATGATTTTAAAAAGTAAGTGGGCCAAACCATTTTATACATGAAACACAAGTCCTGTAAAACAAGACAAATCCCTTAGATATTATGAATTACGTACGAGGTCCGTCGATGGAAGTTCACTTGATTCCATTTAAAAAAAACGTAATTTTTTCCATTTAATTTAATTGTAGAAAAATTCTCCGTCTTGTTTTGGACCAATGCCTTGTGTTAATCAGAATAATATAAGCAGCTTCTTGCTCTTATCATTTGAAGAATATTTCTGATATGAATGTGTCAATATTTCTATGTGACACTTATTTTATTTTCAACGGTCAAAACTAGTTGAAAATCCACTTGATATGTTTATCAAACATTATACGAAACTTGGAAAGATAATACAAATATAAACGAACATTTTACATTCCGAAACGTTAACAATATACTTGATAGTGCTTTATTGAGAGTTTAAAATACAAATGAATGTCATGAAGGTAATACAGTCAACAGCAAAGACTCTGCCAACTAACCAGTAGCAGGGGTCATTCATTTCGTTCTTCCCTACTTCATTAATTTCCTTTTTCTATCGTTATCTTTTGTCACTAAATATGTATGTTTTCCTAAGATAAAATGCGTGAAGATCAACATATTGAATTCTTATAATGAAAAAGTTCCATTTGTTTCCAACGATAACGGCAGCAGAGAGATTAAGAAGCTTTTAATCTGGAATGTTGACGAGAAATATAATGTGGACTGTCAATGATATAGTAGAGTCGGGGATGCTGTCCACTGACAACTTTATTTATCATTCTCATTGTTATTGACACAACAGTAAGGGGGGTTAGTATTTCTCTAAAAGCATTGGGTATTTGCCTCCGCTTTCCGTGATACATCGTCATTCTACCACTATCGATCCTCTTACTAGGATGCCTTTCTCAGCTTTTGGTCCCATAAGGTTTCTATTCAACTTTTTACCCTTGCGTTGGCCCCTCCGTTCCCACTAGATGCCCAGACCTTCGCGAAACTTTCAATCAAATTACATCCAATAGTGCGGACATGTAGAACCGCTACCTTCGACCACCTTTGTCATTCTTGGCTTCTTTAAACGTTGCGATGCAAAACTAGAGCTAATGGGGAGAGCCATGCCTGTCCAATTCATGAGATCCAATTCGACTACACTCACTCAAAGCTCTTTTCGACATCCTTGAAATGAGATTGCACGGCCGAGAGGTCATACATGCTATGCCCATGCATCGCAATTTTTCCCAGTCTCGTGATACGCCCAGGTTTTCCATTTAAAAACTTTCTAAAGAAGTCATTTTTCATTATGACAACCAACATTTCCAAAAGTTAGCCCAGCTGTCATTTGAGATGGTGTCATAAACAAGTATGCAACAGAAAAAAAGTACCACGAGACAAATATCGTTACATGGAACATGGAAATAGGTATGAAAGAAAGTAATCAAAAGATAGCCAATGGGAATTAAAGTGAAATGAAGCTCATCATACGTTTTGCGTGCTGATGAGCTGTAATGATTAAAAATAAAATACGTTAATTAGGGAATTGAATTATAACAAACAAAGTAATCAACCCGAAAGTTGGTTTGATGGGTGATGCTCAAGTTCACCTAAAGACGTGTGAAATTCACACATCAGGGTAGCGGGTTGGATCAGTTCCCTTCTCTGTTTTCCCGAACGTTTCCAAAGAAGATCTGAACTTATGACTTTACAAACTTGGGTAAAATTGAGGCTGCCCAGGAGCGTCACCTGGAATCGAACCCTGCTCCCGGTCAGCAGTCCAGCGCTCTACTCACCAAGCTACCACGCCCACCGAATTACAAAAATGAATGACGAGATGTACTTTTCTGAAGAAAGATTACATTTCAAGCGTGTGAAATATGCTAATTAAAGTCTCAATGGGATAAATGAACATATCCGGTTCTGAAAGAACTGAGGTTTACGGAAAAATTTGGAAACAGATACTTAGCCATGCACTCGTGGTCCTTTCTGAGTCTATAAAAAAAATTTAAGGCATATACGAGGCTAAAAAGAAATTTTAAGGAAATCGTATGGAATCACGCCTTTGCAAAAAGTCAATCCCATATTTTGAGAGTCATTACCTATTATTAACATTATGAATACAATAGGCATGAAGTCACATTATGAATAGACACGATTTCACTAGCCTGCTTACAAATGTAAACATATGCTGTCATATTTTACATACCAATTGGAAGAATAATGAAATAGTGTAGAAAGATTGCAGTCGAAAAACTATCCTAAGGTGCTGAGGTATTCATTTTCGACACATTTGAATAAGAATCCAAATTATTCACGGTAATTGAATCACATGTGAATCAGGGAAAGAACACGAAAAAAATATTTGAGCGAAAAGTGAACGTGAGGTCCTTATATTCCATGGGATTTATCCTGAGCTCTCACATACCCAACGATGGCAATTAGAGATTCCTGTACCATCAAGGACCTTGTCAATTAATTCCGCTTAGCGTCCATGGAAATTTAACAAGCATCTATTGAGTGACTACACTGATTAGAAGACGTGTTTTATTTTCTAAGAATGCAAAGTAGGAAAAAGAACTCATTAATTATTTAAGAATAATTCTTTATGAAATTATTAAACATACATAAATATATAGTATTCGACCTTCATAATTAATAAATTCGTTAGAAACCAGATTGGCCTATATTTTGGAGACGTAATTAGAATTGTTGCATTTCAGTTTATACGGACAATTCTACTTAGGTAGATAAAACTTATCGATACAGTGGGGAAAAAAAATTCCCGATCTGTGGAGATGGCGGAAAGAAACCTTAATTTAATCCTTCGGGGAAATATTCGCGATCTTTTATGATAAGGGGCCAACAAATGATATTTTCCTCCATTATTTTGAAGGGCCACTTCAGAGGGAAGGAACCAAGGTGGTAGTAAAACGTATCGTTATTTATTTCAAATTACAATTTAAAAATTTTCCAATTAGAATAACATCGTTGCCGTTTTGACAAGCTATATATTTTACGGCAAGAAATTCTTTCATCTTATTAGACCATTTTAATGGAAACTGCTAGATGTCGCCGGACTATTTAATAAAGGCTGTCATTTCGTAAGAAGAACGATATCATGAACCCCGGGGATTGACAGCGTCTGTAGACGGAAGCGTTTGATAAAAATCGAGAGACATTGAGATCCGTTGAGAATGCCAAAAGCAAGTATAAAGAATTTAATACATTCCATCAACTTCGAAAATTAATGGGAATAGACTTAATAAGTTATTTAGAAAATTTAAACTTGTACGATCAAATGGAAATTTCTGTCCATAATCATACTAAAATGTCATCAACATGTTGATACCACGGGACAAAATATTTTGTAAGGGGGTTGTCTGTCTTGAAGAGTATTTTTTTCTGTTAATTATCAACATTTTCTATCGCGTAAAAGGGAGACAAAAAAGAATATTTTTTCGAAAAACGACTTCTTAAAAAAATTGATTAATACACAGATTAATTTAGGGTCTCTTTGCAGTCTTAGTTCTAGTTCTTCGATAGTCGCTGACGTTCAAGTCGAAACTTGGATTAGATAGTAAAAAAATGAACCAGGTACTTTCTTTCATTTAAAGATACTAGATAGTTAACAGTACCCTTAGTCTATATTCATTTTATTTAACTATATGGTAGGATATTCGATAAATATTGTACTTTATTTCTCTTATCGCTAACTTTCACAGCTTAACGTCGAGCAAAACGTGGAGGTTGAATAATTTGATTAGTAATGCATTATTAATCCCCTATGATGGGATTTGATCGAGATTTTATATGCAAATGTGGCTAGATTACCACAGCTAGCAATAAAATTCTTTATGCATCATGAACTTGGTTTATGGAATAGTATCCTGCAGTGAGAATACGCCATGCCAATTTCCGCCTGTGACCTCGCACGAGTACGCAGGTGTTTGTATAGATAATTGGTGAAATATGTTAAGAAAAATTAGGATAGTTGTGAAGTGTAAGAAGATACTCAAAGGTAATACTTTGGTTATTCAATTAAAAACAACATAATTACTGTTGTTATCACTCCGGCGACCAATGAATATCAAAAAATATAAAGACGGAATAGCAAACCTTAATTAATTTGCCTGCAATACATCCATTCATAGGTCAACACTTGACCTTTTGTTCATTGCCTCATTATATATTTATTAAGGACAAAATGTTAATCGTTTTCGTGAAAAGGCATGAATAGAATAAATTTAAACTGAGAAAACGAGATATTATTTGGAATGAGAAGCGTTCCAGAATACAGAAAGGGTTTGATATGTAAAAAAGGCTCCTACTGCCAGGGATATTAATTCTAAAGGGTTGAAAATGAGGACTTGATAATAAAATAAAAGAATTTTGGACACTATTTAGGTTCATAAGGGTTCGGTCGTGAATCTCAGATCACTACTATCACACGTAAAAACGTTTCCTCTCGGATTTGAACAAAAGGAATGGGAAGAGAGAATCTTAACATCTTGACGCGTTAAAGATTTTTCATCCGCGTGTGGGAAGGGGTTGGGGAAGGGGGAATCTTGGGGACGGGGTCTTGACAGAGGAGGATGGAGAGAGAGGGGGATGGAGGGCGGGAACTCCCAGGGTGGAGTCCCGCGGAATATAAAGAAGGTGGTAAACCATTTGCTCGCTATGCGGGCGCACGAATTGCGAATTTAATTTTCGTTCGATAGACTTCTTCATCCTCATCAATTGAGCTACGCGCCGTGGCATGAACGTGACGGCCTAAAAGCTCCCCCCCCCCCACACACACACACAAACGCAGATACATAAAAACGCGCAGGTCGCTCCTTCCAAAAGGAGTGGGACACCCGCCTTTTATACGTCCCATTTTTTTCCTCAAAATTTTCTCCGTCGTGAAATAGCGTTGCCTGCATTCCCTTCATCCCTCAAAACACTCCCACCTCACCTGCCCCCATTCCCGCGAGACCCTCACCCAAAGAACTCGTTCCCGACTGAAAATCGACAGATTGTTTTGACGTGTGACGCATTCCAAGCGCGAGAGTTGCGAGGAGGGAAGGAAAAAATAAAGGAGATATGAAAAAATTGCACGTATCGCGAGTAAATAACAAGGGGAAGTGAAGGGAGTGAGGGCAAGCGGTAAGGACTACCCTCGAAATGCCCGGCGTACCCCTGAGTCAACACAGAATCTTGGAGGGAAAATCACCCTTCCCATCGCCGCCACTCCTGTTTACCTGTCCAAGGACAACCGCACTCGACCCCATACGTTCGCTCTGAATGCCCCTGAATTCAGAGAGTGTTTGGCCAAACCGGGGGCAAAGCTAGGCGGCTAGGGTCGGAAGAAAATGACGAATGAATATCAACCTCCCGCCTCGACTGTACCTACCTCAACTACGATAGCGAGGATGATTCGAAATATATCCTTGATAGTTCTCGCAAAAGCTTCTGTTACTGGAACGACGGACGATTTTGGGACTGGAAGTGTTTGTTATCTGATAACTGGTTTCTACGAGAGGAAGGATAATTCCTGTATTCCACTGATAACAGTGAGTTTTTTGCAAACATCTGTCTGAACCTAATCGATTTTAGTATCAGCTTTTGTTTTAGACAGCTGTAATTCTAAGATATCTTTGTTTATTGTACACTAGCCCGAAAACAGTCAAGTTTAATTTTATACGTTGAATCAGAGATGAAAGGAGCAATCACAAATACCCAAGCCATAAGTAATGCAAAATCTACCAAAGCAGGAATCGAACTCGAACATTAGAATATTACCCCGCAGAGTTTTCTTAATCATTAAGGCAAGCGGAGTGCGTTTACCAAAACAATTCCAAACTTTGAAATTCCGAAGCATTTAAAGGTTTTATCGTGATATTAGAAGATCAATATGCCGATTTTATTATGAATTTTATCATTATTTTATTATACAGAGATTTTACTCAATAATCCTTTTCCTAAATATTTTAGTGCATTCAAGAAGCAAGATGAAGAAAGCTAAGGAGGATTATTACTAAAGAAAGATGACAAATAATCAAAGGCAATTCATTAATCTAGTAGTTTATCGATCCCATGGTTTGTAAAGTGCAGCTTTAAATTTCCTTCTAGCCAAGTGCCAATTCTATGCGTAAAGCCCGCACATCATTTTTCAGATATACCTACATTTGCTGTACCTATTTGACATCTGGTCTTCCTTGTGGGATCTGCCCTTTCATCATGTTCTGAGTACAAACAACATCGGCCCTGTATTTCCTCCTTGACATTTTATCCATCGATATGACCTTCAACATTCACCCTGAACATCTTCCTTTCTATTTTTTCTGCCTGTTTTTCAGTTATTCATGACGCTTATTCTTGAAATCTCAATCTCCTTGTGAATAATTTTAACTAATTCTCCAATGATTTGTAAACGTACTTCCATTAGCAAGAGTGAGTGTGCTTTTTATCGGGGGAATATACAAAAAAAACGATCGAATAAAGCTGGTAACACCTGGTAGAGAAAATGGAGGGTAAGAAAAAGCCGATGGCTTTGGCCTAACAACGCAATTTTTTTGCCGGAGACTCTCTGATAGAGCAATGCTATGGCTTCACAATGAAGCTCTGAGGTTCTGAATTTTCGCGTTAGAAAAGCCTTACTGTAGAGAGTACATTAAGTTCTTTATTTCGTATTTTACCACCGGATAAATAATATCATTTTCATAATCATTAATATAAGGGTAACATATGCTCATGGGTGATAGCACGTTCATTGACACCAAAGTGTTGTCAAAATTTTCTGGTCAAAATAACCCTTTCGAAAATCAAAGATGGCACTGAGAAAGAATTCGACCTCATACCAAAATGAAGATAGGGTTAGTATTTTTTTACACACCATGTGCTTGGTAGGCTTTAGGTACTTTCTCGAATCAGCCGATACGAGTCCGAGCTCGTATTACGACTAGTTATTAGCTGAGCAATATTCAATAAAATCTAAAACTACATCCAACCCTGAAAACCTCCACAGTGGCGTGTAGAAACATTTAATACCAGTTAACCCAAAATTATGAAATGAACTTTGATTGATTAAAGTGAAGAATCCACGGAAGATAAGTTCATTTTGAAGCGTATTTTCAGCATCATATTTCTAGCTTGTCTATTAACTTCTGATAAAATTAATTCATTCTAATAACTCCCATAATTTACCAACCGCACGTCATTGTGAAAAAATAATTTTTAACTTAAAGTAAAACTTTCATTGTGTGCAACGCGTTCAAAGTAAAGTAATATCGGTAAGCTGCACCTATATGGTAGTATTTCGTGACTGTCATAGAACTGAGCACTCGTGAGGAAACTACTTATTTTTAATGCTGCAGGGAATAGATACCTCTATAAATTAGCAGTAGGTATAGTGTGAAGGCTTCTTTTACGCAATTAAACTTGGTCAATTATGATTAGGAATGTTTGTGTTTAAAAAAAATTGTTATTTAAAATAACGGCCAATTATAGTTTGATTTGAATTTCAGTTTAATTTCAAATAATGTTCAATTGTAATTTCAGCATTTTGTGTTTTAAAAGACAGAAATAACGTTTTTCTCCATAATATAACCGGTATTTATTTTTATTAGTGCTTAACTAAGTACACTATTAAAACTTTAGGATCCCGTCTAAACAAAATTAGTAGTAGGTATAGTGTGAAGTGCGCTTAAATTAGTTACAATAATGTTCACATTCATCAAAGGATCGGATTGTTGAATCGCTTCTTTCTATCCGTCCCATGCATATTCAATTATCCTTTGACTGACATAATTACTTTTCCCCTCCGATTGACAGCCTCTTCAAAGCAGAACGTACTCTCGTTCTACTCTCATCCAAACATACTCTCCCTCCATTCTCTTTGCCAGTTAATACCAACTGAACGCAATAAATCTAACTCGCCCCATTAGAGAAAGTGCGGGACTACGCTCACTTCTTTTAAAGGTTGTCCTTTACTCGGGCTCGGCAGTTTCCTCTCATCATGAACGCATGAACCGCTTTTAGAGCTAACTTCCTTAAGTATTTAGAATCCTTCAAGATGAATGTTACGAAACTACTTCAGGTGTAAATTGCTCGAGAAACTTCTGTGGTGTTCATTGCCTAACAAGGCGAAGTGTGCTTTTTCGGATTGTCTTTTTCCCTCGCAAACATTTATAAATACGCGAAGCGCTCCCTCACCCTAGCGCAAAAGTTTCATTTTTTACGGCTAACTAAAGCGCGCGATAAAGTTTCATGAACAGTTAGAAACGAAGAAAGAGAAATCGTGATTATAAATTAAGTTATCTGAAACAATAGTAATTGCAGGCACCCTATATCAGGTTAGGGGAGGTAACTTACACATTCAGCATTCTGGGCTACCTTTTATTTTTCTCGCCACGATTGATATTCCACCAAGTTGAGGTAGTCGTAAGAAACCACCACTTTGAATTTGAAAAGTTTGTCTAGAAGCATCACCAAGGACTATTTGGTCTTTAGCTGAACGTTTTTACCTCTAAACTTTCACCCACCCAATCGGTAAAGGGTTATTTTTAGCATTTGTCTAAGAGTAAGTTATGCCATTCATTGCACAAAATATTCTTCAGCCTATACTACAAATTACAATAACTCGTTCTTTATCTCTGCATAGTTGTGAATGATAATTTGAACATTAAATCAAATTTTTGGTTTTAATAATTTGTTTTATCCCTACTTTTATCTGTATAATATATCCCTCCAATGCAGTATAGCATCCTACATATTCCTTCGGTGTCGTAAATAAACTTGATGGTCCAGTCAATAAGTACCAGTCCTCTTAACATCATCCCCGGGGGGGGACTGACATGTTTGTTTCTTTGGTAAACCCGTAATTTCTTTTCGTAATAACTTTTGACGAATGTAGCGTATCCTCTTAGGAGTGATCAGAATAACATTGTTCAACCGCGGCAGGGGTAAAAATATTCGAGTCAAAATTAGTCTAGTGTGCATTCACTCCCTGCCACACACCCTAGTGGTGATTTACAGGGTACTAAAGTACAAATATTAATTATATACCCCATTATTTTTATCCTATTTCTGGACTGGTGGTTGATAATATTTGATATTACAAAATATATTCCTCTCGCAAAAGCAACACACTGAATGACACGGGAGTAATTTTTTGAATGACAATGGATGGAAAAAAGAAACCAAAGACATTACTCTATCAATCTAAAATAAATAACAGAAGAGGAGGCAGGGATAGGCGAAGAAGGAAAATATAGCAAGGAAACGGGTGACTCTCGAAGTTGTGTCAATATGTCTTAGGTCTACAATTCGAGTCCTCAGGGGTTTCATTCAACACAAACTCGCCAGAACACCGTTTATACAGGCGGGGTGAAATTGGTCTACAAATGCACTCGAAGGGGCTGCTTTGAATGCACGAAACGAGATTGCGGGGGCCAAATTGCGGTAACGCGCAGTGCCACGTAGCGAGAGAAGTGGCTGAATAAATATGGATCTGTCATATTCGCTAAAACCTAGCCCCTACAGCTCTGCCTAAATGCGACTAGATGGGCATCCGGTGGACCCATATTAGAACATTGGCGGCAATGACCACTCTATTTCTTTAAAAACATCGAAAATAGGATATTATGACCAAAAGGAACTACGATAACTTTGCTGACATTTAGAAAATCCATTGCGCTTTATTGTTCGTTCAACAAACAGGAGGGTACAAGGTAAAATTATTCAAAAACGTAATGATCCTATAATAACAAAAGATAGAGATATTGACGAAAAACCTACCTTATCAAGTTTTACGGTATATTTTTTCATCATAAGAACGTGATAATGCTCCCGTAAGCATATTTTTCAAATACAAATGCGACTTGAAGACGGTGGCGTCTGATGGATAGTAACAATCAGTATTAACATAATATTAAATAACAAAATCTGTTATCCTTGCACTCTTGATCTTCCGTTATCATTTGAAATGACTCTGGCAGAATTTTTTTAAAAAAGAAACAAAATTATTATTCAACGTATTTTTTATTAAGTAATGTTCAAAAAATGAATGAAAAAAACGATGTCTTTATATCAGATTTCAGATCCTAGCAGAAACTTTCCGGTCCTAATTTCTCATAGTAAATGAAAATATCAACGGTAATATTGTCGCGCATTAAACTACGAAAAAATGAACAAGTATAAACAAAAAGCCATAAATTATCCAAAAGTCTGGAGTGGAGAATTAATTTACCTGCTGCATTTCGCTTGTTATGCCGTATAAATAGCAGAGTAACGAGCACTCTACAACAAAGCGGGAGGTATTTTGTGAATAAAACATTAAAAACCTAATTGGAAGAAAATACAAATCCCAGAATATGGAAACAAAAATGTGAAGGTAGACATGGAAGTGCGTTTATGACATTCTCTTTACAAAAGAAATTTTTTGGACTTTGGGCCCGAACGCTTCTACGTATCTTCTACGTATTAGACCATGGAATAAGATGGAAAAAATATTAAAGCTGGAGTAATCAATCACCTATCAGCGAAACACCATAAAATGGGATAGGATTTCAACCGAGAAGTGCAACATATTTTAAATTTTGAAAGAGTTTACCGAGATTTAATCAAAGAAGACACATTGGCACAGAAAAAAAATATGTGGATGTATTCGTTTGGAGGGTACCACTCTATTGATCAAAGCCAGGGACCAGGGACCTTCGGAAAATAGAGCAGAGAAGAAAGCTTTTTAACCCCAATGACGAAGGCTGATGCTGAATATGAATTGGAGTGTCAGAAGAAGATGTATTCAGAAGGGAGAAAGAAATATGACACATTATAAGGAAAAGAGCCAAATGGATTTCCACGCCCTGAGACAACGGGGTTGTCAGAAGCACAAGGAAGGATGGGCTCCACAAAACTAAACACATTGAGGTGCAAAGAGGTCATTAGCATTAGAAAGGGAAGAAGAATATGTAACTGCAGTCCTTCAAGCTTAGAACTGAATAATAACTCGAAAGAGTAAGGAAAAAGCACGTGATTTTCCAGGATTTGGATCCAAAAGTACTTTTGAAGTATTTGTTAGCAGAAATACCCATAACGCGAAAAAACAAGCTCACTCAAATTAATGCCGAAAATGGAACTCAGAAGTACATCAAACCTAATTTATTGAGATTACTACGAAAGGGGATATGGAAATTTTTTCCATCTTAAAGTGGATATCACAGTGCTAATAAACGAGATGTTTCCTCGAGGATTCGCGACGGACGACCTCTTCTATGCGCTTGAGCGATTCGGCCGTGGCGGTCGTCCCATCAAGTGACCACTGATCAATATCCACTTGCGGCACTTAAGACGTCATTTATTCTACAGCAGGAAGGATAAAGAGGACAAAGTTCACTTTCCGCCACAGTTTTTATCTCAACTGTACTATTCGACTCAAAAACTCTAATGAACAAATGGAAGATGATTTAATATTAACAACTGCCTTCAGAAAAACAAATGATTTTTTTTAATTTTTAAATTATTAAAAAGGTGATCCTTGGCTGAGCACAGGGATTTTTCGACTTAAGTAGGCAAATAGAGAAAATGGCTAGGGGATGCCTTCCAATAACAATTTTCTGTTGAATGTAAATAGCCAAGTAATTAAAATATTTAAATTTAGTTTTGAAGACGTTCAGTACCATGCATATCATCATCAATACCATCGCATCCACATACAGTCATTTTCAACTAACTGTTTAAGTATTAACGCAAATAATGAACGGGTATCAAAGGGAACGAACGTTTTTCTGAATAGCTTTCGAGGCCACTCACTGCCCCAGAAGAAGAGATAAGAAATAATATTTCAATGTAAATTAATAATGCTGATGCGGGAGCACTCGGATGTAGAAGCATCTAAAGCAGAACTAATAAAACCTTGCTCAATATGCAAACAACCACGTCAATCTTGAATAAAAGGAGTAACCACTTAATCTATACTCTTAAAAAACTAGACATTAGAATGTAGTCAATTGTTTCAGGCTCAACTTTGTGGAAGTTCATGTTCATTAAATGAAGAACACAATGTACATATGCACTGTTCTTTTTTTCTGATACAACTAGTTTCAACTTTCAGGCGTCATCATCAAGAACAGTGGATATACACATTGTGTTCTTCATTTAATAGACATTAGAAGGTTAATCATTTTACTCTGTACCTTTATAACAATTTAAATAGAGTACTGTATTTCCAGTAATATCATTTCTCCTAAACTAATTCTCCCGAAGAAGTATTACAAGACATCATGATGATGACACAGTGGAATATATACGAAAGAGTTCATTGGTTTTACGAAGAGGCTCTTGCGAGTTTTAATTTATTAGGATATATACAAATAGGCTGACATTCTCAACAAGCATTGAATTAGGCGCCTTTGATTTCAATTTGTTCCTTTCAATGATTGATTGGTTGGTTTCAATCGTTTGTTCAAAAGCAAGTAACTAGCAATTTAATATCCTAATACTACCATCAAAAAGTTTGATAGCTATATCCGCTAAAACTACAGGTTTCAATTTTTGTTGGTGTCGAATATCCGGCAAATTAATTCAATGTACGTAAAAGCGCGACAGTAATTGTAATAAAGGTGAATTTGCCGGTCTAATAACGCATTGTTATGTACATTTCAGCTAATGTTGATTTGGTGACACCGAATTTGTTTCCAAGATTGTTGTCATACTTGTGTATGTGAATTCATGAACAAGAAGATAGTTAGATCATGCCAGGAATAAAAAGTTCGATAATAAAAGGAGAATGAAACCTGTGGAACGGACGTGTGGATAAAAACCGATTGAAGGACGCTGGAGCAAACAATGTCGCATCCAGCTTAAGAGGAATTACAAACATATAGTTCAAGTTAAACTTAGTTGGCTGTCTTCTTTCATGCTCCAAATTGATATTAAGTAGACATTGCGTGATAGTGTCTAGAAGCTACAATAAACATCTACTACATCTACATAAGTACCCTGCGAGCCATTAAAAAGGTGTGTGGCAGGGGGTGTAGCACCATGAGGGAAGGGTAAGGGTTGAGGGGGTTGGGAGTTAGGTGAGGAAAGGTGGGGGGAACCTGTAGGAAAAAAAATATATATATACATATATATATGTATATATACACACATACATATACATACATACATACACACATGTATACACATCCTCGCGAAGTCCCTAACCTGTACGTTAATACTTATTGTAATGAACTAAGTCCTGGGGAATTTCGACTACGAGCATTCTGTTCCCTTATCGTTCTTGGAAAAAATGACATTTTAAACCTGTCAGTCTTGCAGTCTATTTCTCTAGTCTTATATTCGTGATCCCTTCGACCGTAATACGTTGGGGTTCGTATTATATCCTTGATGTCATCGGAAAAGGGCCCATCTTTAAATGTTTTTAATAAGTTTAATCTATATTGGAAACGCCGCTGTGTAAGAGAATCCCAACCTAAACTGTCTAACAAAGTGGATACGCTGCTGAGTTGGTCATAACAATGTTTTGACAAATCTAGCCCCCCTCCGCTGAACTCGATCTAATTCCGAAACCCAAATTTATGTTGTGAGGATCCCATATACTGGCAGCATACTCTAGGTGGGGCCTGACCAAGGCAAGGGAAACATCGTTCTTTCACCTTTTCGTCGCATTTACCTAGCACTCTTTTCACAAATCCCAATTTTTTATTAGCACGACCGCATATTTCTCGTATGTGTTTTCCCCAGGACAGATCGTGAGTAATTGTTACACCCAAGTATTTAAAGGAATCTACCCTCGCGATTTTGGTTTGTTTCACTTTGTAACTATAAGGGAGGGAATTACTCTTTTCCCAAAAATGTATTACTACGCATTTTTTAAAATTCAATTCCAATTGCCATGTATCGCACCAATTTTGAATTGCATCTAGGTCGTTGGCTAACACGACTCTGTCTTCGTGACTTCGGATGTCCAAAAGAATGTTAAAGATACCTTTAGTAAAACCCGGAACACCCAGAGTTTTATTACCTCTAAAAAATTTTGAGTTTCGCTTGAAGGAGCAATTTCCTAAGGCACCTAATAAAAGAAATATGTGACTAATAGCTGATTGGCTAAAATGCTAGCGACAAAGGAGGAAACCCGATTCAAAATAACGCCATTTTTTCCATGTTAGTGAATTTAAAATTTTCCTCTTCTGATGCAACTCTTTCCTCACTTTCATTAAGGACAAACATAATTCATGGTAATGGTAACTAATATTCCATCACCGCATATATTTATTTTACGCATATCTGAGTGATTTCGTACTACCTTTTTGGTTTGTTCGTGAGAAAAAAATCACCGATATTAATTAATAAACTACAGTGTTAAATTTGTGATCGACTATATCTGCACAAAAATTTTCTCATTGAAATCAATGCATCATTCAAAGTAATTCAAGTGATCTCATTCGAATTTTAATGAGATTAATCTGCTTTGAATTAAATTATGTTCCAACATAGCTGTCGGCGACGGAATTAGTAATATTACTTAAAGAAAAATTTCTGCTTGTAAGAGTAGCGAGGAGTGATATTAGTGATCTCTTGCCTGTAAATGACGCATAATTTTGAAAATTCTTTTCCTGGGTGAAGACATTTTAAGAGATAATTAAATTTAAAGATACAAAGAAGAAGAAAAAGACTAAACTAATAGATAATGAAACTAAAATATATCAGATTGCCTAGCAGCTCAAAGATAAAAAAATATATGATTTCCAAGCACTAAAACTTTAAGAAAAACCGGGAGTAAAATAAAAAGTAGCCCATCAGTGCACTTCCTTAGTTACAATTAGAAATCTCTGCCGAACTATTCCCATGGGGTAATTCATATCCCTACTTACTCGATGCGATGCTCAACGTATAATCAAACCAATTACATCAGATTGAAACGATGCGTCAGAATAGAGTTTCCCTCCTGCTGATTAATACCTACAGGGCTGGAATTAACACATTTAACTTACAGGTAATATTTGCTTTCTCTGCAGATGTTCGGCGTATTAAACAGCTTGGGTGAAGCCGGGAGCGTCCGGGAAGGTCAACCGGATTTGACCTCGGTTCCTCCGTAGCAGTTAAACGTGCCACACACTCGGACATAACACCGTCACTCTTCGATTCGCACCAAGTGCAATAATAAAAGTCTTGAAATACCATCTCAGCACACTTCGAGTACGACGATGGCCCTCAATGAAAAGCATACCCCAGTGCGGGGGTTGAGAAAGTCCAAAGAGAAAACATAAATATAGGAATATACGTAAAGGAAGATCCAAGGTTAAATAAAAATGAAATAAATCATAAATATTTGATGAGAAGTTTATACAGATAGGTTGAAGAATAGATATCACGGATAAAGGAATAAAAATGGAGTTTTGGAGAGATGGAAAAATAAGGGATCGGTCAATCAGAGAACGGATAGGAGACAAAAGTATTGAAAACGACGCTTTTTTCTGACTGGGGACGGGGTTTTAAAATGCCTGTGATCCACGAATGAAATTCAATACCACAATCCCCCTTGCCCTCCCCTGCTTTGGCAGCCGTCGACCAACGCGGAAAAGGACCCCTCGAGTGGCGGAGGAGAGGGAACTAGCAGAGAGAAGAACCGACGTCGACGGAGGGGAAGAGAGCAGAAGATTTCAATTTCGTCACGAGAGAGGAATAAAAGATTTTTATTTTAAATCCGGGAGTCTGGCTCTGAAGGCTCAGTCCTCATACCCCCTCTTTGGGATGACGGGCATCTGGAACCCGCTCCACAAATCAGCCCACCCCCACATTCCCTCCGATTCAACCGCGCAAGGTCAAGCGGACGCAATCCCAAATAACGCGATAAGAGCTCCCCTCCTGCTGCTCTTTCACCGCGACGCCTGGTGTTACATGCGCGTACGCTCTCTCCCTTTCTACCTGCTCACACCAGGTTAGGGGGATGCTCGAGAGAAAGGGACAGCCGGAAACCCTTTAACTTTGATGGAAAAGGTAGGGCATCACCGGGATTGGCCATTGAGACAGGACGAGATCCCTATTCCATAACCATGTCATTGTCGGAATTTAAGAGGAAATGAAATATTACTAATCATCATCATTATGATGATAGAAGTGATATTTTTAATAAAGGGGACGGATATGATAGATCCACAACGATATATTTGTTGGAAAATATGGGCATTACTGTCATTTTTTATCATTGTTGAGCTCGATTTATGATAATGTCTAAATTTCTAGATACACCTATTCGCTTTGGTTGAAATTGCTTGATAATGATCGCCACTTTGATGTATCCTCGATGCTTTGATATAAGATTTGTATAAAAATTATGGGCACTAGCACCGTGCAGGTTCGGCAGATGGGAGGATCTGACCTTCAACGCGCTCCAAGCGTCAACCATCTGCGGGTGTTCGTTCAGGCTTGCTCGCGTTTTTCGTGGACCCCTGTCGGGTGATTCCGCGTGAGTGCAAAATGCAGCGAACGAATGAACAGTGGCACGCCATAAAATACTGTGTTGGACTGGAGAAATTGGGTGAGAAGACGTTGGGCATGAATTACTAAGTGTTTAAGGATATAAGCATGTCACAAACTGCAGTTTATCAGGAGCGCAACCTCTTCTAACATGGCCGAGAGAGCGTGGAGGCCGAGCCCCGCTCTGGATGGCCGTCGACATCAAGAGCCGACGACAACGTGCAACGTGTGCGTGAAGTGCTGAATTCAGACCGTCAGTTAAGTGTGCGCATGATTTTAGATCTTATTGGCATTAAGATGACAGTGCATACCATTATCACTGAAAATTTGGCAATACAAAGATCTGCGCTAAACTCGTTCCGACGCGACGGCCTGCTTCAAGGTAATAGAGCACCAGACAAAAAACGACATCGTGACGATTCCCCAACCCTCTTACAGTTCCGACTTGGAATCAGCAGACTATTTTCTATTCCCAAAGGTGAAATACGATTCGTATTCGTCGATACGACTCGTATTATCTCAAAGGACAACACCATGGGACCCTAAGTGCCCTCAAAAAAGCTTGCACGTGTACCCTGAAGGACCTTCCGGATTACGCCTGTATAGTTACAATATCTAATAGAAATATATTTTTCCAAAACTTTTCCCGACACTTCTTATACAAACCATATGTATCTAATATTTAGACGATCGATATTGGACAATGAATATCGTCAAGGCTTAAACTGATATGACTGGAGTTAAAATAAATATACGGATATCCTATCCACGAGCATTTTATAAGATGAAAGAGATCATAAACTGAAAAAATTATTCTAACGTTATTAAAATCAGTAATCAGCAATTCGCGCAGCAGTCGAACAAGGACAATGTTTCCCCAGCAAAATAATGATACACTGCTGACGGCGTTGCGATCTCTAAATTACTACGTTTGCAATCAAATTTAACATGAATATCAAATTTCTGGGTAGAAAAAACTTAATAAAATTATATATATATATATATATATATATATATATATATATATATATATATATATATATATATATATATGTTCTGTTCCTAATTCCTCTTGAGAAAGGTGGTTGCACAACCGAAAATTCAAGAACTAGTGAGTCCCTCTTTAATATGTTTTAGTTTCTGTGTTTGCTATGACTATTTAGTGAATTATATATATATATATATATATATATATATATATATATATATATATATATATATATATAAATCTTAGACAGTATCGATTTTCAAATCAATCAAAAAATCAAACGTATATATAAAACTTAGACAGTAACACACAGCACGAGAACACATAAAAAGAACACTCACAATAATATCTTGATAATTTCAACGGACTCGAGCTCCGTCTTCTTCGGAAGATAAGAAATGACTGAGGAAAAGGGATATATATATATATATATATTATATTCCCCAGTCCGTTACAGGTGTTTCTAGATAAACCGATATTGGTTAATGGAACGAGGACAGGAGAACGAAATACTAAGTCGTTCATTTATATCTAATGCGTTCATCACACTAGATAACGAATTCATGTAAAAGCGTGACAAAACAGAAAGTTATCCGCAATAAACGTTAAATTATATAAAAAATATCCTCTTCACAGAAAAATACACTGATTATAAAAGCCAAGGACATGGCTTAGGACAACAAAGTGGATAAGAAGATTTTTGTAGCAGGCTGCAATGATAATTAAAACAATTTAATGTTTTAATCATTACTAAGAAATAACCGAGACATTTGGATAAAATCTATTCTGCATATTGATTCATCCTTTTAAACTTATTTTACTGATTACAGGCATTAATGCAATTTTTTTTGCTTCAGGGAGCCGTAGATTGAAGTAATTTGCAGTATAGGGAATGTAAGAGTAATTGCAGTTAGAGTTCTTCAATGGGAAAGACTACAGTGCCCGACAAATTGACGATAACGGCAGTTATGAAAATGATAGTCTATCATATGACACAGCTGTGAGGTGGAAAATGAATTTTCAAACTGGCCGCATGTTTCTCACAGACGATCCAAGAAGTGGAAGACCATCACTCACGGAAGATGTTACCGCAGTGAGGCAAGTGGAGGAATTAATCCTATTAGATCGAACAGCAACCATCCAAATGATCATGAATGAGTCTGATCTTAGGTATGACAGTGTATGAAAAATTATTCACAAAAAACTGCACATGTCAAAGGTGTCTGAATGTTGAGTTTCATCACTACTGTCTCCTTTATGGAAAAAAAGACTGGCAATCAAAGCGATGTGCTTTGACATTTTTCCTCATCTACCCTAATCTCCCGACCTTATCCCAAGTAACTTTTTCTCATTCCCAGAACTTAAAAAAACCATTGCCTGGAACAAATGTTTAGATACAATCTGCTGAGTTCTACAATGACGGCCAACGAAAGGTCAAGGAACGCTGAGAGAAATATATTTCTGTGAGTGTTGACAAAATAAAAATTCTTAAGAATAACAACTTACAATTAAGTTCCATCATGATTAATTTTTAAAAATAATAAAAAAATTTACGCTACGCCCTCATTTGTTGTTATTATTTCACTTGAGTTAAAAATTCATAATATTTAAAGTAACATTGTTGACAAAAAAAAATATATATATATATTAGACTTCCTTTCAAGGAGTAGCCAATTAACTCATTTCGTGCCCTTTTCTCTTCCGATATTAACCTGCTTCCAAGCTACTGGTGCCGCCGGCATTTCGCATGAAATGGATTTAATTGGATTAGCGCAGCAACTCAGGAAAGAGAAATAATAAAGCTATAAAAAGAAAATATACGCTCCATATTTGGTATTTCATTCTCATTTTGTCGTCGACAAAATAACTGATTCGTCTGCATCGGCACATTCAGTGGCGGATTTCGTTTTTCCTGCCATGATTGTGCGATCTTACCTGTTGAGCTGATCTTTGGCATTCATTCCTCGCTTTGAAAAGCTTTCACGATTTTGTATATTTGCAATAGGAGTTTTCTATCACTTCGCCCTAGTTTCTGATTTTTCTAACCCCAACTTTCTAATAATAGTGTAACGTTTTTTGCAGGTTTTTTCAAAAATCCGGTAAGATCTTATTGTAATTATTCCATAACTAGTATTTCTGAGAGAGGTCTAAATAATTGCGGCTTGTTCAATGAGCGTGACAAAAAGAAATGCATTTGTCCATTTTTTTTCTCTGCACGTTTTCAACTATTTCCTTAAAGTATGATTGTTGCTTTATGGAGTAATGTTCCAAACATAACCGAATAAAAGTCAAATTAGATCACAAGTGAAATTGAAACCTACTTCATCATTTATTCTAAAGCATATCGTGAATGAAACTTCTGATGGTAAAACCACCCAAAAAAGTTATTTACTAGGCTCATTTCAATGGCTTCCTCCTCTGAATGGAAACGTATTGAATTGATAACCTATTGGTGTTTCATTATTTTCCTTCATTTTTATAAAAGAAATAAATTCAATCTTCTCTTTTTCATTAATAAAAATTTCAACTGCGAAAAGTAAAAAGCGGAGAAGTAATTAATGAATCATCTCACCATCCTCCAGGTATCGATAAATTAGTCTGCTCGAGATATCACGCATTCCTTTTTAGAACCACTTGAATTATTCATTTGTTAACCCCAAAAACACATCCTCCGTTGGATCCTTTCAGAACGCTCGCTTTGCATAAACAATGTAATTAACTATCCATTCCTTAAAATTTGACCTTCCAAGTTTTACAACTGTATCAACATTTTCAAATTCACCACATTAACTTTCCGTTGAGGTATGTTACACAGAAAATGATATTGAATACGAAATTTTGGATTTTTATTTTAATATCTTCTTAATAACACCGATCTACTTGCAGATGTCTGCAAGTTATTATATGCAGTAATTTTCTTAAGACTATTTTTACCATAAAAATTTCACATAATAGCTCAAATTCAGTCGTTTCACAAGGCATAATTTTCCCATAATCCAGGACTATCGTCACGTGATGTATGAGACAAATTCAGAATCTATTTCGACAAAGAGAATGAATTAATTTCTGTGAGAGCTTATAGATAATAAAGGGCTAATCCACTGCCAAAAAATCGATTGAGGTCGGTCCAATTTACGTGGAAAGTTCAGTTTAAAATATTATAATTGCTTATTTGAATCAAGTGCGCGCATAGGGATTAATTTAAATTACTCTGTCGCCTTTCCCCCATAAAGTAGTTCTTTTACATTATTTATCAAGTTGGGGGTTTAATTATGGAACCTTTAATAGTGTGCTTATTAGATTTCGGTGTAAAGTACGTTATGAGGATGATCAAACTTCTTCCTTCGACTTCCTCGTAATTTTACCTCATTTTTTTTCCTGAGTCACGTCAAAATTCTAAGATTGGATAATATCCCAGCAAAATGACTTGGATGGAATGGGACGTAGAGAGTTTCGGGCATGGGCATTAATGAGCTAAGATTTTAAGGCAGGAGACTTCAATCAAATGTTATCATTATCCCATAAAACGAGAAAAGCAAGAAAAGACAACTAGATCAGAAGTTAAAGTTTTTAGTCAGAGGAGATAGTGGTAAGGATAATTAAAGGAAGATTTTCGTGAGAGGGCATAAAAATGCCTAGGAGAACGGAACACTTGCAAAGAGTAAAAATTATCCGTCTTGATTCTCTCGGTCAAGGCGAATGATTTTTACACTCTGAAATTATAGCATTTTAATGCAAATTAGCGGATGATCCTGGTAAACCTTCTGCCGCGACATCTCCCGTAGTTCTTTGAATTTTTCTGTCTGGGTCCGTTTCTCCACGCTACGAGCCAAATTCCAGTTTCACGTAATGTATATATGCAGATTCTGCCAATAGCTATAAATGGCGCAGAATTTATCAACTTCGTTTTCATAGGAAGCTGCTTTTCGCGATCTGACGGGAAATATGTACTCTTGGTCGAAGGCGCCGTACAAAGATTGGAATATCTCACAATATACAATTAAAAAGCCTATGCAAACAACTTCTTTAAATGCCGATCTCCGAATTCAGTAGCCGTTTTGGCAAAATGGATAAAATACAAACACTGCAACCTAATGTTTTCCTACGAATCCTATTCTTTGGCCGGATTTCACTTTTTTCTCTTCGGTATTGTAAATGTTTGGCAATTAACATTGCCCCCAATACCACAACCGTTTCCTCGACAGAATCAGGGATGGAAGTTAACATAACGACTACTCAATGCTTGTTTGAATTATGCGTAAACAATGGCGTTGATCGGAAACAAACAAAAGCGTTCCTGCAGACGAGAAAATCGCAAGGAGAGTTGAATCGAGTAAAAGGATTCATCCGAGGCTTAGCACCAAATAACCAGCTAATATTCAACATTTTATTTTCTGTTCCTGAAGTAAGTTCGTGCAAAACTGCCTTGTGCGCTGTTTTGCACGAACGACGCAAGTGAGCGCAGATCGGAGAAGCGTGATGAAAATATTGCAGAATTAATTCGCTAACTGGAGCGATTTGCGAAAAATTCGAAACTATGCTTACGTATGTATCATACCACACAGGTGAGTGCAGCGAGGGTAGAATAAGGATGGCAGTAAGAGGTGGGAAGTGTAAAACAAGGAAATAAATATTAAATCAGCTCTAACGCCCTTGATTAAATAGAACAAAGTAAAGTATATCAGATGGCGCAATTCGGGTAATTAGACAGTGTTTTGGAGAAAAGAGGTAGTGTGGCAATCAAGGGAATAAATACCCTACGGAAGAAGCATATACATAAAGGAAACTGAATGAGACGTACGCTAAGGGAACATCAGTAAAGACTTTTAATAAGTAGCGCTGGTCTGTGTGGGGCAGAAGCCTAGTCTTTGAAGCAAGAGGATGAAGAAGATTAGGAGGGTTTTGAAATATGAGTAGTTAGAAGAATCGATAAAGTAAGTTGAATAGAGAAGAAAACAAAGGACGAAGGTTTGATTATATTATAGGGTAATCTACCGGTTAAGGTATGTTTTTCGCTGGACATAATTACCAAATAAATATTTTTTGTCTCTTAACAAAACAAAATCCAGGAACTTACTCTACATCAGGTCCCTCTTCATCTCTGTGTACTTCCTTCCTCCCTTCATCCCGCCCTACATCCCTATCCTGTTCCTGCCCTTCCCTCCTTTGCCTAACATTCTCCCCACTATTACAGTCTTCAACATCCCACTGCCGATCAATACATCCTTCATCCATTTTTCCTACCTCTATAAGATTTCTCCCAACAAACCCCTATCCTCGTTCACCATCCCCAGTACTTCCTCATTTGTTTTCCTTTCCGTCCATTTCACCTCCTGCATTCTTGTCCACACCCACATTTCCAAAGCCTCCAATCTACGTCTATCCTACTGCTTCAGCGACCACGTTTCCGCGCCGTACATAGCCACGCTCCATATCTGACTTTTTACGAGTCTTTTCTTAACATCCTTACTCAACTTTCCCGTTATCAGCTCCTTCCTCCTTGTGAAAGCCTCTTTTCCTAGCGCAATTCTTCCCCTTAAGCCCATACTACATTGACCATGTTGGTCAAAAACACTTCCGAGATACGTATACTGTTTTACTTGCTCTATTTTTTCCCCTCCTATTTTAATGTTTAGCTTAGCCTTTTTCTTTCTGGAAAATCGCAAAACCATTGTTTTATTAATATTTATTCTCATTCCATATCTATCACACTGAATTTCGAAGGTTTGAATATGTAAGGGAAAAAGAAGAAATTGCTCAGTTGAGGAAAAGAGAAGACAGGAAAAGTAAGTGAAGGATATATTGATAGAAAGTTGAACGCCGCATTAGAAAAGAATTTTTGACAAAACAGGAAAGGAAAATTTTGGGCAAATGAAGGAAGACAAAAGATATTTAAGTCAACATAACGGTAAGTTAAGGTACAAAAAACTGCATTAAAACTTTAATGAAACAAACGGGAGAAAGTTTAGTCGATATATGGTAAATCCTAGTTCTTATGACCGGCAGTTTTGAATCGTTCTTTCCCAACCTACTAATTAAATAAAACCTCATCGTTATTGCTGAAATCGCTTTTAGAATAGGATAACTTTGGCAAGAATAATTCTTGGCCAATACTTAAAGTTAATGATTTCCATACAGACCGAAAACCTCCTTTCAAGGGTAATTGATCGCCAAGTAACGCAATTAAACATAATACATTAAAGATTTCTTATCAAAAGGATATTTCGCGTTAACTAATTTTGATTAACGCATACCCACTGTAATTAATGGTGATCGCTATATACGAGAGCTAATCCAGAGGGTTTTTAGATAATATTGAATTCGTGGGCATTCCAAATAACTCCAAAAATATAATATTTTTACTGGCATAAATTTACTGGTAGGGCTGCCAATATTTATTAAGCCTCCATCTAAGCAATGATAGGGTCGAATGTAAAACTGTAAAAGTTACATACCTATCGTATGTCTCGTCTATCAGATTATCCTCCACGCAGGAACGTCTTTAAATAGGAACCATCACACGAAAACACAGTTTTAATCTCTAGGTAGAGCATTAAAAGGTGTTATCTGAGAAATGTAACGCCCTTTCCAATTATTTAAGCTCCCAAAGCAAAATTGGCATCCTTAGATTTTTTCGTTTGTTTGCTAGTATTCCTTCAAAGATACCTTTAGCTTTAACACTTGATCTCTTCAAACAAAGAGGTGAAAACCCAATTAGTATTAATGACATTCATTCTCTACTTGAATTACACCTCGGCTGGAACTATTATTTCTACAAAAGCGATAACAAATTTTGTTGTTATTTTTTCTCATTAATGAACTCATATTTATTTTTAACGATTTGTCCACATTTTTTCAGGCTAAACACTTTGAATAGCCTTGTTTCATTAGTTCAAAAAAGACAAAGATATAATCCGCTGCTATATTGGGCACAATTGGTAATTGGATAAATTTATTTGATCCCTTTTATTGATATGATATTTATGTGGTAACTTAAAATGTCTTCACTATAAAGCTCGAAGTCAGTGAACATAAATTTTAAATGCATAGATATGTGCTCCTACATCAAGAATGTGAAATGTTCTGAATATTTTTCGGCAAATTAACCATTAAAATTCCCTGCAGTCAATCAGTGGTCAAAGTCTTGGTCAATACCTCTGTATAAAATATAAATTTCCATGAATAAAACTGAAAAATAATCTTAGGATTGAACGACCAGTGAAGAGGATGATGATTCATAATTACCTCCTAAATTTTGAAGGTTAATTATTTGATAACTACAATAAGATAGAAGCATACCAATACAATGAATAAATATTTTCTACGTATCAAAAATGGTCACTTGAAGAGTTTCTTAATTTTCCGATATATCCCTTTTTAGTCATTCACTTGAAACAGTTAAAGTCGTCGAATAATGTACTTTCAATACTCCGCAGGAAATTATAAATCACCCTGCTTTAAGCACCAGCCAAAAATATATGAGGTTCGAGATAAAATTCAAGGGAAGAAATGATGACATGAAAAGTGTTTTTAAGAGCAACACAACTGTAACGAAACGACCATTATACCAAAATATTCAATTATTCAATCCCATTCTCCACAATTTCCAATGCACAGAAGTGAAACAGAATACATTACATATTCTTGAGACTACGGTTAGAGTATAATGCTTTAGTCAATAATATGCAAAGTGCTACTCTTGAATCCCTCTACGTAGCTTTCAAAAATTTAAAACTAACTGCAAAGCTGTTCGTCGACTTACAACTCCCTCCATCCCTACGTTTCTCTTAACGGCTGCCATACACTCCCTCCTTCTCCGTCCACTTAAAATTCACTCAATACCCTCCTTTCTAATTTTTCAAGTTATTAAAGCATAAAAAGAATAAGTAAAAAATCAACTTCAACTGGACGATTACGACTCAACTCTTACTTAAATGTTTTTGTTACCTTTTGTGCTTTCTCATAAGATCACCTGGACATATTATCTTTATCGTCTCTGACAAGTGCCCCAGGCCTAAAAGTTATTTAAACGTCTCCTACGAGAAATATTTGCATGTGAATTTTACTTGAGGAAAACATAACACACTCAGACAGACAATTAATACAGGCCTGAATGTTCTATGACGGGCATGACGATCATCGGGTAGCACCCAATCTACGATCGTGCGTGACCTGTGTAACTCAAGAACTTTTACACGCTATCATACGCCATTATCTCGGATAACCTCGCCCCGGATTCTGTGTAAGAATGAGATCACGAAGCTTAGTATGAAGTGTGGATATGCCCATCTGAGATGCCTTATCGGTCTCCATAGACCAATTATTAATGGTAAAACATTTTTCACGTCGTATGTGTGTTGTTACGTAGTTACGCATACATAGTACGTACTATTAAAAATTCTCTACTTCTATATTGGCAAAATGAACGTTTATAGGCAATAACTATATACGTTCATTGATTTACTCATCTTCTTTTTTTCCTAAATTCCAACTCCTACCTGGGGATCGGACACTGGATACTAGGAACCTTTTTGTAACTCAACTGGTATCATTCCTTTGCAACGTTTTAAAGTTTAAATAAGCTCCAAAAAATCAAATTATTGCTGGTGGAATAAGAATTCGTAGATGGCACTAGGGAATTAAGGAAAAAACCAACAATTTCTCTTGCACAATAACCTGTTTCTTCCAGCTCTAATAAGTTTAACACATATAGTATTTATCTTCTCTGCAAGCCAATGCTGCATCTTGGATGCTACATTTTATAATCAATCAAGACCTTTCGAATGGTTGCGTACAAATGGAATCCTAATGAATTCGGATTGATTGCCGAATTGGATCTTGTACATAGTAGAGGAGCGGATTTGTAAAAATTTGCTCTGACAAGATGAGTAGCGCACCAAAATTATTAGTGGGAATCACTCACCATAGATATATAAACCATAAACACAATATTCGACCCGAAGGTCGATTTGGTAGGTGATGGAAGATTTCACCCAGTACTAAGCCCGACGGCGTGTGAATATTCACACATCAGGGTAGGGGGGCAATTCCTTTCCCTGTGCCGGTTTTGGTTTCCCAGGAAGATCTGGTACCCAAAAAACCACATAGTATGGGTGGAGCTGAAGGTGCCCAGAGTGTCTTGCCAGGTAATCGAACCCGAGACCCTCCGTTCAGTAGTCCAACACTCTACCCCATGGACTACCGCGACCCACAGATACATATAAATACACATATCAATATACATATATATATATATATATATATATATATATATATATATATGGCACAGGGAAAGGAACTGGCCCCCCTGCCCTGATGTGTGAATATTCACAAGCCGTCGGGCTTGGTACACGGGTGAGCTCTACCATCACCTACTAAACCGACCTTCGGGTTGATTACTGTGTTTATGGTTTATATATATATATATATATATATATATATATATATATATATATATATATAACAGTGACTCTGAGCATCGGCTAAAACAAACTCCATTATTCGTCAATTGCACACTACGTCCCAAAGTGTTCGCACCAGGCATTGTAAATTACGCGTACTTGCAATTAACACAGAATCTCTGACAACTTGCCATGGCCTGAGGGAATAGTATCCATTAACTCAAAAATGGAAATGCACCATTTAGGCATGTTGCTTCAAACGGCTGTTAAAGAGGGCAGCTATTTTCAAGTTAAATCGACACCAGTGATACGGTGGTCAGTTGCTTGTTAATTGCACATATTAAACTGACCAAATGGGGGACTGCTCAAGGGTTTTAAGCTATATTGCTGTGTTATAGTGGAGAAGGAAGGTAATGCTCGAGATGTTGAAACATCAATTGAACTTGACCGCTCTATGCTCAGAGTGTGCCGGAGGGCAGTATTTCTTTGGGTTTTTCCATTTATTTCTCAACCTCTCGCTTAGCTTTAGTTTAGGTTAGCCTAGTTTAAGCTCCTGGTAGAAAGAGGGACGAATTTAACTGTTCTTCATTAAATTCTCTGCTACTTAGTACCGTTACTGACAATGCTCATTGCACTTGTTTATTAAAAGCCGTTAGGTTTTTCTTTCTTATCAGGTTTAGATCTCATGTTTTATTCCTAGTTTTAAGTTTCTTCTTCTCGCAAATCACACTTTCACTTTAACCTTGTTTCTTTCTTACCAATGCAATGGGTTTCTCATGTACAATGACCGGTAAAGGTGAGACTTCAATCATCGGCACGGTTTATACTTGCCCGATCGGACAGGCAATGAACATTTCGGGGCAGACTTTGGAGGGAGAGATGTTTGAGAACTAGTACTGCGGCTGATGTGGAAGAAGTGCAGTAAGAGGCGTGGAGCTTTTTTACGCGGATGTTAAGGGTTGTGATGGATTGACCACAGTAGAAGGAGGGATTGAGTTTGATGAATTCCATTGAGAAAGGAGCGTGTGGGATTAGAGCAGGATGGGAGAAAACTATGAATCAATGAAGGGAGGGATGAAGTGATGACGATGGGGTATGTTTTACATTTGAGTCGACCGCAACGTATCCGTGTGAATTTGTGGGTAGCGGGGGTTTTAGATAGCGGTTGTATGGATCCCTATATGTCACATTGATTGGCGGATCGCGTAAAAGTGTCTGAAGTACAATTGGGCAAAAGTTATTTCCCTCCGTTTGCTGCTGTTTCACGGTTGGTCAGAATGAGGAAAAGTTCTTTGACGACATGTTTGACAGACTGGGAACACTAAGTTTGCAGAAATGGAGAGTGTGCTAATTATCATATTGAGAAGGTTTGGCCGAGTGAAAACTTCGGATTACTTCAATAAATAAAAGGGTTTAGCGGTTAACGACCACAAAAGACGTGGTGCTTTATGGATGCCATGAGGCAAAAGGATTAAGGTTGATAGGGGACTTTTGAGATGTAAGTGTGGTACAGAATAAAAAAGCTGGGCAATGGGTTAAGCTGGACAGTGAGGAAGACAAACGTCGAGGTTTCAAATATTGTTGGCAAAGGAAGGAAGTTACTGGGGAAAATCAGATAAAGTCACAGAAATTGAATGATGGAAATATTGTAAGGTTGTGATAGGAAGGAGGATTCCGACCTAGTGGAGTAGAGGATGGGTGTGAGTAGGCTTTTTATACAACATGAAAGCGGGGAGAAGTTACAAAGAAATAATGAAAGGCAGAGAAAGAAGAAGTCCTAGTTCTTAGGGGACGTCCAAAACCTCCCTTTAAATATATAGAATATTAGAATGAATTTTAAATGAACATAAATGAATGTAAACATATCAGTTTGCATTGCGAGTGTTATTCAACAGAAACGTACATTGACCAAATTAAGGAGTATCTAAAACAGCAAATCTATCAGGAGGAGGGAATAAACACTAAATAACTGAATTAGACAAGGATGGAAGTCTGCAGAAAATCATTTTTCCATGATGAAGTTAAAGACAATACCAACATGTGTATTTATATTTACATATATGTATGTATACATACATATATGTAAATATAAATACATATATACATATAGAAACATTATATATTACATATATATGCTTCGGTTGTGCAACCGAAATATCGAAGGACAAAAATAGTGAGTATCGTGTGCTATGTTCTATCCCCACGCTGGTAGCCTTATTTATTTTATTTGATGACGTAAATTTAATGACGGGATGGGTTAAGTTATCTTCCTCCGGCTAGAAAAGACTCGATAAACTTATTCTTGAGACTAAATTTATTCTAGGTATTGACTTCGTTATCCTCGGCGATTTTTATTGCGTTCATTTAGTCAGTAACTTTACACATTTCCCCATTTGTAATGTTTCCTCAATATTAGTCCCACTGCTGTGGAAGTTATATAGTTAAATGATTTTGTTTTTCACATCATCCGGGTGATTTTTCATCGCTGATATCTAAGGTCGGATACGTTAACGGGGGCATTACTTTACTCACAAAATCTGCGCATATTAGCTAGTGCATTTACCTCCAGAAGACGATACTTTACGGAAAGGCCGAAATTCTTACCCGAAATTCTTCCAAATTCAAGCAAAACAGGATCATCAGCTTAAACATCCCAATATTATGAGGTGTAGAAATTGAGTTAATCAAAGCACCAGATAGCTTCAACTGAGAACATCAAGAACATGAGAGGCATTCTCAAAGGCCGCCAGTAATCGAACATTTCCAAAGAGTATTTGATGAAATATAGTACGATCAAAATCTATGAGAGGGTAATTAAATGTAAATCAGGAAATTCAGTCAAAATTAATTTACATGAAATATCAAATTATTATACATCATGGAAGCAAAGATAATTTCCAACTTCGGCAATTTCCACTTATAACTTCCATGAAATTGAAGCTACACTTTCACGGAAGTAGCCGGCAACGCACCATATCATAGAAGATAACGAAATATATAATTATCAAATTCACATTAATTTGATTTTTCCCAATGAATTGATTCATTTAATTTCTTCTAGCACAATGTGGATGGATTTCAAAATATAATAGAACAATATATTCTGTCAGACTTCATCCTGAAATATGCCAAATTAATGCCGAGGGATTACCCTTTGTTCAATAAAAATTCATGATACTCAGAATGAAAAAAAATTTCAACGTTTCTTTTCTCAATTAGAAGTAGTAGAAATGATCAATCTGAATTTGTGACAGCAAAGGAAATATGACTTTTTAATATGCTTAGGTTATTCATTCGGTAAGAACTAGCATCACGAATAAATTGTAATGAATGCATTGATGTTATTCTATACAATAGTTGTATATCATTATTTCGCAGTAAATGTGATCTTGATATTTTCCAGGCCTCAAATTATGCAACCTTTCCGTTACCTTTTCTGCTATCTTGGAATTAGTCTGCTGTGTTTTGTTATCAAAGGGCTAATTCGGACAAAGGAAGTACACCTGTGTGCGTGTGTGAATATATGCATTACACACGTCCATGCACACTTATAATTTGTCAATTTTATAAAGTATTAATACGTCTCTACATAGAGAAAAGTTCGCAATCTTTACTTTCATCAGTTAACAGTGTTTTTGAAGGATAAGACGAACGTTCTTGGTATTAATTTCTGAATTTCTATCAGTAGGTATCGTCGTAGCAGATAAAATTGATAAAATATCAACTAATTGCTTTAAAACGCTAAGTTATTGTTGATAACAAAAATAATTTTTTTGGATATAGTATTTTAAAAGTAAATATCACCAACCCTGTAAAAATAACATAATAAATAAACACGTTTCACCCTAAATCCCGAAGTTGAAAAATATTTGAAGGTTTGTGTAAACGAGAAAATTACTATAAGGAGAAAGACGGATTCTTCCTAAAAATTATATAATTCTGGGGGTATTTTTTAAAAATAAGGATTAAGATTACTCAAGGAACTGTTTGAAATAAATTTTAGCAAAGTGATATTTTGTCTACAACTTATATCATCGTAAGCGAACAACGCAGGTCATTACCTACAAATATGTACACAAATATAGTCACAGGAAATGTATTGAATAATTTGAACGTCAGTCTCTGTTTGTAATAGCAGTAAAAGAAAATGGAATAGGTAATTTTACAACAGTTTTGCTTCCTGGACATATCTACACTAGTTTTTTATTCGATAGATGAAAATTTCAAAATGAAAAATTTTCAAGTATATCCATCCCCTTAACTCTTGATGTAAAAAAATCCTATTGAGGAGCTAACCCCAATTAATAAAGTTTAAACGCTCACAAAATAAGTGACAAAATTTGCAAATTTTCTTGCTATGCTCACATTTTTAAGGTAATGGCCGAGTCAATTCCACCTACGACTTCAAGTTCACTTGAGCGAGACCGGAATAGAGTTAGGACGCTCCTTCTAATTGGGCCTTGTATATTCTCCCTTGGACTCAATGGGTCAGAATGGTGACCTACGATAGGGAAATGGAGCGTGGGGTGAAAATAAGCCGGGTGGGCGGAGGGAGGTAAAGCACAAAGACTTCCACCGTGATCCCTTTTGAGAGCGAGGCACGAATTATGGCTGGGCCACATGAAAGGCCTGCGAGGCACTTAGAACCACCCCTCAGGGCCTCGAACATGCACACGACCCGCTCAAATTGGTCCGAGAGATTGGGAAATTGAGGGTGAGAATCGCAAGTCACTCACCAAACAGCAGCATGGTCAGATCGGACACCGCCAGGCTGAATAGGTAGTAGTTGGTAGCCGTCCGCATGCTGTGGTTCCTTACGATCACCGCACACACGGACACGTTCCCGATGACCCCGGCGACGAATATGAGGGCATAGATGACGGTGATGGTGACGACGACGTTGAGGGGGAGGTGCTTGGGACCCCTGACCTTCAGGAGGTACTCCTCGAGGGTCATGTTGAAGGTGTCGTTGCCAACTACCGCATCATCGAGGCCGGCCAAGGCCGTGGGGAGAACGGCGAAGGGAAAGTAGTCACCGCCGCCCCCGACGGAACCCGAACCGCTCCAGTTACCCTCTGACTCCCCGGGGAGCCATGGGGCGACCCCGCCGAGGCGTCCCGTCATCCCCTCGTCCATTACGTCGGTTGGAAATTCACCACGCGCCGAGTTGCGAAGCGGATGGCGTTGGAAGGTCCTCTCTCGTCTCTCTACACCGGGCCACGTTCACCTTATGCACCCGTATCCCACGACGAGGTTACCGAGATGCGTTGTCGATGGCATAATAACATCGGGGAGTCGCCTTCGTCCTTACAAAGAGGCCGGCGGGTTATTTTTCATGGCATCCGAGCGTGCGTGGGCAGAGGGTCAGTTCGGACACGAGAGGCGAAGGGATCAGCTGCGTGAGTAACAAAAAGGAAATATTCAAGGGAAGGGGTTTAAATTAATCCTTAATATGTTTCCGGTACCCTCTCGCCGCGTACTCCTCCTCCTGCACCGGAATCACTTGACTATGGAGACAAATGTACCACTTGGAAGGATCACCACCAGGGGCACTACGTCGTCATCTAGCTGGAAAGCGAACGACTTCCCAGTCAAAAGTTAGCGGCACTTCCTGTAACCGAATCAATCCGACGACACCGGCGTTCCCTCGCGCTGATTCCGGTTAAATTTTCACCAGGCGAAAAATGCAAACTTTGATGGCGTGGGGAAGAAAGTGTTCGGAAAAATAAATAACACAATTCCGTCGGAATGAAATGATTTGTATTTCCTGATGGAGAACCACGCCGTCACTTTTTTAGGATTTCGTATTCTATAGTAATTTTACCACCCGGAAACCACGGGACACGGCGATGATTCGCCTCCCATTCACTTCACAGGAGCAACGACATCTCCATTGTTCCCCCCATTCCTACGGCGATTGTCCCGTCCTGGGTAAACCACGGCACGAAATGCGAAGAGAGCGTAGCACAATGAGAACCAGAAACCTCTGCGGCAGGAGAAAGACAAATAGATCGGAAGTCGAAACCAATATTTTCCGTGTGACGAATCGGTAAAGGAGGGTTAAAATATACAGCGAGGAGACAAAATACAATGGGACCTTTCTCTAAAGAAAAAAACACAACTTTTCCACTCTCTCATACTCTCACTTGGCGATAAAAAAAGAGAAAAACGCTCGATTTCAAAAGGTGAGAAGAAACAAGAAACGAGGTTACAAGAATGCCTCCTCCAGTTTTATCTTTGATCCTCCCCGAAGATGGAAGTCGAACAAAAAACACTATTTTGGCCTCTTTCTCAATTTTCTCCTCTCCTACATATAAAGAAGCAATCGGTTCACGTCCAAACACGTGACGACCTCACTAAATGCCCGCTTAGGGGGATATTCCGCGACCCCCTCTCTCTCTCTCGCGATGATGACGAAGATCAGAGTTCACAAAAGTGAGAGAATGAAGAGGGCCCTGAGGGGAGAGCTGGAGCATTAAACTGAGATAAGGTCTCACCTCGAACTTAGAACGCACACGAACAAAAGCACTCACACGCACGCAATCGAACGATCACTCTCATTATCCAGGCCCGTCTCCGCACAACTCGAGTACGAGGCGACCGCGTGTCTGATTCCGAATGAACCTGAATGCAGAGGGGACCCCTCTCTCGGCAGGCGCGAGTCCCTTCCCCGTCTCTCTTCCTCGCTCCCCTCCCAGCGATGGCCCCTCCCCTCTCTCCACATCTCCACGCCTTCCCCTCTAACTCCTCCCACGCACTGACCCGTTCCTCCCTTGCGAGATAGTCTCCCTCAAGAACTCTCCCTCGCACGAACTATCTTCCTTTTCCCTCCTTCCAAGCTCCTTCCCTCCCTCTTCTCATCCCTTCCCCAGAAGCATGGCTTACAGATACCGCACACGGTCCAACGTCTTACCTCCTTCCCCTCCACCCTTCTCATCTCCTCCGGGCCAAATGATTCTCTCTCCGCCTCCCTTACTACGAACAATACTTTTTCCCCCACGTCGCTTCGGGAGCCATCTCAAAGCTCACATCGACGACGAGCCTGGTGTTGTCGGATGGGGAGGGTCTTCTAGGGAAAGTGATTCCTCTTAAGAGTTCCCCACCTCTCACATCGTCCGATTCAAGACGAGTTCCGGCCGTTTTAGGGCGCTCGTTTGTCTCTTTGTTGTTCCCATTTTACTTGGATACCGGCGGAATGAATGGAAGCGGGAATCCGATTAACCAGAAAGGGCCCACGGCGTGAAGCATCGCTCGGGACAAATTCGTCAGTCTATCCGTGGGAAATTCGCAAACTGAGCTCCTCATTCTTGTACACTCCACGCCAATTAATTTGGGAGGTCTTCATCTCAGTGTTATGACATTATCTCTGCTCCTCATTCCCTTGGCCCTTTCTCTTTCATAGCCAGGAGGGAAATATGTTCTCGTTCTTGTCCAAAGGTCATTGATTCCAGTCTTGTTTTGTTCTAAATCTTTTGTTGGAATCGCTCGAGGCCCTTTTCAATGGGTCCCCCAGGTCTCCATGTGTTTTAACTCATAGCCGAGGTTCCAAAAAATAATACTCACTGATCTCAGAAATGAATGATTACCATAGGCCTAAGTTCACGACGGCCGAGCAGTGTTCTAAATTTCCCCGTGAAAAGTAATGACGTATCTCTCATTTCATTTGTTTCCTCCTTTTGTTTCTTAAGAGATATTCCCTTGCTTCCGTAATAAATAATAACAATTTTCTCCCTTTTTTCCTCTTTTATTACTCTGGAGATTTCGTTGCCCCCGCGGCAATCCTCCGCATCAAACCTAAATATATATATTTAGAGTTTCACGGGAATGTGATAAGAACAAAAATGACAACAATCTACATCCACACGATGGGAAAGAGATTATACTGTATAATTAACATTTAGAGGAAAAAGTTGGACTAAAACAAAAGATTTAGACTATTATTTCTTCATCCCACTTTGGAAGTGCTTGTAATCAAGACTTTTTGTAGTCATACCCAACCGTGAAAGAAAAAATATATGAAATTTATTAAAATGTGGGGCTACTATAAAATATTATAGAAAATAATTATACAACATTTTCAAAAGTTTCCTTCTGACTAAAATATTTGGAAGGGTTCTCATTTTACTTTCTCCAGTTATTCTCACACCTTACTTTCTCACCGTAAAAATAATTTGCAAATTTATGTTTTTTTCTTGGATTTTGATCTAATTTGCGGCTTTGATAAAAATATGTCGCAAAAAACTTTCAATTTATTTTAAAGTTTCCCTTAAAAAAGTGAAATGATTTTCTCTTCTACTTTACCATTGAACGTAAATTTTCCTGTTCATACCTATCCGGATCCCTTTAGTAATAAATCCCTCAGGTCTTCAATTTGACAATTGATGAAATTTGAGGAATAAAGGGTGAAGTTTTATCATTTAGAGTTACATTATATTACTTTTTTATCGTGAATTAAAATTCTAATTATACACATGGAAATTCAAAGGAGACCTCAACTTTTAAAACCCATTTCGAGCACGACAAAGATGCATTTGGCCGGTGACAAGGGGACGTTGATTTAAGAATTCATCAGATTTCAGGGCGAGTAGAAAGAATGAAAAACTTCTCCCACGCACCAACACATACCATACTTGTACATAGCGGGCATAAATGAGACTCTTGATAACAAATTTAAATAAAAAAGGGATAATTTCACGAAAAAGTTTCATATCTGTCCAGAAAAATTACTGCACGAAAAGTATTCCATCTAGTGATTTCAGTCAGGTTTTGATAATGACTGCAAACATGACAGTAAAAGAGTTTAAAATATATTTATTAGATTCAATGAAAAGGGAATTTGTTATAAATATTTAAATTAGGCTTACGTCTAACACTATCGATCGATCGTGTTACGATCTTGCCTTGCACGACGCCCCAACATTTCGGAGACCTTACTTTTGGGATTCCCCTTGTAAATAGGTCACTTTCAATTGCCATATTGAAATAAATTGTTCAAAGATCTACAATTTCAACTAATTCTCTTTCATTTTTATCGTTCACAGAAAAATTTTAAGTGCAATTGGGATATTTCAAATGATATTTTCCCATGTTTCTTGAATTTCATTGTATACATTTTACTGTTTAATTTTTTCGTGTGACTTCCTTAAAGCAATTTAGTATAGCATGCGGTTAGGGCTTATTAAACACCACAGCGTCTACTTTCATGAAATGGTGGTTATCAAAGTATTGAGTAAGGCTGTAGGCTGCCACACCAAAGGTCTGCACATTAAATCCTAGTGATACCCCTGGACACTCTCAACAAGATCAAAGCTTCGCGAATTCCTGGGCACCGGAGACTTTCATTGGAACCGCAGTGAAAGTAACTGTACCATCTGCTCCGAATGTGGGAATTTCACACGACTTAAGCCGCTGCATTCGCCCCTGTCTGAAACCGACGTTCGGCCTGTGTTTAGGTTAATATTTGAAGGAGCGAAGTGGGTTGAGTAATTAAAATTTCACTAGCAAAAGTTAATCTGCAAAACGGGGAGCCGAAGTCGCCTTTCAATTGCCACTTGGATTATTTACTGAGGTGCCTTCAAAGCCTTCAAATAGTAATTATCACGTTAATGATTCATTCATATTACTTTTTATATCAGTAATTGATCATAGGCGGTAAAATATTACGCACTTTATTCTTAGCTATTTAAATATTCGTTTTCGGTAGGTGTAAATTCATAAACTTTCCAGGGCAGCTTTTCTCTCCCTTTTGCACATCTAAGGAACTCTATTGTCGTGCTCCCAAGATTTTTTTCATTTTATAGTTACATATAGTATCATTTTATCTGCATTTTTATCCAAACAAAGACTCGGATAGAGGGGACAGTGTTAAGCAAGAGGGGTATGATGTGGAGGAAAAGAGTTGAAATTTGAACAGAACAAAGGAACAGGAAGATTGCGGAGGAAAGAAGAGTTATTAGAGTTAAGGTTATCACACTGTACGTATCCTGTTAGGTGGGGCTTAGAAACTTACAAGGTGTAGTGTGTCTGTGCATCTTAAGGTTATCTTAAGCGATAGACCACCATTAATGGTATGAAACCAGATGGGCGTTCCTAACGAATATGAATATCATATCCTAACCAAATGATATAGCCTGAGTAACGTAATCGCTGATCTAGCATGTTTTCATTCGTTGAAATCCATCCTTGGCCTACGGTATGGTATTATGTGAATTTACATCGTTTGGCCCCTGGGAAGCATGGAAACAAGATAGAAGTGGCCAAAAAATATTTATTTTCCAATGCCAATTTTCACCGAGGGCTAATTTTTTATTTTATTATTACCGTAATTAGTAATGGTTTATGGGAACTCGACTGAATAATTCCGTTAACAATCCTAAATGCCAAAGTCCAGAGAGTTATTTCCTTTGATTTTGGCGGTGAGCGGTAGTTTGTTTGCGGAAAAACTCAGGAAACGAAAAAGAAATAACTTCGCCGAGATTTTTTGGTAGCTTGTAAAGGGTCGGTTTTTAGAGAGCAAATACATCACACAGAATTGGGCTGGGAGTTGAGTTATTTAGATTTTACACATTTGACATTGGAGAAAACCCCGCTGGCTTCTACAGTGTTAAAGTTCTATTTGGTTTTTTTTATAAAAACAAGTATACAAAAAATATGTGCCTTAACTATTATAACTAGGACATGCCGTTTCTCGTGAGAAAATTCATGACAGCGGAATCTTTATCCATAATTCCAAAATAAACTCTGTCCGTCTAAGACCACGGAACCTCTTTAAAAAGTAAGCACTCACTACGAATTTTTAGAGCGAGCAGAGTTTGTAGTCGCCAGAGGTTTCGCTATTTACATTGGTAACCTTTAGATGCATTTATATTTGGATAAGAATGTATTTAGATAATTTAAAAAGTTTTGATTAAACGCTTACCCCGAAAAAATTGCATTGTGGCAAGTAAGTTTGGTTTAGTGATTTAATATAGGACGGAATGCAATTTCTGGTATCCATTGAAACAAACACCTTCGTACCCACTCAACTCTCTAAAAATTGACATTTAAGCTTTCCTGTAAAATTTTTCCAGAGTAATGCTTTATTTTAATTAACCCGGTCCCATAATGTGCCCATATAGTAACGTCAAAGTATGAAAATTCACTTAAAAAATGTACAGAAGAATTACTAAGCATTTTTCTGTAGAAAGTATGTCTACTTAAGAAAATATAGTATATGAATATAAGTTTTCGTATTTACAGCAGAGTTATACATTTGTTTGGTTTTGTTTTAACCTTTAGAACATACTGTATGGTAGATATTCGTTTCTCATTGAAGTTGAAAAGGTTTTGAAAAACTTTCCGCGCCAAATGAATTTTCACTAAAGGGGTTGTAACACAGAAAAAGTTCAGGTACAGCAAAATAATTTGCTAAAATAGAATTGAATTTGTTGCGTATATCCCTCTTGGCGGTTTTATTTATTGTAATTCTCCACTTGGCTTCATTTTTTTCGTGTATATGATGAGTGGCTAGCCAGTTCATTAAATGTTAAATATGAGAATTCACGAGTGACACATCACCTAAACGACCCTCGTAAAACTTAAAAATGAACTATCACTTAAACAAATAAAACTGAAGTGAAGGATTTATGGCGACATATAAAAACTTTTTCCTCTGATTTTGCGTTTCAACTTTAATTAAAAGCATCGTTTCCGTCGCTCTTTAGTTATTAAATCTTAATTCAATGCACATTTTTAGTCTAGAAAATAAACCTCTTATGGTTTATGATTCTGAAATTGTTAGCCCGCGAGGAGTAAAAAATATATTATATGTTGAAGAGAAAGCATCGGTATCGACGAGGTGCTTTATTCGGAAAGGTCGAAGGAAAGAATATTCATAACATTTGAGATCAATAAAAATTGTTCCACCGAATCAGGATCCTAAATCTATCGGCCTTGTTCCATTTGTCTCAAGAAGACATTTTAGATATTTGAAATGAATCAGTTATCAGGTAAACTATATGATTCCCAGAGGTATTTGGTTCGGTGCCACCGGTTAAGCTAATTCTCTCGACAAAAGACGCGTGCAAAATGAATCAGTTATCAGGTAAACTTTATGATTCCCACAGGTATTTGATTCGGTGACACCGATAACTCTCTTGATAAATGACACGCGTGCAAAACTAGTATGATAACATATACGTAACATGTGTACGTATTACGGTGACAGCTCAGGATCAAAAACTATTTTAGGGATCATGAATTGAACTACCGACGCGTGCTAAACTTTGGAGAAATGCGTTGATGATCCAGAAACTCCTGGTAACGGGAAAGGGATTCAATTAAACAAATTTACTCAAATGAATCGAAAACGGAGAAGGATCTGAATCGTTTCACATTGCACAAAATTAATTGAAAACAATTACAGTGCATAATCAATTTTCGAACATAATTTCGCCCAGCTCGTTAATTTCTGTTTGGCTTCCATAAGAACACCGTTTTAATCTATTAAACGTTTCATCATTTATGTCATATTTTATATTAATGCTGTTCTTTTTTCTCAATTTTTAGAAAATATCATCAGAGGTGATGAAAATGCAATTATCACTATCATAGCCATGGCGATTTCAATATTTAATCACAATATTAGTGGCATGTTTTAAATGTTCCATAAATACTGTGGTTAAAATGTGTAAAGCATTATAAATAGTTCCAGATAATCATTACCGTATATTCCGGCCTAAAAGAGGTATGGGCAACTGGACCGACCCTATTTTTTACCGATTTTTTGGAAAAATAGTAACTTTTCCATAGCACTTCGATTTCCTTAACGGTGAAACTAAGAAGCTTTTGCCGACTGGTATGAACAAAAAAGGTGAAATGTCGTGATACGCAAAGTCTTTAGGAGGTAGGAATAATCTAATCAAAAATCATCCTAATAAAAACGGATATAATGAGTATCCACCTAAGTATGTTTTTCACCAAAATGATATTCCATCAAATTTTAGAATCCACAATTTAAATTCAAGTAGCAAAATCAACAGCTTTGCTTTTCAAAGTCAAAAAGAGATTATAGGTACTATTACATTTATTTTGAAAACCAAGTGAAAGAGGAGTACCACGCTTCTATTGCTTTAACATAGCAATCCCGTTAGTAGGGAAGAGTCGTTAATAATACACGATAACCAGCCTATGATCGCAATCGACTTAACTTTCTTTTATGAACAGTAGGAATTTTGCATACCCCTCCGTATAACATCATCCTTCTCAGAAGATGGGTAATAGCAGGAAAGGCAACATGTTTCGGAAGTTCTGCCCCAGCCCGTTCAAAGGCCAACGTAATCCTCATGAGATTTTTTATGAGAGGAAATTAAATTTTGATAAGACTGGATCAAAGACATTTTTATTAGAGTTAAGTTTTTAAAGTTACTAATACGTTGGACTAAAAGTCACCGTTTTAAACTTCATTTTTACGCTTTAGGGTGTTCGTTCCCTAAGATGAAAGTTAGAACGCCTGGGAAATTTAGTAACGGTCGAAAGATTTTAGAGTTGAAGAGAGGATATATTGGTTTCGTGATTACTTGAAAAAAGTACATTAGGGTTTAGAGGAGAAATCGAAGATTCTATATTTTACCTCCGATGTTCATTTTTCTAAATTATATTTTTGTAAGTAAAGGGGGTAGTAAGAAATAAAGTTTTGTTGATACTAAGGAAGAGAGGAAATAAGATACTTTAAAAAAAAAGAGACTAGACTACTGTTGACTTAAAATTTCATCATAAAATAATTTTTTCCCTTAAATATTGAAATTGGTGAGGTGATGAAAGTAGCTTATAATCCCATGAGGTTTCAACATGGTCCAAGCTCGGGCCACAGAAATTGTAAATTGCAACTCATGATAATCGTGAAAATCCTCAACCATTATTAAAATCCAAGTAGTTGGTGAAAACAGGATATTAGCATGAGAGTTCCGGTCCTGTAAACATCGTGATCCATTTCCCATTCCTACCCTTCTACACCAGCCATCACTGCGGCAATTCCACCTCCCTTCATCTTCCACAAAATTGTATTTACCCGTCTACGAATCTGCTCTGTTTCAAACTTATAATATTCATGCATGAATTTACATATTCTGCTCTTTTACCTAGTTCCCATTAATGTTTTAATTACGCAATTACGCTTAAATGACAAACGCAATAGTAATTCCACAAAGGATATTACCTACAAACCTATGACCTAGGTTTCGCCAATTAGCAATTTCATCAAGTGATAAAGTGAATATCAGATTACACTGTGGAGAACGTAATGATGTTGCTAAATGATGAAACATAGGCCGTAGTGTTTACACTAAAATCTTGTGTGGAGTAGCTTAGTTGCAGATGACATTAAGCATGAATCAAAATCACAAAGTAACCACGGACAATGTTATTGATATATTATGCAATTAAGTTACGATATTAATGTCAAGAAACGTGGTTGAAAGAAACATAAATTCATCTCGGTATTATTATCAAGCAAGTATACATCATTATGAGTTATTAACCAAGAAAGTATGAATCTATTGCGTTAGGCATGAATTTTTAAAGATAATTATGACATTATATTTATCAAAAATCGTTTTACTTCCCTAAATTTACTTATTTATAAATAAGTAAATAATATTCATAAATAAATAATATTTATTTATAAATATTATTTATTTATACATTTTTTAAATATATATTTATATATTTAATTTAAAATACATAAAATATAATTAAAAAAAATAAAATTTATAAATAAAATAATAAATTTACTTCCATAAAACGATGCCAAACTATAAAGTTGTTATTTTTGTATTGGAGATTTGAAGAATCATGGATTTATACATCTAACATGTGTTTTCGATAATTTTCCGCATCGGATTTTTTCATTGAATTACTATTATGCCTGGCTATCGTTAATGACGATATACAAGTGTATAGTACAAATAAAAGTCTTTACGTCAGTTAAATGTCATTCATACTAGTAATATGAGGACTTTTTTGATTAAATCTAACGGAGAAAAATATTAGCAAATGTAGTTTTCTAATTTAAGTACGCCAATAGCATTGTTTTATATTGAAATGTTTGTTCTTGGTACATTTGTAAGTATTTTGTAATAAGTAACATATCAACCCAATAAGAAGTTCATTCATTTGATCAGATCTTGAGGAATAATAACCATGATAACCAATGGCAAACAATATCGAAAAAAAGTTAGCTACCATCGCCATACGCCGTCAGTTATCCCTCAACTAACTTAGGATACCTTTTAAATGCGTGAACAAACCATCATTTGACTTGAATTTATTAGAACGGATGATTATTTTGTAATGGAGGAAAATTAAAAGGCACACACGGAAAGCCATAGCGTTGGAAATGCCGAAAGTAGCAGTGGAAACTACATCGTAAAGCTATTGAACCGGTTTCTTCTCCCGTGGGTGAAGAACAGTGGTAGCGAGTAGTGTAGTGTGGTAAACTAACCGAAGTTGCACAGCCATTGCGCTGTAGCATTCGTGTTGTATTTTATTCTTTGGGAGAGTTTAGTGCTTATCAGTCTCTCATTATCTTGTGTGAGGAGTTATAACTGCTTGAGCAGAGTGCATAATTTTAATTTTGTGGGTTAATGCTTAAGTTTCTTGATAGTGTAAGTGTTCTTTCGCTTCTAATGTTGTGGTTCCACCAGTTCACTAGCTTGGCACGCAGGTCACTGGTGTCTTTGTTCATTTGAATTATTAGGCAAGTACCAGGTGACCGTTTCTTTATTTCCGAAAGCTTTGGAGTTTTTTAAATCTAGTTTAACTTTTATATTTTTATGTTATAATGAGGTGATCTACCGGTTAAGGTAGGTTTATGGATGGACACAACTATAAGATTAATATCCTTTGATTCCAAACAAAACACGATCGGGAAACATTCTGCGTCTTCTATCCTGCTTGTGTGGGTTTTCCATTGCAAGGGTTTCGAGGGATGACGACCGCAGGAGCCTTGCCACCCCCGCTGCCAGGCACGACACACGGCCGCTTGGGACGAGTCCCGCAGTTGCCAGGACTCAATTTCTCTATACTGTGCATTATAAAAATGTTGGGAATAGTAATTGATGTGGATTCCCGTTGCCTTCCTCAACAGTGTTTTTAATGTGACACCATCACCTAGTAAGGCAAATGATTACTTAGGGGATGATCAGTTTGGGTTTAGGAAGGGAAGAAATACGCGTGATGCCATTGCAGTAATGAGATCACTAGTCGAGAGGAATATAGAATACAATCAGGACGTTTTTGCCTGTTTTGTAGATTTCGAAAAAGCGTTTGATAGAGTGAATTGGGAAAAATTAATGCGTGTATTGCAGAAAATAGGAATGTATTGGAGGGACAGGAGACTGATCCGCAACATTTACACGTCTCAGACTGCTCAGGTGCGAGTGGGGAACGGAGAGTCCGGATGGGCAGTGTTAGGAAGAGGTGTAAGGCAGGGTTGCCCATTGTCACCGGTACTGTTCAACGTATATGTAGAGGAAATGATTAAAGAGGCATGGGAAGAACTGGAGGTAGGAATGAAAGTCGGAGGGGAATTCGTAAAATCGGTTAGGTTTGCTGATGACCAAGCATTAGTTGCTCAGTCAGCCAAGGGGTTGCAAGCATTGTTGAGTGAATTGGAGGTTCAGTGCGATAAATATGGGATGAGAATCAATATTAATAAAACAAAGGTTATGCCATTTTCCAGAAAGAAAAAGGCTAAGCTAAATATTAAAATAGGCGGCGAAAAAGTAGAGCGGGTAGAACAGTTTACATATCTCGGAAGAGTTTTGGACCAACACGGTCAAAGTGGTAGGGACGTAAGGAGAAGAATTGCGCTAGGCAAGGCGGCTTTCTCAAGGAGGAGGGAGTTGATGACGGGGACGTTGAGTAGGGATGTTAAGACAAGACTCGTAAAAACTCTGATATGGAGCGTAGCTATGTACGGCGCGGAAACGTGGTCACTGAAGCAGGAGGATAGACGTAGATTGGAGGCTTTTAAAATGTGGGTGTGGAGAAGAATGGAGAAGGTGAAATGGACCGAAAGGAAAACAAATGAGGAAGTACTAGAAATGGTGGGGGGGGAGAGGGGTTTGTTGAGAGAAATCCTATGGAGGCAGGAAAAATGGATGAAAGGCGTATTGAGCGGTAGTGGAATGTTGAAGAAGGTAATAGAGGGGAGAATGTTGGGCAAGTGAAGAAAGGGCAGGAACAGGGTAGGGATGTTGGACGGGATGAATGGAGGAAAGAAGTACACCGGGATGAAGAGGGACCTGATATAGATTAGTTTGATAGGTGGGGAGTCACATAATGTTTATTTGATAGTTGTGTCCATCCAAAAACCTACCTTAAACAGTAGATTACCTAATAATAATAATACCATCACCTAATGGCCGCCCTATTGGGGTCAGACGCCTTTGCCTCACTGAGGAAAAGACGCTGAGTGGACTACCTTTCGTTTGACTTTTAACCTTCGACATATCTGGCAAGGGTGACCCCACCAGGGCCAATTATCATTACTCCCGCCAGCACAGCTCTAGACGTATGTAGGTAATTAATATTAAATGAAGCAGCATTAGGCATCAGCAAAAAGTTAAATAATTCCAAAATGGAAAAACGTCTCAATGAATAATATAAAGATTAAGAAAAATAAAAATAATAAAAGACAGTGCAACTTGGTACTAACTAAATACAAAATAATAATTGCATACCAAACTTTCCACGTATAGGGATGAACTGAGAAACCAATGATCAGTCTCACGTCCATTTAATTAATTTTCTTTGTATGTTAAAATCGTAATTTGAGGTTTTCTATATTTTTTTTCCTTTTTCCCTTCCTCTCCAACATAATTCCTTATTCCTTACCCAACCCCCTTGGTGCTAGCATCCCCAGCCATACACCTTTTTGGTGGATCACGGGGTATATATTATTAGGTGATCTACCGTTTAAGGTAAGTTTTGGATGGACACAACTACCAAATAAATATTTTGTTTCTCCTCAAAAAACACAACGCAACATTCTACTCCACATCAAGTCCCTCTTCATCTCTGTGTACTCCCTTCATACCATCCAAAATCCCCATCCCCATCCTATTCCTACTATTTCTTCGTTTGTCTTACATTCTCCCCTCTATCGCAATGTTCAACATCCCACTGGCAATCAATATGCTTTTTATGCATTTTTCCTGCCTCCTTACGATTCCTCCCAACAATCCACTCTCCTCGCCCACCATACCTAGCGCTTCCTCATATGTTTTCCTTTCGATCCAGTTCACCTTCTCCACACCCACATTTCAAAAGCCGCTAATCTACGTCTATCCTCCTGCTTCAGTGAACACGTTTCCGAGGCGTACATAGCTACGCTTCTTTTAAAATCACTAACACTGCTCCTATGGACTCTCCGTCCCCCACTCGCACCTGAACAGTCTCAGACATCTAGAGGTTACGGATTAGCCTCCTGTCCCTCCAACCTATTCCTATTTTCCGCAATAATTAATTTTTCCCAATTCACTCTACCAAACGCTTTTTCGAAATCTATGAAACAGGTAAATACGCCCTGATGGTATTCTATATCACTCATGATTAACGATCTCATCAATGCAACTGCATCGCGCGTGCCTTTCCCCTTCCTAAACCCAAACTCATCATCCCCTACGTTATCATTTGCGTAAGTAATCATTCCCGTGAGTAATCATCTTGGGGTATACATGTAGATGTAGATTTAGATAATATATTTAATGCTATAATACAACATGAATCAATCTGTATAATTCTATTCAGTTTTTGGATTTTAATGAGAAAAAAGTCAATACTGTTTTCATCCAAATAGACCTTGTGAGACTAGAGAAAAGCACTTTATTTCGTAAATATCTTTTTTCGGATATTATATTGTTTAAATGGATGGGATTTCTCTGCATTGAATAATTAGGATATAGTGTACTGTATACATTACACATAACTTAACCACAGGTATTGGTCAATTAAACATGTAATGAATATAGTTTACCATTTGAAATCAGAAAACATTATTTTACGGAAACAATGATAGATGTTGTAACACAGATAAAATCATATTGAATGTTTCTTAATGAAGTTGTAGCATTCTACCCAAAATTTTTATATGATTTAATGTTATATGTTTGTTGATTAGGTTGGCTTCCTCTATTTACTGATGGCAGAGAAGTGCTTTAAGTTACGAAATGAGAAGATGGTACCATCACATCTATGGCGAATATTTCCTATTGAAGTTGAACAGGAAAATTAGGGTAATTTAATGCGCGTTTTGTCAGATAATACATATCCAAAGCTTTATAGTATCACTCGAACTAAAACATCATTGAGTAATATCTATAAAATACCAATGAGAAACGGTTACATCACATATCTATTAACGTCTACATACGCGGGACACTTCGGATCATGCAACAAAAATACTCGTATACACGTAAGAACTCCAGAAGCTGTGCATAATCGTGAAACCTGGTAGCATTCTGATACATCGTAATTCTTTTAATCAGAAGATCTTTGACTACGACACAAGTAAATGAAATTTCTTCGGGAATTGGCTTGATGTTATAATCAAATGTTTTTTAGAGGAGAGTAATCAGATTAGTCAAAATAAGTCGTGATTAACTTAGTTAAGGAGTTGAGTTGTTATAAGAAGTAATTTTAAAGAAACTGGTATTCCGATTAAAACAGCATATGCTTAATCCCTTTCATAAATTTAAGGCAAATCACTTGGAAGAATAATAGATTTAACCAAATGAAAAATGAAGAACGTCTCTATGCTATTTACTTTGAGTAGCCGGCCGAGAAGAATATTTCATCAAACCTTCATTGGAAAGGAAAGATCGGAAAAGAAAGGCAAGGTCGTGAGAAAGAGGGAGGGAGAAATGATGAACAAAATAACGCAATAAGAATTTCCTAATAAGGAATGGTTTGAGAGGGAACACTTCGGCCGCTCTAGGTGGTATGCATATCTCGAAACGATTACTACGAGTAGTAACGTTTACTACGAGTATTCGTATTTGGAATTTGAATTCCTTTATCCATGATTACTTTTATGTCGCATTCATGCCCAGGAGTCCGACTCTTGACTGTTAGCGTTGCTGCACCAACTTACTCGCTAACTGGTCCTTGTAGTAGTCCTTTAGTACGACTCAAACGAGTTTGTATATTAGCTATCATGTATTTTAATTGAAAAATGTATTATTTTTTATTACATGATTTCGGGTGGGTGAGTCCCGTGTGATTTAATATATATTTATGAAACATTTTTATTAATTTTTCTCGGAGTTCTAATGAAGTTCATTCATTTCTTCAAGCTAGGGCGGATTTTAGTATTTCCATGTTATTAGATTCCTGGTTCAGAAACAAAATTTCGCAGTCCCTCATTGTCCCCTGAATAGGACGAGACTCTCCAAGTCACCGAATTCAGCCTCGTGGAAGAGATTTGGTCTCAAGGCGGACAAACGTTGACCTCCCCTTTTCCTCCAGCCTACCCCGTCTCTTTCCCGTCATCCCCTCGAAGGGAAGCGGCACTCCTTCGGCTTCCGCTTCCCACGCCACTCCTCACCATCCCTCTTCCTTCCCTCACTCTCTCCTTATTCCTCTCCTTATCCTCTACTCTAGCTCCCTTCCTTTGCTTTCATCCATTTACGAGGAAATTGGCATGGAACAAGGCGTCCCTTTCCACTTTCCCATATTCCCCCTTCCCTCGCAAGGTCCGTCTGTTCCCTTTCTCGTCCACCCCCGCCCGCAAACTTCCGTCTTATTGCGTCTCCCTCGTTTGGCCCTTTTCGCCCGGGGGAATGGGGCAGCCCAGTCAGCACCGAATGGACGAGGCTGCCCGGGATATTTTGTGTCAAACTGGGATGCAGGCGGGACAAGTACGGTTCGCGGTCATCGCTGTGTCAGAGAAGGTAATTTTCTCGAATAGTGTCGCTTCTGTTCACGTTTTTTGATTGAGGCATTACTTTCAAGAAGTAAGTAATGCTCTCTCTCCTAGCGACACCTCCTCGTTTTACCTAGCAAACAGGTTACCGTGTACGCCTCTCGTTTTTAGGACACTAGTCTTCTTTTATGTTACCGCATGTAGTTCGAGGCCTGAATGGCAGTCGAGGATTGAGTTCCACTGCCAACCCGAGGGTTCCTGGTTCAAGTCTGAAAGGTGACCTTTGATCCATCCTCAAACGCAGGCTATTTATTCTGGTTACCAAAATTATATGGGAAACACCTGTGTCGCCGAAAAATACAGGTGGGTCGATGATTTGATATATCGGTTATTTGAGAATATACCTATCTTAAAAAAAAATAAGATTTTTAAATAGACTAATGTCGTGGCTTAGCCATTACATTAAAACATCTAAAAAATTAATTTTGAAGGAATACGTGTCACAACTTATTAATTCAGTTCTTTCCCCTAAATATGCAAACATTACCAACAATAAAAACATTATCTCCCGTAGGTACTACATGCAGTTGCATCTGATAATTACTAGGGGTTTTTAATTGCATTATACTTCCCATTCCGTCGGAAGTATTTAAGCAATGACTGAGCACTACGGGTGTCACAACAAGGTGGATCACTGGGAAAGAATTATAATTATACTAATAATAAAATAAGAATTATACTAATTACTGATAAAACCTTACGGCAATACTAACAGGGCATACAAATTAAATGATAGCTTTGTGAAATGGGCAACATGGAAAACACTTTTTCATTGGCAATGGCACTGGGCACTAATCCGGGACAGTTCGGAATTTAAAAGAAGCGCACAAACTGAATAACTCGGTAACATAATTTGAGAGATGACAGAGTGGTTCCTTAAAAAAAATTTTATCGAGTTATTCCGCTGGAAAGAATTTAATGTCCTCCAGAATTGATTCCACTGTGATCATCGTTTCTTTAGGTAATTTTCCGTAAAGGCATTATTTGTAAGATAGAATCCATTTATCCGATGAATACGAAGATTATGGATACATTTTCCCGGTCAATATTGAGTCTGACATACTCGTATCTGTCATTATTATATTATCTGTAAAAACTTCTTCTTAAGTTTGAATAAAATGCTTCGTTTCCTTTGTGCTAGTACTGTGGGTCGTTAGTAATTTTATCATTTTGAAGGAAGGCTTCTTCGTCATTCCTGTTCAGTTTACGAAAATACTTTTCCATGTTAAACTGCTTGCAATTTTTCTGCTAGAATGAAAATAGTCTTCCTGTTGTTCCAGCGTCTTTTTCCTTGTTTCATTAATATAATAATCTTTTCTACTTCGACTGTAGGTCTTAGTCTCATTTTTTCTACCTTGAGTTTGTAATTTTTCATCCCATTTTCGATAGTGGCAAATACAGTTATCAGATTATATTTCTTCTCTCCAAGTGTAACCATGTGCTCAACAAAATAAAACGTAATACATAAGTATGCCTCTACTTTAACAAATTGATAGTCCAAGCGCTGAATAGTACTATGAAGTGAAGGAACATTAGCATATCATGAGTACAAACTGATTGGTACTCTTTAAAGGACTAGACTAAACTCAACCAGGTATGTTGAAGGGTATGGTTCTCTGAAGGCATTTGCATCGTAAAGGCTTAGCAAGGAGGAAGGAGTAGCCAAAGTATGAGGAGAAACTTGGATTCGATGTTTACCAAGCGTTCATTCCGAGGAGCAAAGATTAGCCTGGTATCCAATCCAGGTTCTAAGTGACGCACACACAGCCCCATTTTATTACAGAGGAGGGTAATTACATTCCCGTTGTCATTAGCAAAATTGTAGGGTGAGAACAGAATAGGCTTCGAGGACGGATACCTCGCTTCTAAAAACTATTATAAAATGAATTTTCACCTACACATACACTCTATCTATTGATAAAGATAATAGCTAATAACCGATAAAGAATTTCGGTAAAACACCCTATATCCGAAATAACTCTGATCCATAAAAAACGCAATTGCAAGACTGTACTACATCCCTCTTATAATGCCGACTCATCAATTTTAGTGTAAACCATTTGATTTGGGTTTGCAGTAGGCAAACCTCGACAATGATGGAGATAAGAAAAAAAGAATTTCCAAGCTCGTACATTGTAGCTGTCTTTCTATGAACCTTATTTTTTTGGAATAATTAGGATGAAGGCTTTTTTGAGATTATATAACTTTAAAATATTACTCTTTTCACCCATCTAGAAACGCAATCTGTCTTTTCTTACCTCAAAATGAAAATCAATCTCCTGCAATTCGTATGAATAAGTACTGAAATTTTCCGTTTCATTATTTTATTAGAAATTCTAATTTCGAAATAAATGCCAATGAGTTACGTCGATTCAAACGACATATTGAATTCATGAATTTTCTCTGTCATTTACAAATTACTGTGATAGAATGATAAATTATTAATTCTACAACTGACTGGTTTACCTTTAACCAATAAACATATTTGCATGATCTCCAGTAGTCGGTTTTGTTAGCTTTTTACTTTCTTGTATTTGTATTCAATCGAACTTTATCCAAATTCATGAATCTCTGAGTTGTAGTATTAACAATATAATTATTTCGTTAGGTACATACTCTGCCTGTACGACTGCAAGGATTCCCGTCATTGGCATCCTCTTTTCCATGAACATCTTGTCCTGGACAGCAGCAAGAAATTCAATGGAATTGTAAATACTGAAAAGAAGCAGACCTTAACATTTCCTCCATATGTGGGAATCGTTTAACCAATTTAATCCTGCAAATCGATCTCAAATTTATTCATGGGTTTTTCGATTTCCTTTCAGCACATGTGAACGAACTTAACCTAGATTGAGACAGAAGCCTTAAGTAGGGAAAGGGAGAAGAACAAAACGCGTTTTATGTCGTGAAAGAATATTCAAAAATAGTCGAAAATTCTCTTTTTAGGACAATTTCAAAGATTGGAAGAACGATGAAATGTCATTAAAAAATGGCTAAGGACTTTCAAGATATGAGAAAAATATTTGGGCAGAATCTTTTGGTAAAAGGGTCAAACCCTTCCAATTCTCAATAGCCTAAGCAAAATAATTAACTGGGCGATTATAAAATATAGGTCTTCTTATATTATCAAATTCATTCATGGAACGGTAATAAAAGAGTAGCGAACGATCCCCGTAAGAATGAATACCAGATATTCGGCGAAGGAAGCTGTCTTATTTTGGTCGTTAACAAGCCTTGCGTAATTTGACGACAAATTAAGTTGGCTCCGAAATTTGCTTACGTTATCTTATAATATGGTAAGGTTCTCCTTTGTTCTGTTGATCTCACCCAACGACATATTAGCAAATAGCAAATAGTTAGGAATTAAATGGCCGAGAAATCGAAGTTTTAGATACAAAGGTCAACGGAAAAACGTGATTCTAATTTACGTGACTTTAATGGTGATAATAGAACGCTAACTGATTTTTCGACATAAAATATAAAGCTGGGATAATTTGCTTAACATTTTTGAGGACTAGTATCTAAGATATTAAAAAAATCAAAAAGCTAATTGAATTACGAGCTAAAACAGTACAACGCACGTGCGTTGTATATGGATAGAAGGTAATAAATAAGCATTTGAGCCTCGTCATGTTACGCTGGTAGATCAAAGAAAGTCGGAAGACGGAGAGCTGTTTATCGGGTGGTTAAACACGGTGTGCTTCAATCCCTGACCAATATGGCTATCAGGTGAAATGGAAGTTCTCTAGTTTCATAGGCAAAATTGGCCTTATTCTCTTATTTAATCTATGGTAAAATTGAACAATAGACCCAGTGCGGACACCACCATGGTGAACGGATGCTAAAAACATTCATGTTATTTTATTTGGCCATCCCTAATCCTAACTCATTAGACCAACTTCCTTGAAAATTACCCACCCGCATTTCTCCTCAACTCTTTCTCCCCATCCCTTTCTCATCCTCTTCCTTTGATTTCTCCCGCTACACCCCCAGTAATCTCCGGTGTTTTTTTTCTCATTCCGTTGGACCCTTCAACGCTGCCATTCTCTCGCTCTCCTGGCCCTAGTTTTTTCCTGGCCTTAGTTTCTTCCTCGTTCCTCTTTATTATATTTCCCCCATTTCCCTCATTTCCCACCTTCCTTCTCGACTAGACATTCCCTGCTTCTCTCCTTCTCCTCCCCGTTTACTCGAAGCGTCATCCACTGATCTTTTCTTTCTAATTTGCCCCCAACCCTACATCTCTGTCCTCCCTTCACACTCCGCGCTCTCATTTTTTCCCCGTATCTTCCACCTACCCTTCCACCCCACACACCCTAACTACAGTCCCACTTCTCCCCGTCACCGTCCCATCGCTTGCCCCACTTCGAGAGGGAGCATTTTCCGCCCCAAACTCCAAGCCTTCCCTTTGCGTTCTCTTCTGCCTTCTCCCCTCCCACTCGCCCCCCAAGGAGCGATACCATTTTTCTTTTTCCGATTCCGTTGGAGCAGCATGGCTGGACGCAAAAATTTAGAGGAACGAAAAGGGCTTCTCTACATTTTTCAAGGGAAAAGCTTATGAGTTTCTTCATATTGCTCCTTTTATTTAGAAGAATAATCTTGAAAATTTTTTAGTAGCATTGGGAGAATTACTATTTAAAAATTTGTTAAAACGATGAAGGAAGAAAAGTAAAATATTCCCTTTGGTTTTTGAACATTTACCCTTTAAATTCTCCATTTTTAAATTTATGTTTCACCTTTTACAGGCACCTGGGCATTCAGACCGTTTTTTCGGAGATCGCCGAGAATACAAACGCAACGGTGGTCACGTACATTTCCCGCAGTTAGTTACATCGACATTCATGACTTGCAGAGATAAAACAGCATTTTGTAAATCATCAATGACATTCCAAGAGTGGTGAGCCCGCGGATTAAATAATTTTTAAACAACCTTATTGCCTTTCCTCTCATGAAAATATAACAAGAACTTTCGATCATAGTTGCCTGTAGGTCCTAACAGCGTATCAGACCTTAAATGGCTCTAGGAAGCTAATACGTACTTGCATGTTTCAACCACTCCTCCCAATTGATGCAAAGAGGAGAACAAATATTCGCAAAATTATTTTTTAATAAAAGATTACCTCATGAATTTACAATGGCCGATTTCGTAAATTCAGAGTAATGTATAGCATGGTTTTTTTGGGTTTTATTTTTCCTGAAGTGTACAATTAAGAGCATTGTCAATTTTGATTTGATGAAGATGATCATTGATGGTGACAGATACAATGTGTTTCATATTGTGATGTTCTCTATCGTTTACTATGACCATCATACGACCCATCCGTTTGATTTTCAAGTGGATGTTACATGGCTGGTCTTGGATACGACGTCAGTGCGTCGGTCCACACGAAAGAAATGGGAATTGAATTTGAAATTCGGACTTGGAGACTGCCCACAGCTACTAGAGTGGTCTTTCGTCTTCAATTGGAACCCTTGCTTCTCATCCACTCGAATTTTTTCTTTGTGACCCTTTCGCGAGTTCCTCCTTACTCCTTAATAAAAACCGCCTTACCTCGAAGTGTGTTGCTTTCCTGTTTCAGAAACGTTTTTAGCGAAGCTTCTTGATGCACGAGAATATTTTTTTTCTTACTATGAATTAATTTGCGTTTTAATCCTCCCGCTCCCCATACTTTCATTTATGTAGTTTCCCCTAGGATATTTCTCCATCTTTGTAGCATGTTTCTCCCAACATTGCCCATTCGAATTTAGATGTTCACAGCTGATCACACAAAAATGATGTCCTTACACTCAATTATCTATATCCAAAAAGAAGTCTAGAGTGTGCCGAGGGATTTAATGATTGAGGATATCAGAAGGATTAATACGAGTACTATTGTCCAGATCCTTCAATATAATAATCAAATGCAAACTTTTATTTTTTCATGGTTAATTAAGAGCAACATAAGCTGATCTTTACATTAAGTATGGAGTAAAACCAGTGATGCAGTAAAATAAAACTGTTGAAATGCTAATTTGGAATAAAGGATAAATAAAATAGGTACACTCCATAGGAGAGCAGCCAAACTAGATAAAAACAAGGTATTACTTAGAGAAAGAAAAGAGTCTTACGGATAAGTAGTTGCATCCACTCATACACTTTAAACATATTTTTTTATTCGCGTTGACCCATAGATGGTAATAAAATATTTAATGGAGAATTAGAATTAAACTAAATGGCAATATGAAAAGAGATCCACGATGCCAAAATTTCAGGGTGGTCAACCCGACGTAAAATTGAAGCAATCTTAGCGAAAATATTCATTGGCTCATTGGAACATGCTCATGGCAGCAAAGAAGGTGCATATCACTTACTCTGAATTCAGAAGGCTTATTTAATCAGATTTTGGGGTTACGAAATGTGAGACATGCCGTGGGGTACAAATTCAAGGATAATGAACTTAGTTATTCGGAGCACGTTAGTTTTGAATAAAACACTTCTACATCCAAACCTTCGCGACGCCATAGATGAACAGACTAAATGAATATATGCCTATAATGTCATGCGTCATTTATTTCAAACTGTGCATGTATAGGGAATAATTACGGCAGTATGATGTATTTTCTAATCAACTTGACAACAGAAGGGCTATGTCGAAAAATATTTGGGGATTATTTTTTAAGTCATTGAGTTTTGGTAAATGATAAAACCTTGTAGAAGCAATTCACTCCAAAATATTCCATATAATATAAAGAAAGAAAATTTCATTAAAGGATCAATACACGAACATAATGCCACAAAATTGTTTCGTTTTAGGATCTTTAAATACCAGTCACGCGTCAAATAGCAAGGGATGATGAAATATGTATACTATCGAAGAAAACTGCCTGATAACCTCGGCATTTACGTACTCCTCACATTGACAAGGTTACAAGAGCACCAATAGCCATATAAAACTGCGGAATTGACTGAATTGGAGTTAAACATACCCGAAACATCAGAGGCACAGGTGATGATAGGTCTAGTCATAAACCTCCCATGACTTTCCCGCTTCTGTTTCAAAAGTCGTGACCCTAGGAGTCAAGTGATGAAATCAGATATTATCCCCGGATTGGGTTTGCTTATCATGCACGATTCGCCCATTTGAAACGAATAGATGAGAGCTTAGTGGGTAAATGTGGATGGACTTAGATTTTCGCGAAATCTGCTTTAAAGGAAGAGAAATATTGGATCTGTAAGTTAGGGCACAAATTAATTGAAGATAAAATATTCGGGGGTAAAAATCCCTCAAATGACCTTTTCCTTTGAAAATTTCCAATCGCTTGTTGATAAATTTATTTTCTTGTTAGTTCTTGCCTTCGTTTGGGATAAAAGAGTTGATTTTTTTTTTCTAATCCATGACAAAATTTACCACGTGTTCGTTTGAATATGCAACACTTTGGAAACGTAATAACAACGAGTATGCGTACGCGAATTGTCTTTGTTGAAAAGACTTTCCTTCCCAAAATCTATACAACATTGATCCATTTCCACTACCTCTAAAACATGATATCAATTTTTGGTTGAAGCCTTCATAATTTGATATCAGGGTACTTGGGTGTCCTTCAGTTTTTATGTGCCAATCAAAATTGACTTCAAAAATACAAATTTTCTTTTGAGTGCCGATAGCTCATATCCCGCCATGAAAACCATACATTTCTCATTTAGAGGGAATTTCCCCTTATCATTTAAAAAATAAAACAATTTCCACTCATCCATAATCCGATTTTAAACTACCCGAAGAGAAATAGTTTAATGGGGGACATGGCTGAACTTAAACGCTCCCCATCTCACATGCTTGGTCCCACTTAATTATTTTCCATTCATGGTTTCATAAGCTGCATATCAGGTAAAATTTCTCCTGTGAAATACGCAAATACGCCACTCCAGGTACTCCCCCTTTCCCCTACGAAAACCTACCCTCCCTCTCATTCTCCGAGCCTATCTTTTTCCAAGCTAACCTTCTCGCTCGCTGCCCCCCCCCCCAATTATCATTCACGGCAACCAGTGGTAATTGGATTTTTAACTTGCTTCCACTGTTTACTCAACTTTGGAAAATAGGTATCGTCACGACAACCATGGCTCCGCGGTGATGGGACCCCACGATTAACGTACTAGACGGCTGGCGAACAAGTCACGTCCCGAGTTATCAGGGTCACAGTCTGTCACATGTGCGCACTCGGGTCTCACCTGTCGCTACGTGAAAGTTGTGCACTTGAAATCCACTGAAATGATCTTCATATGCATCTAACTACACCCATCCCAAAATAACCATTACAAAACTTCGAGGCGATGGTGTACTTGACGCAAGAGATCCTATTCCTAAAACAACCTTTGGGTTTCATTACACTGGATATCAACCCACCGGCCATTGTGGTGACCTTGAATGTGATCTTGAATTTGAGAACGAATTGAGGTACCATTTGATTTTCAAATAAATCGACTGATGGTAATTATAGAATAATTGAAAGGTTGTAATTAATTTAAACCGGTGTTCGGGAAACTGCCGTTCGTTAGTTCTTCATTATTGTAACTAATTTGCCTTATTTCCTTGATTACGATTTTCGCGTTGGAAAAATATTACGTGCAAATTGTATCGGTCCATATAACAGTGTCATAATTTAATAAATTGAATTTATATTCTCCAGTGTTTTAAATATTTCTACGCGGTACCCAAAACATTCGAGCAATCTTCAAGATGAGGGGTACCTAAGTAACGCGAGGTAACAACTATCACTAAATTCTATCAATCAGTACAGGGAAGGATATGAACTTAGGAGTAGTTGTAACGCAACATTCTTATTAAATATAAATATAATCTTTGAATCATCAGTCACGGATTAGTACGAGTATTCATTACTTTACTTTTCTGTGAAACCAGACGTACTTCATTCTAATATCAAAGTCACATGTATTCTAATTTTCAATGCTAATTATGCAACAATTATGGCAACGTATTACAAACTAGCCTGTTTGCTTCCCGCCCAGGAGGGTTTTTCTCCATTTAAGGCTTGGGTTTTCGTAATTGTCTATTGCTATAATAGTGTTACAAGCCCAAAGTAAAGACCCGATGTGATATTTTCGGATAAAAGTGAAATAAAAAAGTCCACGGGTGATTATTTAATATTCCTTGGAGTATCCATGTTATACTCTCATTAACCTTTAAGGCCTTTTGCCACATGGAGTTGAGACTAATGTGATAATCATTTCTGAAATCATTCAAGCTGAATCATATGTTAAATAGTATTACTTGCTATACAACATAGATATTTACTCATTTGAAGTTTTAAGGTCTTTACCGTTGGTATTTCCCTAATTTTGAGGTCGTATACTAATACTGTGACTCTTATGTATGAATACTAATGATTTAAACAATCCTTACCGCAGTAATTAAATTGATTGCAATATTTCCTGCGACGTAAAATTTTGATGCGTTCATTTTCTCGCGTTTCTACCTATGATCTATATTTAGGAGCATGGTAATTTATAAAAGACCTTAATTATTGCTGAATTTGCTGCTTCTTACATCACATAATATAGCATATTCCCCAAAGAAACGGAAATGTATGCCAGCGCTTCCTATTTATATATATAATTTAATAATTAAAAATGAGAACGAGAGTGTTTGATTAATTAACATTTAAATACGACTAGTTTTCTACTAATGCGTAGAAAGCATGTAGTGAACATTGAATTAAGTCTAACTTAGCAAACAATTTTCCAAAAATGAGCTACCACCTCCCACGTACACCTATATTAACAAAGCCAACTATCCAGCCTTAATTTTAAAATGTAATTCATTATTTCTTAATCCCTTATCCAAGCATAACTTCAGCATTATTTTCCCTGTGAAATGGTTTAAATCCCCTTGTGTGTGGGTTATTTCACTAATGGGTTTCATTGATTACTGCCTTCGGATGAATGCCTAACAATGCGGTCCTTCTACGTACCGGTCACCTATTCAGTTAACGGCGAAAAACCTTTTCCAGTTCGCCTCGTAAAGGGATCCAATTTGCCTTGCTTCTGAGCCAATCCATCCTCCACCTTGGACGTACGCTTAAAAAAGGCACCTATCCTAATTCACACATCGGTTTCTTTAATAATATTCTTTTTACTCATACAAATCTTACAGGTGGGCAAATTGATATGTGTTACCTGTGATAGGTATTTTCCCTCAACACACTCATGATAGCGATGAGCAGACATCACTGGAACACGTTGACCCCGCCTATATTTTTTTACAGAATTTCGAATGCCTAAGAGAGCATTTATTCCACAACAAAATGTAGTTTTAAGGATAAATCACGTTCACTTCTATTTTTAAAAGTTTCAATATTCTTATTAGCTCTTCGAAGCCTCCTTTCACGCTACACTTAGCGACAACCAAAAACATCGACTTCAAGTGGAACTTTTAATTCGTTGCCCTCACAAAATAGAACTTAACCATGGGATACATATTCACTCCTCAAAACCGCAGTCCTCAACCCGAAGTTCGTTTTATGTGTGAGGTTAGAACTAACCTGCAAACTAAGCCCTACAGCGTGTTAAATTGGCTCCTTGAAGGGGTAGAGGGTCCAGTTCCTTTTGTTAGAGTAGCCTGAGGTTACCCATAAAGTGTTTCCATACTGTTTCTACTCACCAGTTGGTGTTCTTGTCCAACGCACGAATTTGAATCCTGGACCCTCCAGTAAGTTCTGGAATGTTCAATCCTCCCACCTGCTGGATGATATTTTTAACTGACACAAGACTTTTTCAATTAACAAGGGCTCCTTATTTTTCGCCAAGTCTCTTATCTTTATCGTGACGAAATACCGTTTTCACACATTCATCCAGTTCTCGCTCTGTCAAATAGTTCACTTCAACCACCGATCAATAGTTCAAGATTGACTGTAATGCTTTACCATTCCGCAGGTAATTAAGACCTATGATAGTCGCAAAGGCATCCGAAAACGCCTATATACCACGGAGGCATAGTCGTCCCACATATGTTAGATGAATGAGATATTCATTTCTTTTTAATATTTTCTTTTTCTATTAACGCTAATTTCTCCAATATCTTCATCTCGAGAACCATGATAATTCTTCAAATTGCAGGTGATTTACAGTTAGTGCTCATTCCCTACTCATTTCAGCAATAGCTTCTTTTGGAGTGATATTACTACTCACAAAAGGAACTCGTGGACATCATACTACGCCTATGTCATGATCGAGGGGTCTAAGTTAAATAAAGGTGTTATTTTTCTCTAGCTAGACCACATTTGGAATATGCCGCAAGTATTTGGGATCCTTGGGAGAAAATCTGGCCAAAAGAATTAGATAAAGTCCAGAGAAAATCCGCCAGGTTCGTTAAAAATTGTTATAATAAGAACACAAGTAGGACAGGTCTCTTAGGGGATTTAGGCTGGGAGCCACTTGAAATACGAAGAGAACAAGCCAGACTTAGATTTTTAGAAAGATTCAAAACCAACAAGTTTAACGACGATACTAAAGGAATTATAATGGGCCCACAATGCTTGGGTGGATCAGGCCACACAGATAAAATAGGAGAGATAGATTTCAATACAGAAAGATTCAAATACTCATTCGTTCCCCGAACAATCAGAAATCATAATAGTAAGGAATCGAAGTCACTTTAGAAATAGTAAAAACATTTAAGTTACAAGTCGGAACAAAATCACACATTGCAAATATGTAAGGTGTATCTGTAGATGCATGTGTATGTCAGTTGATAGTTTGTTGTTTGCATGTATGTGGGTTTTAAGGGTTTTTGCATGAATGTATAAAATGTTTTGTTTGTGGCTTGTGTAAATTGGAAGCATGCGGTTTTATTTTTCTTTCTTAATTACGGGTGGTGCCCCAACACCCTCCGCCACACGCCCTTACGGCGCCTTGAGGGGTATTAAGTAGATGTAGGTGTACACAGGAGCAATCACTGATGGTTTAGACTGATTCTCCGTCGCCACAAGTTACACGCATGGGTTGAATAATTATAGCGTCATTTTATATTAGTAGTCGAAAGCACAGTGAGAAAGTAACAAGGCTGACCATAAATTGACATACGTTTGGGTACATACGTGGCGGTGTTTAGGGCTAGAGCCACCATCTTGGTATCTAACCATCTCTACACTCAGTATGCATTCTTCCGTAGTCTGTTGCAGGCTGTGGTTCTTATACTTTGCTCTCTGCAAACTGTTATAATGCGCGATGCAAGGAAATTTCCTGCTATTTGTGAAGTGCGATCTGTGATTAAGTTTGCATTGCAGTGCACATTTTTACAGTTCGCAGTGAGCAAAGTAGAAGAACCACAGTCTGCACACTACGACAGCAGAATGCGTACTGAGTGTAGGGAAGTTTAGACACTGAGATGATATCTACACTCCATCTCTTGCTCTACCTACCACTACGCTAGGGCAAAACGTAAGTTACTTTCTTGAGAGCCCTTGTATTTTGACTGCCCAATAGACCGGTATGCACTCCTTTCTTAATTGCACATTACAAGATCACAAAATAGTATATCAACACGTACGACTCTTTTCTCTGCTAAAATCAGTAATTTGTCAAATGTCTGATGATCTGATCATTCCTGTTACCTGTTATAAGCATTTTTGGTAGCTTACAGAGTGATTTTTAAAATTAGCATGCCCTAATTCGTTTTTTATTTTATAATCTTCCGTATATGTACATAACTGTAGTAATTATTAATAGGTAAACTGTAGTAATGATCATAACTGTAGTAATAAGTAAATAAAAAGTAAAAGTTAGACCCGACGCTTGACTTTAAATGTGAATGCGGAACTCAATTTGCACAAAGTCATATCTACGGCGTGTGAAATGCAACAGGGTACTTATTTTCATTTTCAGGGTATATAAGGAGGTTACTTATTTCCCCTTGCCACCCAGGGGTTTTGCGGGAAATTGTAAAACCCAAAGTGAAGCATAGCCAGGACTCAGCTGGAAGTTTCCGAAGGCATTTACTCGTAAATGAACCTGGGACCCAATGTCCTGTAGACGACGCATATTCAGTGAGAGGGCACCAACCAATCTGGTTCTTCAGCCACTTCCCAAAAAGGCGATTAAGTTCGGGTTCGTGCTTTCCTTGGGGCGTCCAATGGGGAACTTCTTCTCCCGCCCGCCTTCGCTCGCAAGTCAGGAAGTCTCGTCTCATTCAGCTGAGCGAAATAAAAAATTTAACTCTGGCCTGAAAATTCCCAGAATATCAAAACGACCACTGTACTATAAAAGACGTTGTATGCGACAAGTCGTGATGTGGAGGTTTCATTTAATTTTTGTTTTAATTTGCGAGAATAAGAAAACGCCACTCACGATTGATGATCACACGAGTCACGCGCTTCGGTGCCCTTCAAAATCAACGCTAAAGGACGTAACAGAGAGTTTCCAAAACTTTTTCCAGGTCGATTCGCATCAGGGAAGGTTCGGAATTTGAGGACGCAGCCAAAGCAGCGATTTTAATTAAATGAAACGTATCGAACAAATGACAATCGATATTTCCCACTGCATCGCCTGTGAATGGATGTTGCCTCCTCTCTCTGGAATCCTCAATTTTATCAATCCCCCTCTCTCATTCCTCAGTCCCCTCCACCCACGGAGCTCCGGACCCCGTCCCTTGCCACCCAGTGCGCACACACACGCCTCCGACGAGAAAGAAGCCGGCCATCGACCAAGCCGCACACTGTGCCTGCACTTGGCCGGCGCCGGGAGGGGTGCGGTGCGGGGGTGGGAGACGGCGGTCGGGGTTTGCAGAGGGGAGAGCGCAGGAGGAGAATGGGGTGGTGAATGGGGGAGTGAGGAGGACGGGAGGAGGACACGTGGAACCGGCGCCGGTCCAAACTCCCCCTCCGCCAGGGGCAAACCTCCGCCCCACCGTACACACACAGATTCTCATCTCGCTCTCCCCCTATCCGCTCCTCTTTCTCCGCCCCCCGAATTACATTTTGGCAAAGCACAAGGAGTGAGTGGGCAGGGTAAAAAATGTATTGTCCCGGAACGCTTGAGGGAACGAGAGGTCGATTTTTTTTATCGTCGAGCATGAATGTACTTAGTATAAAGTGCCCATTTGTTTAGGTTTGTCGGCACACGCACACATATTCATCCGCCCTAGAGCGACGAATATCAGAAAACGGAAGAGATGGGCACGCGGAGCGAAATTTTTGTGCGGGATTGAACATCTCAGTTAATTCGGAGAAATTGTGGCCGTAGGATACTAAGAATCTTGGAATTTACGAAGTGTTATTGTTGAAAAATGTCGGATCCCCGAGACCAGCGCCGTCCAGTTAGCTGTATTTTTTTACAGTGCACGCTTTTCCCAGGAAATATTCCACATTTGTACAGGAGTTACTTACTTTACAATGTTATCATTTAGATATTTGTATTGTAAAACTCTCATATCAATTACATGCTGAAAGATAGGATATAATACATTAGCATAAATATAAACACTTTAACTCTGCGCGAATGTACGTCAATATTGAAACACCAGTTTTTTTGGCTAAATAACTGGCTCATTTATGATTACAGTCCTTGAGGGAAGTTATTTCTCGGCCAAAAATTTCAAAATTTCCTATTGTGCGTTCGCATTTCCTTAGCTACGTCTATGTATAGCTTAGGGGGTCCAGTACATAGGTTCCTTGCCACTGTTAGTGATAGAGTTATTTCCTTGCACGCCTTCATAATGTGTTTCTAGCTTCTTCCTAACCTACTTAAATTTTCTCTGTTTCCATCTTTTAGAAACATCACCTCATCCTGTGTATTGAGCGTACTATTTATGTGACAATGTAATTGAATGTCTCTTCATTATAACACTTGTACCAAAATACGTCTAAATGAAATTCTCATAAATAATCATCGTTGCATTACTGATAGTAAGGTTACCCACCTATTGGGATTCAAATCAACATACGTCTACGACGATTAGGGTAGTCTAAGAAGACTAAGTGGATGCTAAATTAATGCCTCGGAGTATCATATAATGTCAAATTATTATTCCATTATCCGATAATTTTATTAGGGCCAAGGGATATATCCAGCGAATACAGTTGGAGAAACTTTGAATGGCCAGAAAACCCGATCCCCCACAACCTTAAGCTTCCCCCTCTCCTCTGTCCGATGGGTATATACTATACAACAGCTGTGTGTGTAACTTGTACCTGATGATGCCGCAAGTGGGAGAAACCCGTTGTACCCGGAAATACAGTCTGTGGAAAAGTACAAACTCATTTAATATGGACATGAAACAATTCCACGAAGTGAAGCCTGAAAGTGTAAAGTATACAGTCTTAAGTAGTTGTAGACACCAGCCACACACCTTTTTGGTGGATCGCAGGGTATTTATGTAGAATATGTAGAATAGAATAGACCAGACCCATTAGCCATTTTATTCACATTTGCGTAGGTGATGTGTAGTCATTCTGTGTAGTCATCAATTGATTATATTAGCAACAATAATCGCCAATTCTGAAACTGAGAAAATGAATAGTCTCAATGGACATGGAGAGGATGTATTTTGAATCCACATTTTTGTCTTTTCTCATTGTGCAGATAATAGAAACAAAGTCATTCAACAATTGATATGTATTGACGACCATGGTTTCGCCATATAGTGCCATCGTCACAGGATCAGGTGACACAAAGTAGTGAAACCATGGTCGGCAATAAATATTGATTATGGAATCTCTGTGTTTTCATTTCTTTCACGATAAAGAAATTCCACCGGTTAACGGGGGAAACACGGTCATATTTCATCTTTCATTTTCACCGAAACGAATAACATGCACAAAATAAAACCTGAATGTATTCCCTCCGTTAAAACATTTCAATTTGAAAATGCATCACAATTAGAAGTTACATTACTAAATTTATCAACTCTCATTGGTTTCAGGTGTAATGATCTGCCTTTCGAAATGCTTTTAGACCATATTTGAAAGAATTAATTTTGACATTCTCATAAGAAAAGAAAAGGGTAATCTGATCGGGAAGACTTTACAATTCTTTGTCAATTTACTGCTGCAATACCGGAGCAAAGATAGGAACGATGCTACTTCCGCTCGTGGAATAATTAATTCGCTTCTCGAAAAACGGAAGGGTCAGTTTTAGAAGATGTATTTGTAGAGAAAAAATGCTTATCTTAAGAAAGAGGTGTGACGAGCAGATTATCGGTAGCGTGAACCAGAAGAGGTATAACTCTTTCAAATGCACAAGGAACAATGCGATCATTTCTTCAGCAGGTCACCAGTCAAGGAGTGCATAAGAGGAGCAATTCCTTGCTCGAAGCCTCGGGGGTCACTTATTGAGACCCAACGCACCAAGCAGGCCTCATCATCTAGGTCAAATGAAAATGTGCCTGGCTCAAGGCCCAGTGGGCTTGAGGGAGTACTCTGCCACCGATACCCCTGTCCTCTGTCCAATTCAAACAACGCATTAAAAAACCCTCTATCGTGAAATGGCACTCAAGATTACCATACGACGATCATAGGTCTGCGTGCTTAGAATTTGAAGTTACTTGCTGTGGGTAGTTCGGTATCTCCTATCACATAACATATACCCAGAAGCATCATTGTTAACTATACTAAACAGGAAAACAAAGAGCATTGTTAAGTTGTCCTGGAAACATGTAGTAGATGTGGAAGATATATTCATATATGACTCAGAATACATTCTAATGTCTATTGAGAATTTTAGAGGACAGAGGGATTTTAACAACCAGAAACTTCTGTTTACAAAAAAAACCTGCATATTCCTTCACTTTATCAACAATGTTAATGACTGAAATATTCATTTATTGGTAAGCTTATTAGATTATCTAATATGTATACAGGTGTAAGTGTAATCTGTACAAAAAGAAATATTATAAAATTTTCCGAGGCCTTTTAAGGAGTAAGTTTCAATAAAAATCAGAGACCATAAACACAGTATCTCCATCTTGACAGTGTTTTGGACCAAGACGGTCAAGCGAGTGAGGACTAAAGAAGAAGAATTGCGAGAGAAATTGGAGAGTTGAAAGAGACGTTGGCTAAGGATGCCCGGAGAAATACTTTCATGTGAAGCGTGTTTTAGCACGGCGCGGAAACGTCAATTAAGCGAAAATGTAGGGAATGAGAGAGGACTGTCCGGAAAAATCTGAAGAAGACAGGAAAGAATGATGAAGATATTTTGATTGAGTTCTGAATATTTGATAAAGAGAGGAGAACCTTAGGTAATCGAGGTATGGAAAAAAAAATTTGGTATGTTAAATGGAATTCAGGGAGTCAGAAAAAATGCTAAATTGTAGTAGGGTTCATCACATGGTAGGGTGTCGTTTGTGCCATGTTATGTGATATTTACAAATTTATTAGTGGTTAGATTGTACAAGGTTTGTCCCAAAAGTAGTAAAACTGAGTCAATTAACAACAATTTATCTCCAGAATTGATATTTCACTCAACTGTCTTCGAGGTAGCACAATTGAGCGTGCACACCGCTGCAAGCTGGTATTTTTTTACACCTCGTAAGCCTTCTGGAAGGCGGCGCCCAGAATACCCCTAAGCTCCATCAATACGGCTTTTCTAACGTTTACACCGAGCCTTGTTGACGCCCTTTGACCACGAATTTGAGATCAGGGAAGAGGAGCAAGTCTGTCATGGGGCATGTCAAGGGGCATTGTCTAAAAAAATTGGATCATTACTCAAAAGGTCAAGAGGGTCGTGGCAGACCCGCGTGCGAGTTTCCTTTTGTTCGTCCAAGGGCAGTTGCGGCACCAACTTCGCACACACCTTTCTCATGCCCGTGTTTTCGGGTACAAGTCGTTGCACATCACTTTTAGGGATGCCAAGTTCATCAGTAGCAATGCAAAACACTTTAAATGCGATCCATGTCCAACAAAACCTTCACTCTTGCAGGTTTTTTGCTACTTTTTGAGGTCTAAGGACGTCATGAACGTTCGGCGTCTTCAGAAACCCTCCCGCAACTATTTGTGCCACTCAAAAATACCCGATCTACCCTTGGCATTATCACCATAAGCTTCCCTGAGCATGGCATGAGCCTATTTCTCTGTTTTTCCTATTTTCACTCAGCATTTGATAGCGTATCGCTAGTCCAACAATCGGTTCATGACGGAGCGTAACGAGGTTACGTTAGAGAGGTTTCGCAAACGAACAATCCGGACTCCACAAAGACTAGGAGGCAACTGCCACCAGCCTTTTCTGAGACTCCCTTCAGGGAGTACTCAGCTGGAGAAACCACCACCAGTGGTTTCCCGTCTATTTGGGGAAAAATAAGTCATACTAACTTTGGGGCAGACGTTGGCCCATCCAAAATCTACCTTCAATGTCTACTATTAAAGTAATAGTAATGACTGAACGGCATTGATATGTCTTCATGAAGTCAGAGGAGCAGAACCAGTCGTGTATAGATAGCTTGCATAGCACAGTAAGTCATGAAATGCGACAATAAGTAAATAAGCTATACCTTTTCGGACATATTTTATAGTAATATTTTCATCTCCTCCTAAGAGATCAACTCAAAAAGAACTCTTTTCATCCCGCATGCCAATTCACAATATTCCTATAAAATCGTATAATAATGTGTAAATTGGAATAATATTACCCAAGAGATGTTAAACCTGAGCTTTCTTCTCCCTAAAACTCCCGAAACAATGGCAATAGTGTGCAGATTACTTGTGAAATAAAGTTACGTTTTAAGCATCTCTCAATAACAGTCGCAGAGGAGAGAACCATGGAACCCCTGACCCGGTGAAAGACCCGAGAAGACTTCATGAAGCAAATCCGCCGGGTAAGCACCGGATCTTACTTCCAACTATAAATTCCCCAGCTTAAACCTGGGTCCTTATTCACTACTTTTTGTCCCAGTCTGTTTGATATTCTTAGTGTCATTAATTTTAATAGAACCCACAGGAGACTTAGGGAAAGGGACTTCTCAAGTACATCCCTAAAAGTGCGCATTTTAAACGCCTAATTGTTCAACAAGAAGTTTGTCTTCGGATATTAAACTGAATGCCTTGTAAAGCCTGGTTATCGTATTATTTCTCGATTTAGGTCTCTGGACTTCCCCAAATAAACTAATATGTTACTGGCTACTTTATTTTATATTTTATTCATTTAATATTTATGGTATAATTTAGTTTAATATACTCTTAGAATATTTTCATCATGCCGCAGTTTATTTCCAATGATTCCATACCCACTCCATTCTGTATGGTTTCTCTTATATTTCCTTGTGTAGCCTTTAATTTGCCTTAACAATTTCATCTTTGCTGTTGTGAGTTTCAACTCCCTTATCTTAGCCGATGCTTTGCTCAAGTATGGTATCACTGTTAGAACAAATGTATTGTATTAAGAGTTGTACTAAAGATTGTATTGTAGTTACGGCTCTAAGTTGTGTTTATTTTGAGTCAGTTTTGCAATTGTGGCACATACAGCTTAGAATCTGTTTATTTAGCTTCTATAACCACTGTAGTATCTACAGGTGATGTCGGAACCAAGATAATTAAAATCGTGACCTGTTTTCAAGATTTTTTTCTTGATATTTTTTATGTTATCTCTTTATCCAAATGCGGCATAACATAATTTTTTTCTTTATCAATATCCTTCCACAATTGTGTTATATTGTTTAAGATATGAACAAGAAGTATATTTTTTCTGGGAAGCATGTTCTTTCAATTTTAGCAACTAGTCTGTTAACATGGTCATCTGAAAAAGAGTACTTTGCTCTATTAATTACATTCATTTACCTTAACCCATTTTAAGACTTGGCTTAGCTTTTACTTATATCATTATTGGCTGAATGTAGGTAAACAAACAGCAGTGTTAAAACTGCTCATCAAGGGCACCCTTTTCTTGCTCCTCAACCACAAATTTCATATTTATTTCCATTCGTATTTCCATGTTAAGTTTATCTTGATTCCAGGTCTATATAGCTATTTTATTAGATATCCAGAGAATTTTTATGCATAATATTATTGACCGTTATGTGTATCTAATTAAATTTTGAAAATCTTTTAGTTCGTCGATGAATGCTGAACGGGTTTCTAAATAATAAATATTCTCTTCTTTTGTCTATTAGCTGTTGCATGGAAACGCCTTTGCTGAAACATGCTCTGTGAAATCAAGTCGGTCTTCAGTTACGATGTTTTCAGAAATTGTTTTAATTTAATAACTGATCCGTTAAATATTCATCGCTAGTAACTATTTTCCATCCCGAGGGATAAACTTTGTGGAATTCTTCCGCAATGAACGAACGCTAACGTTTGGATAATCCCCAATCAATTTCATTATATCGACCGTGGTGGCAACGTCTTTGTAATTCTCATTGTATAAATTTCATGACGATTGGTACAAAATATTAACTTTGAAAATATTTGTAAACAGCTTGAAAATGTTTGAATACAATTAATGGACTAGAATTTCGAGAGGAAATTACGAATTTATTATTTATAAGTGTTGATTTCCTTCGTGACTGATTGCTCAAGGCCCTTCAAACGAAGAGCCTGGATAAGATATCTGGTAGTAATATTATTTGAGGAATTTACAGACCTGTATCAGTGACAAAGTATCACTTACTGTATCACGTACCGCATACCATGAGCATACTCGTATTCTAGCAGAGTGGTTGTTTAATTAGCAAAAATCTCAGATCCACACACACGGATGGAGGAGATAGATATAGTCTAAATTTGAGAGGGAGGGATGGAAATGGAGGTAAAAGGTGGACGAGTGAGAGAGGAGTTAGTTCCTTCAACGTTTTCCCCAGTTAAGGGCTCTTTTGTCGTGAACGCATTCCACTGCTTAACCGGCGAGAGTTTTTAAGCGTATGAATTGGTCCAGCGATTCGAGCTGAGGTGGTCCGGCGGTCGGCTGCTTGACTGAAACAGACAAGGACAAGTTGTAAGGGTGTGGTGTAAGGGGTGAGGGTTGAGAGGCAGCGGGAGTTACGGGGTGCGGAATGGGCAGTGCGTCACCTCGAGTCCCCTCGAGTGTGGAGGCCGGGGACGAAGCTCTCAGCGAACCCACAGAGAGGGGGGGACGCAGAGGGTGGGCGGAGGAGAAGGTCCAAACGGACCCTCATGGAATATCCTTTTGCATCCGGAAGAAAATGGGAACGAAAGCTTTACTTTCACAAAAAGATTATTTTTTATTTATCAGGTGTGGGTAAATTATTCCATTCTCCCCAGTTGAGGAATCTCCGCGATAATATTTTTACGTAATCTGTGAAAACGTTTTTACAGTTTTGGAAAAATGGAAAGATTGAGTAAAAAAATAAATTATCGCCTTGTCCCGGGATCGCCATTTTTTTACCTTCACGACTCTCACGATGAAGTGATTCTAATTCCCATGAGCTCCCCAAAAATATATTATTGTCGTACAAAAGGTTTTTCAAAATAACAAAAATTAATCCTTGGTGCTAAACTTTTTACAATTTTAACTGAAATGGCATGCATTTTTTATTCAATAAAACTAAAAAAGGAAATATTTACCGGCAAAAGTAAAATAATTAGCCTTATTTAGCGGCATTTTGCTCTCTTAGGTATCTTTAAGTGCCTGTTTACGTAGCTTCTGCCAGTTGGAGCACACATTACAATCTCTAATGCAAAAACGAAAATGCGGAAAAGTAATGACTACAGAATACGTTGCAAATGTTAAGATGACGTCAGAAACGCATACGCCACGTTATTTTCCTAATGGACAAAAGAATGGTACCTCAAGTAATTCACAAGGAAACTCCTGTTTGAGGTAGGGTTCAAAGGAAAACAATTCAAGTGAAATCTTCCTGGAAACCAACCTTTGATACTGTTCCGCATTGTCTTCAAGGTGAAATATGTACTGTGATAGGAAACATATCCGAAGTCATTTCCTACACATTAGCGGACAGTTAACAACGGGGAAAATAAACGTGGTGGGTTGAACGTGGAAGAGACAAGTGGATTACGATTACGGGATTGGCCATCACCAAACAAAGCCTTTGACTACCAGACTTCTAAGTGATCCATCTGACTATTTTACTATGAAAATGATCAATTAAGGTAATGGAATTCCATGAAAATGTATCCATTGGGAAACATACCTATTGAATTTTCCATAGAGAACAGTTGTTAAAATTCGATGATATTCTTTTATTATATCATAGAACTACATTTAAAACATTATTTTTTTAATGTCCGTGGAGAGAGAGTTGAAAATAATATATTCTTTGTAAGCATTAAAATAATATAAATACTAACAGAAAATCAACACCAGCCTCGAATGTCTCAGGTATCGAAAATACTTACTCAGATAATCAACTATAGAATATAAAGAAAGGAAATTTTCATGGAAAACTAATTCGCGTTCTGAAAAAAAAACGAGGAGTAAGGGAGACAATACTCAAAATGATAGTATTGGCCGAAAAAATATACACTTAAGCAAGCCATGAGTGGCATTCATGGAGTTTGAGAAGGCCTTCCACAACATCGAATCGAAACAAAACGTTCAAGGCAATAGATGCTTTGGAATGGGCTAAAACGGAAGAAGAACAATTCAAAACTTAAACAAGCTTAAACTTAAAAACCATTAAAATGAAAAATGGATGGAAAGTAGTAGTCAAATTCAACAAAGGACTTAAAATATAGGCTGAAACCTTTCGCACTTTTCATAGTATATCTTGAACAGATAATAAAAGAAGCACATGAATTCGGCTTTAAAGGAGACAAGGCGAAGAAATTAACATCCTATAGTTCGCTGAAAGTTCACCGTAGTAGCACAAACATGAGAGCACCTGCTGGTAACTCTGAATAGTACGGACCAAGTTTCTTCATGAATATAATATCAGTATGAGCAAGAAGAAACCTATGTGAAATCCTTGTTTGTGAAAGAGGCTATTACCCGAGGACTGAAATTAGAGCACGTGAAATCCCTCATCTACTTGGCCAGCAGTACAACTTAGAATGGAACAAGTTCGACTCACAGTTAGCGGAAAATAGCTTAAGGTAAGATGGGATTCATAAAGAAGAGGCAACTACCACGTGGAATAATATGAAAATAATTCGTCTGCTCAATAAACCTATTGTAAGCAAGGATGGAGTTTGTCAAAACGTTTGCATGGGGAACGGTACACTACGGATCAGAGAGAAACATTGGATAAGTGGCCCAGTAAAAATAAGATATCTTTGAAGTATGGTTATGAAGGAGACAGCTGATATCAAATGGACAGACCAAGTGCAGAGCGAGGGTGTTTATACTAGAGGACAAGAAAAGTATATGAAGAAAAGACCATGAGGAGAACTCTAAGACAAAGAAGAACTAGATGGAATTAAAGATCCCTTGAGGCACAATGGATTATTTAGGAACACAATGCACCGGAAAATGTCAAGGGGAGATCCCATGAGCAAGATCTGGAGACCAATGCAGTGGGGAAATCAGGGAAGGCGTAAAACCGTGAATTTATCAGGGGGTGAAGGAGTTAACCCTGAACATTTCTATGAGGAATAGAAGGCTGCAGTAAACCAAATTTAGAATTGAAATACAGCATTGTATTTGTAAAACTCCAAATCATACATCCAAAATGGGAAACTAACATTTAAATATTAAGTAATTCATAATTTAAAAAATAATCAATTGTTTATTTCCCTTCAATAGCAATAACTAAGTAAGTGAAATGGTTTTTGCATGTCACCGCCTTCTCTTCAGGTATTGTAAATTGAGGATCAGCGCTAGGGAAGAAAATTCACAAATTGTCACGCCTGAATGCCAAAGTGGACTCGCACGATGATTTTGGAATTGATCCGATTAATTCAGGTGAATGAAAGGTTCCAATCGTTGATGAAAAACAAATAATTTCCTGTCATACACGAATTAGTAATTTGTTGGCAAGCTGTCTGGTGTCACGGACCAGTAAGAAAAGCACTTGTACGTCAATTGCCTTTTATAAATCGATTTGTTTATGTTTTCGGATTTGTCGAATTCGTTACATGTATCTATTTGTAAATTACTATTCACGTAAAGTATTTTCAGTTGACTTTAATTTGATAATGTTCAGAAGACCATGGAGCGTGATAAACTCATTAGCCATCAAAAAGCATTCGTAATTGGTCGCCGACATTTGTTAAAGGAGCAGGATATTTATTTATTTTTATTAAACTGTTTGTCCCACGCTTTTTTGCGTTATCACTACCGGTTTAATATTCAACTGTCGGTATCAGTAAAGCCACATGTTATCCTACTTCCAGTACGTCTTCAAATTGTTCTCATGGTTCATAATTGCGATAATCTCTTTTGTCGTACTCTAGCATTGCCTTTCCTCTATCCTTCCTTTCATAAACTCTTTCTTGCTAAATAAACGACTGTTGCGGTCTTCAGTAAACTATTTTCTATAATATTTTTTCAATTTGTTTATTTTCCTACCTATTTTCTCAAATTTCTTTCCATTATCACCTGATGGCTTCTCTTTTCACTGTGATCTTCTAGAAACATCCTAATTAATCGCACTTTCAATCCACTTTTTGGAAGCACCACAGTTCCATTAAATTATAACATCTGTATCTTTTTTGTTAAGTTGCCTCCTGAAGGTAGCAAAGTGATATTTTCCGTTGACAGTTTTTTCTCAGTGTAGAATCCTTTCCTCGCTTTGAGTATTTTGCACTCTCTCTTTTCATGGCCATTAAACCCATGGCCATTAATAGGTAGTTTTTAAAAACCTCTACTTCTTCTTCGATATCTTCCCGTGAGAATAATAATTCGGATCGCTATATATGTATATAATGTGTTCCATCAATGAATAAAAAACAATTGTTCTCTACTACCACCAAATATAAATAATTAAATTTGTTTAACGTACTAATTTCTTGAAAATCAAATTAATCAACAAGTTATAGCACCATGTCAAAACGAAATTACGAATGATTTTTTTCAAAGGGAATAATCAGTGGGCAGAATATTTTTATCAATTAAAAAAAGAAAGGTTTGGGAAGGTTTTCTAATTGACGTCCTTTAATTACTGCAGATTTTTCCGATTTGAAAATGGAGGGAAATAATAACTTTTCTATTCTCAATTCCAGTGCCTACATTCTGTAAATGCTTCAAATGGACAAATTTCAAAATAAAAAACCGCACAAACTACAGGTTGCACAGAAATATTTTTTAAACCTTGAACTTTATCAAATTAGCCTTAAATTAAATAACATCAGATGAAACGTTTTAATTTTTTTATGGCAATATTTTGTCATTTAATGTACTTATAAGCATTGGTATAGCTTATGATACATTATAGTGATTTTAATTGATTTTATGCTCTTTATTAATTCAAATAGTTGTTGACACACGTACACGTAATCTAATGTTATATGCGTCGACGGTGAGTTAAGGTAAACCCGATTTTCAAGGTTCGCACTAGGGCAACGAGAGAGGGACGATTTCCGTGGCTCAGAGAGATTTTTAAAGCGGATATTTTTAAACGAAGAGGCGACAACGGATAGGGAAAATTAAATTGGCGCCGCGTTTAATTAGTTCTCTGCTCCGCGGAGAGTTGAAGGAAGAAAAGAGGAGGACAAGGAGCGGGATTCGGTCTTAGTCGCTCTCAGCTGACCGCGCAGTATATTAACTCCACGGACCCCCAATGAACTTTTAAATTATTTAATTCACGGCAACGGGATCGGCAGCGATTCATTCCCGCGGAAATCTTGAATCAGAAGTGGAAACAATTCTGCTCATAGGAATAATTATAAGATAATTTGCGGAATTAAAATGTGCCTGGAAAAGCAATTAATGCAACCCCAACCCCTTAGTTCAAGATAATCTCCACCAAGAAAATATTTAGATCCTTAATGCGTTGAAAGCCACCATCTGGGGATTAGTAAAACTTTATTCGTTCTTGAAAGTATAATTTACTATCGGAATAGTAAAATCTGTGGTTATTAAGTTTAAGAAACTCCTAAGTTTTCGGTCGCTTATCGGTGATGACAAGGGCTTAAGCCAGATTACAGAATGTTATAATTAGCGTTAATGTGAGAATAATAAAAGTGGCTAAGCACAATAATTTTCCCTAAGCCGCAAAGGATTATAATATAAGTTAATTGTTAAAAACTCTTAACCGCTTAAGGGAAAAGTAATTTATATAGTCACACTTAAAAGGATGTGAGAAGCTCAGTTTCACTAGTGTAAACAGATTTTACCGAACACTTTATAAATAATCGTTAGTGTTAATTTTAATAACATTTCATTAATAACGAGATAGTCATGTTTTTGATAAATTACGCATAACATTAGACAAAGAATTTTATATTTTTGCCTCTGATTCATGAATAGTTATTAACGGAAGTGAATCTCTTTTGAAATCAAGCTACGAGCTCGTAAAATATGAAAATATTTTCTTGGATAGTTTGCGTTAGTGGTTACCTGACAAAAAGAGTAGGATGTAGCAAACGATGAGATTAACAACAGAATGTGGTTGTATGATTGTTTTAATAAGGAAATTTCAATTAGGTAATTAGTTTCGTCGTGGTCATTTTAATACTGCTACCATGTACCAGCATTAAGATTTTACGATCGTATATTGCTACGTTAACATAAGGCGGGTAAAGCATAATTGCAATTCATTTACTCTAGTAAGTATTTCTCTCGGTTGTTATTTCGATAGCCACGGGTTTGGATTAGGCATAGAGAAATGTGTTCCTTTGCACCATCTTTCTTGCATTTCCTAACGTAAATTTCTCCTATATCATCTATAACGTTGAAATAGTTTTGAAGGTGAGGTTACATTGTCAACAGCACATTCTTTTGAAAAATAGCTCTTTTGCTTTGTCAAGAGGATAAACGAGCCGATCCAACCACTTAAACCTGAATATTTACGAAAGTTTTGAAAAAAGAAATATATATACTCCCGAACATATAAAAGTCTGAACGCTCCGATCAACTTTTCATCAGAACAAATTACGGTTTAATCCAAATGAGTGCCATGCAGAAAGTAGCCTACGGTGCAATGGTGACAGACACAACATTATGAAACCTCAACTTCAAATTAACTTATTTTGGTAAAAATTATGACATTGAATTTGAAGCAAGTTGGCGTACTTAAGCATCTTTGCTCCTTGACTGAACTTAAGGTTATCGCTTATGTAATAGAGCCGGTTGGGTTTAATGAAACCCACAAAGTTTTAATCCAATTTGCTCCCCGTGGATAATTTACCTCACGGAATATTCTGTGAAAAGATGCTTCACTGGTTATTTAGCTGGGTGAACTCGATTTCCGGACCGGACGACTCCCTTGGCTTAATTTGCGCAGTCGCAACCAAAAATAACGTACTGGAAGCAAGTAGTGTTTTGCTGCATGGAGATAAACACATCTGAATGAAAACCACATTTTAAATCTTTTTTTTTCTGTTCTCTCTGTGCCTTCCCAAAACTTAAACTTAGACAGCAGACTTCTCAATAACATTAAAATAAAAATTCCTGGAATATGAGAGCATTGCCATGCATTCACAACGATAGTCACGGCAAACATTAATGACGGGTTGACTAAGTTAAAGGATAAGCTAATAAAAGAATGGAAACTAACTCCGCGAGGAACAATTCATCAAAGGATTTCAAGAAAATTCTCTCTCCTATGAAAATTCATGCTTTTGCGCCAAAAAATTACATTCATACAAATCAACCCACAATCAAGTGCTCTAAGGATATAGTTAATACCAAAATGAGAAGAATCATGTGTCAAAACTTCAATTTAAATTAATCGGTCAATGCGAATGATAAGAATAGGAGCTATTTGGGGAAGCAATCGACAGCTGAGGTCATTTGCATTATTAGGAAAAAGCTGAAAATTTCGTAGCATGATACTACAATTGAAATATTCTTTAAACAGGGCCCCATTAGAGACAGAGATAAAATTTAACTGAATCAACCAGAATCCCAAAATGAAATATATTATAAGAAAATAAATTAATACATCTATGTATAACTACCATGATCACTGTTGAACCCAATCATCAGATCATGAATAAAGCAAAAGGGAACGTACTACGGCCGAATGAATGCAATGAATACAAGTTACCCAAAGCCGTACTCTTGGGGGCACTAGTTAGGGGACACGGGGGAGGGTGCAAAGAATAAGGATAACAAAACTGCACACACTCTCTCACTCCGGTATTTGCAGTGCAAATTGACCGTTGCAAGTCACCCGTCTCCCCTAACTAGTGCCCCCAAGAGTACGGCTTTGGGTAACTTGTATTCATTGCATCAGATCATGGTTTAAGAAAATCCTGAGAATCCTTTAATGGCGTCGAGGATTTGTAAAGTATTATATATATATATATATATACGATGTATATACCCGATGTATCTACCCTGATGTATATATATATATACATCAGGGTAGGGGGGCCATTTCCTTTCCCTGTGCCGGTTTTGGTTTCCCAGGAAGATCTGGTACCCGAAAAATCATCTCGCTTGGGTGTAGCTGCAGGTGCCCCAAAGTGTCTTGCCCGGGAATCGAACCCGAGACCCTCCAGTCAGTAATCTAACGCCATACCCACTAGACTAGGTCACTCTCTTGAAAAAACCCACGAACGTGCACAATAATGAAAATTGACTAACTAGTCGACACAAACACAGAAACTAAAACATATAAAAGAGGGACTCATTGGTTCTCGAATTTTCAGTGGTGCAACCACCTTTCTCAAGAGGAATTAGGAACAGGACTCTAGTTTCTGTGTTTGTGTCGACTAGTTAGTCAATTTACATTATATATATATATATATATATATATATATATATATATATATATATATATATATATATATATATATACACACACACACGTGGGTGGTCTGAAAAGTTTCCGACTCGGAAATTTCTGAAAAAATGTCTTGTATCTTTGTTAGGTCAGACACTTTTCACCCTTATGTATAAATATATATATATATATATATATATATATATATATATATATATATATACATTTCTATGTGTTATGGCATTTCGTGTTAGAATGTATATATATATATGTATATGTATAAATATACATATATATGTTTCCTCCTGCAGCCCTTCTGGTATCTAACCCTCCTTATTGCTACCCAAAATTCGTATTCTTTTCCTCGCTCTTTCCTACTTCTAAAGCATCTTCCTTTCTCTCACAGCCATTAACATCCCCCTCAATATCTCGTCCCAACTTCTGCCTCCTAAAAATTTCCTCCAAAAACTTCCTCACTTTCCATACCGCGTCTAACACTTCCTCTGTTATCCTCTCTGCCCATCTTAATTTATCCATTCTTTTACGTACCCTTATCTTAAAGAACCTCCAATTTACGCCAATCTCCTTTCCTCAAAGGCTAAATTCCGTATCCAAACAATTCTACGATCCATATCAAGTGATTCACTAACCCTATTTCTCGTATATTTACCCAGTCCCCGTAAGTTTCCTTCCCTTTATAAATTCCTCTTTACCGAAGACGACTCTTTCTGATTTGCATTTTGTGCCTAATTTCTGTTCCATAATTAATTTAAATCAGTTCAAAAGGACGATTCTTCCTCCCTGGAAGATATTTTAAGATCTTTAATAATAATTGTAATGTTCAATAAAGTATAGGTGATAGAAATATAAGTTAAGAAGTTACAGTAGTGTGTTAGTGTAATCATACGTTTCGCGGAACTTGGTATGTTTAATTGTTTCATCCCTGGACCAGCAATAACATAGACTCACCGGTATAATCCCCCAAATAATTATTTTGATAGCAATTTTGTCAAAAACTATTTTTTGCAAAATGTTAAACTACAGAAACGCAAATATATATCCCAAGTTTGATTTAAATTTTCATATTGAAGAAAATGTTTATGCAATCAGGATTCACATCCCATAGGACTGACCTGAAGATCAAAAAGAAACGAAAATTTCTCTGTTATTTATATGTCTTCAAACTTCAAGGAACGACCCCGAATATGGAGTACATGAAACAATATCTTCAAGTGCTTGTATAGTTATGACAAATTTTCCCTATTGAAAACCGATGGTAAATTTAATTGATTTTTTCGGACCGTTGCGTGCCAAAAACTTGACAAACGGTTTAGCGGGAGATTTTTGTACATTTCATAGCGATATAATTTCTATATTTACAAAGTATTATAATTGTATCATTTTTAGTTTTGAAAACAATACAAAATATACACTTGATGTATATTTATTTTAATCCTAATGCATATATATGTAATATAATTTTGAGGAACATAACGGTTCCAATAATACGAGTATATAGATAATCTCGTACAAATAGATTTACAGTTTAATTTTTAACAAATGTTATTTTTGAGAATAATACCGGTAAATTGATATTTAATTAATTACTCTAGAATCCATTGCCGTGGTCGATATGAAATTGTTTCACCAGCTCAGAAATTCATTGTTGAGGCAATAAGGAATTCTGATTTAGCGAGGCTGTTCACTAAGACTAAAATTAATACTTCTAGTGTTGTCCGTTGCTACTAGATAGATGATATCTTATGTCAAATTTATATATTTTAAAGAGAAGGAAGAATGTAACGCATCGTGACCTTTACGTCATCATCAGTTTTCACGTATTAATTGTAACAAGACCATTTCTCACTCTGCAATTTTTGGAGTAGATTGTGTATGTGTGTGAGTTGCACATATGCCTAAAGTAGGACCTTCGAGGGGTGCGAATGACCATTTGGGCAGCTTAGGCAGCATCACTATAGGACCTCATCGAAGTGGATGAATTGAAATCTTAATTTGGAGTTAAACTCGTGCTGTCATCTGTGTGCAAAAAAGAAAGTTTTTTTCAAGAAATTGTTATTTATTCCATCTCCAAATTTTCCAAGTACATCCAAATTCAACCTAACCTAAGTTACTTTCGGAATTTTAATCCTATTTATGCAAACAATTAAAATCCTTTACTCCGTACCTTCTAATCGTGATGTGCCCTCAAACAAACAAACTAGTTTTCAGATGATTCATATGTTATTAGGATCAGGAATACAAATTAACTATATGAGTAAAAAAAAGGTGTAAAATATGAATAAATCCAGTTTTAGCTGTACGGATAAACAGGTTCGCCGATGTCACGCATAGGTAGTAATATATAAATCTGAAAGCTGAAGAATAATAACAAAATGATCGAGTATCTTTTCCAAAAAAATTCTAAAATTTTAATTAAAAATGAATGGTTTTTATTTTTGAATAACATGTTTCACTGCCGTAAATAAGCATGAACATTTTCCTTTGTATTTTCAAAGTGATCAAAAATTTCTGATATTGATCAAAGCATTACGTGTTACTCAAGTTACAAGACACATACACACCTCGCGGGTATAGTTTACCCGACCACGAAAATATTCTCCAGTTCCCAGGTCTCTAAGAGGATAACAGAAATGCTCATGACAGGGGGTATAGCCAAGGATTAGCTTTTGTGGTAGAAAGGAGGGGACGGGAGGGTGAATGAGCCACTGAGCTGCATACATTCAAGGTACGCACGGTAAGTCGCATGCTCAAAATTTGGCCATAATCTTGTGGTTTAATTTTTAGGCAAGCCAGCGTTGGAGTGGGAGTAAAGCTATCGGGTTTCGCAAACATCACTGCATGGATAACATCATCCGTGTGAGAGACATGATTTTAGAACGAATATGAAAAGAGAAGTAACTGAGGTTCTCAAGGAAAAGTGAGGCTAAGTTAAGCATTAACTTTGGTGCATTTGTAATTAAGCAGATTGAAAAAATTAGTCTATTCGAGAGTTTTTCAAAATAATGATGATGAAGAAATATTGCCATTAAAAATATTTCTCATATTAAGTAGCTTTTATAAAGAACGGGAAGTTGGTACAGGGACGCTAAGTGGAGATGTTATGAAAAAATTTGTGACAAGGTTAATATGAAACGTAGTTTTGCACCACTCCAAAACTTGGCCATTGATGAAAGGGGATAAACGTAAGTCTGCTCCTTTTTAGATTGGAGTGAGAAAAAGAATGGAAAAAAATAAAATGAACGGGAAAGAAAACAAAGAAGTGGTAGATATGGACGGGAAAGATATGCATACGTTTGTAAGAAGAAATTAGAAGGGGCGTAAAAGTGTGTGCAGCATATAAAGCTTGGCAATAGGATTTAGAGACTGTGATAGAGCATAGCCCCTTGGATGATTAATACATGCACAGAGATAGGAAGTGAATGCACGTTTTGAACGAAATGAATTTATAAACCGTCTAACTTTGTGAGTCCGACTGGTCCAAAAAGTGGAATGAGTTCACTAGAATCTCCTTCATTTAATACTCCCAGGGGAGTTCGTGGAGAAATATCAAATCTTTTTTTTTTAATTTATGAATCCATTTTCAAATAATTCATAATTTGTTTCCGAAATACTTGACAATTAAGCAACTAACAATAATCCTTTGAAGTATCACTGAGACTATGGAAACATGAGTTCCACTATACAGTGGGACCCATATTTCTCTCAGCAAAATGCACACGGATCTGACATTATCCCTTCTGTCATGGATTCTGTATCCCAAGATCTCTCAATCTTAGGGCACGAATTTCCTGAGGTACACAAACTGATGAAAAGCAATGGCAATACTGGCGTGATTAGAATTTGTTTTCTCGTTTTGGGACTACCTCTCCCCCACATATGGATAGAAATTCGTTAATTTCCTCTTATTATTAATCAGAATTAGAACTTCTGATCAGTGGTAAATTAAATGGGAAAATTGTTGAAAAGAAAGGATATATTTCGTGAATAGGATGAACTAAAGTTATTTGCGAATAGAAGTTATGTTTAACTAACAAGGGAATCGGACGGTCTTCTAATTATGTAATTCTGATGAGAAAACCACTATGAATAGGCGGCGGGGTAAAGCCCTCGTCTGCCAATCCAGAGGTCGCGGATTCGACTCCCGCCTAGGTAGTTTTTCCTCCACCACCTTTCCTAGGTGTATGTAATTTTCAAATTGTTATTTTCAAATTGTCAAAGTCCGATGTAAAGGTCGAAGTGCTGTTTTCGGAGTAATATAATGACTATCATATACAGGTACACACAATCAGGTTGTTATGGAAAGGGGCTGTCAGTTTAAGTTGAGAGTGACTGAGTTTAGAATAATATGCGTTACAGAAAATAATGTAAGTTTGTTTACGTATCCATCTAATGGGGTAAATCATATTCAATGACCACGATTCGGATTTTTCTCCCTAAAAACTCTAGAATCACGATGAATAGGTGACATTCATATTTTAAAGAACAATTTACAAAGGAACACGGAGAACATTTTTCATTAACGCTCCCGTTTCACGCTCCGTAGTCCTCTTTCGAAGTTACTGGATTCATTATTTTTACACAAACCGAAAAAAATTATGTTTAGCGGAAACAATGAATAATCTCCAGGAAAGTGGATTTGGATACGGCATGGCGATTGTTTTCTTTTCAGAGAATATTGGAGGAAGAGTATCGGAGCGTCAATTTGGAGGGATTAATTCTCAGTGAAGTTCGGCGATAGTTTCAAATCCGATTCCACATGTATTCCGATGAATCGGTGACGGCTAACAGAAAATCTAATTTGACAAAAAACTAAAATACCTATGTGCGATTAAGGAAAATCCATCAAAAAATTTGACCCACAATGTTAACGAATGAAGGACAGATTTCTGTCAATTCTATAGAAATTCTCGCGAATTATCAAATTTACGTGTGGTGGACCTGTCGAAGGCAGCATTCAGCAGGGTTAGTATTTTCGTGGGTTATAAATATTAAATAATGGAAAATTAAAATCCTTGGCCAATTTCTACGACTAAAGCTCTTTCTCGTTTTAGACCCAGAACAAAACATTTAATAATAATTGCAGAGAGAGACTTGTGTTGAAAAAAATAATTGCTTCAAATACGTTAAGCCTTCCATAAAAATTGTACTAATTTAAAATTTTAAATAAATCAGGATAAAAATTAAGTTCTTTACTTCTTAAATAGGCTCATCGAAATGTAATTCTTTCCCAATATTTAACTGATTTATAACACTTTTAATCATGTATCTTAACTGAGCTGATTTTTTGTATCCTCTACATACGAAATCTTTCTCGTAACCATGCTTAGTGACAGAAAGATATGAAACTCGATATTTTGTGAAACAAGGGAAATTGGCAATAGCTATTTCAAATTTAACGAATTAATGCGTGAGCGATGTGTGAATGGACGAGACCTGGATGCATCGATAAGGGCAAAGAGTCGTAAAAGTTAATTCTATACGAAAACAAAGCGGTAGTATTACTAATATAGGGCATGGAACAATTATAGCTTTTTTTAGGTAATCTACCGTTTAAGGTAGGTTTTTCGATGGACACAACTATCAAATAAACATTTTGTGCCTCCCCACCTTGCAAACTAATCTATATTAGGTCCCTCTTCATCTCGGTGTACTTCTTTCCTCCCTTCATCCCGTCCAAGATCCCTATCCTGTTCCTGCCCTTACCACGCTTGCCCAACATTCTCCCCTCTATTACCCTCTTCAACATTCCACTACCGCTCAATACGCCTTTCATCCATTTTTCCTGCCTCCATAGGATTTCTCTCAACAAACCCCTCTCCTCACCCACCATCTCTAGTACTTCCTCATTTGTTTTCCTTTCGGTCCATTTCACCTTCCCCATTATTCTCCATATCCACATTTCAAAAGCTTCTAATCTACGTCTATCCTCATGATTCAGTGACCACGTTTCCGCTCCGTATATAGCTACGCTCCATATCAGAGTTTTTAAGAGTCTTGTCTTAACATCCCTACTCAACGTCCCCGTCATCAACTCCCTCCTCCTAGAGAAAGCTTCCTTGCCTAGCACAATTCTTCTCCTTACGTCCCTACCACTTTGACCGTATTGGTCCAAAACACTTCCGAGATATGTAAACTGTTCTACCTGCTCTATTTTTCCCCGCCTATTTTAATATTTACCTTAGCCTTTTTCTTTCTGGAAAATCGCATAACCTTTGTTTTATTAATATTGATTCTCATCCCATATTTATCGCACTGAACCTCCAATTCACTCAGCAATGCTTGCAACCCTTTGGCTGACTGAGCAACTAATGCTTGGTCATCAGCAAACCTAACCGACTTTACGAATTCCCCTCCGACTTCCACTCCCACCTGCAGTTCCTCCCATGCCTCCTTAATCATTTCCTCCACATATACTTTGAACAGCACCGGTGACAATGGGCAACCCTGCCTTACCCCTATTCCTAATACTGCCCATCCGGACTCTCCGTTCCCCACTCGCACCTGAGCAGTCTGAGACATGTACAGGTTGCGGGTCAGTCTCCTGTCCGTCCAATCCATTCCTATTTCCTGCGATACACGCATTAATTTTTCCCAATTCACTCTATCAAACGCTTTTTCGAAATCTACATAATAGGCAAAAACGTCCTGATTGTATTCTATATTCCTCTCTACTAGTGATCTCATTACTGCAATAGCAACGCGCGTACCTCTTCCTTTCCAAAACCCAAACTGGTCATCCCCTAAGTAATCATTTGCCTTGCTCTCTATCCTTTTGTTGATGATCCTGAGAATAACTTTTGCTGCGTGGGATATCAAACTTATTATTTCTGTAATCCTCACATGATTTAGCCTTTACCTTTTTCGGAATAGGAACTAACACTGATCTCACAAAATCTTCCAGCCAGATTCCTTCCTCATAGATACTACGAGTCAGTCCACATAGGGCCTTGTTCCCACATTTTCCTAAACATTTCAACAGTTCCACAGGAATATTGTCCACCCCCACTGCCTTATTTGCTTTCATCTCCTTTAATACCCTTTCTATTTCATCGTCGAGTATGCCTGGACCTAAGCTATCTTCTTCTACGTCATGTTCTTTTTCTATGTCTAACCTTGTCGGCCTAAGTTCTCTACAATACAGTGTTTCTATATATTTCTTCCATCTCTCTTGGATTTTATCTGATTTAATTATTTTCTTACCCCATTTATCTTTAACTGTTAGCACAGATATTTCCTTCTTACTTCCCGTTAATAACTTAACCTTGCTGTATAGCGTACCAATTTCACCCTTCTTCTGTAAACTTTCTATATCTTCGCATTGCGTTTTCCACCATTCTTCCTTTGCTTTAATTGTGGCACTTCTCAATTTATTGTTTAACTCTTTTTACTTCATTTTGCCTATTTCTGTGCTTACATTCTTCCATCTTCTTCTCTCATCCAGCTTTGCAATCATCTCATCCGTTACCCATGGTTTCCTTATCCTTTTCCCGTTAACGGTTCCTATAGTGGCTTTTGCGGCTTCCGATTATTATTAGGTAATCTACCGGTTAGGGTAGGTTTTTGATGGACACAACTATCAAATAAATATTTTGAAACTCCAAACAAAACCCAATCCAGCAACCTAAACTACATCAGGTCCCTCTTCATCTCTGTGTACTTCTTTCCACCCTTCATCCCATCCAACATCCCTATCCTGTTCCTACCCTCTCCTCGCTTGCCCAACATTCTCCCCTCTATTACCTTCTTCAACATTCCACTACCGCTCAATACGCCTTTCATCCATTTTTCCTGCCTCCATAGGATTCCTCTCAACAAACCTCTCTCCTCACCCACCATCTCTAGTACTTCCTCATTTGTTTTCCTTTCGGTCCATTTCACCTTCTCCATCCTTCTCCACACCCACATTTCAAAAGCCTCCAATCTACGTCTATCCTCCCGCTTCAATGACCACGTTTCCGCGACGTACATAGCTACGCTCCATATCAGACTTTTTACGAGTCTTGTCTTAGCATCCCTACTCAACGTCCCCGTCACCAACTCCCTCCTCCTTGAGAAAGCCTCCTTGCCTAGCGCAATTCTTCTCCTTACGTCCCTACCACTTTGACCGTATTGGTCCAAAACACTTCCGAGATATGTAAACTGCTCTACCTGCTTTTTTCCCCCGCCTATTTTAATATTTACCTTAGCATTTTTCTTTCTGGAAAATCGCATAACCTTTGTTTTATTAATATTGATTCTCATCCCATATTTATCGCACTGAACCTCCAATTCACTCAGCAATGCTTGCAACCCCTTGGCTGACTGAGCAACTAATGCTTGGCTTCCGATATCCCTTGCTTAATGAATTCCCATTTTTCTTCGATAGTACTCAGTTCTTTGCCGTCATCCATCATTTTGTCTACAGCCTGCTGATACTCTTTCCCCGTTAATTCATTTAATGCTTCTAAATTCTATTTCCTAACCCGCCGCCCGTGCCTTATCTTTTTGAAACGGACGTTACACTTCATAACAACTAAATTGTGGTTAGAGTCCGCAACCGGTCCTGAGAAACTGTTCGCATTTATTACACTGTTCCTAAACCTGTGCCTAACCATAATATAATCTAACTGATACCTTTCTGAGTCACCTGGCATTTTCCATGTCTGCTTACGCCTTTTGCGGTGTCTAAACCATGTGTTGGTGATGACTAACCCCTATCTCCTGCAGAATTCAATTGCCTTCTCCTTGCGTTCATTCTTCGTGCCTAATCCATGGTCCCCCACCTCACCACTCTCTTTTCCTTCGCCTGCCGTCGCATTCCAATCCCCCATCACTATCAACTGTTTCCCTGGAGGAACACACGCGATTATATCCTTTAACTCATTGTGCATCCTATCGACTTCTTCCTCCTTGTGGTTGCTCGGTGGCATGTATACTTGAACAATGACCAAGTTCGTCGGATCTGCTGTGATCTCTACGAGTAAGATTCTATCAGTTGCTTGCTCTATGTTGACATCGCTTCTTCCTACCCCTTTATTTAATATTACGGCAACCCCTCGTTGGCTCTCGTCCCAGCCGCTATATATTATTCTACAATTATCGCTCCAGTAATCCCTGCTATCCTTCCATCTCAACTCGCAAAGACCTAAAACATCGATATTACCTCTTTCCATCTCTCGGTCAACAGCTTAATTTTAGCTAGCTAGGATATATTAAATGAAGTAACAGAAAGACTAGACCAGAGTAAACATAAGGTTTCTTTGTAGGTGGAAGAAAAATTGATAGTAGTGAGTCTAAGCGACGCAATAAGACGCTGCTGACTGATGATTTTGTTACAAGCTGATGATTTTGTATATTCCTCCAGCATTAACGAGAGTAGTTATAAAGGTTCTCGGAATCACCAACAGATGTCGGTGCTACGCGCAACGGGTTTTCGGTATAATACTGACAGGCTTTAATTTTTGTAAATTAACCATTTTGATCGATAGTAAATCCTCCCAAACTAATACAGGACATCTTTGCCAATTAATGCTGTTCCTATTATTACATTATCATAGGTATACAATTATGTATACCTATGATTATTTTTGTGTTTAAACCAATGGTTTGTCATTAAATGCTGGCTCCTGCAGACGCCTACTGCTTTCTTCTCTCGATCATTCCTTGCTCCTAAACCGTAGTCCCCTGCCTCGCTGCCATCTCTCCCGTCGCCCGCCACCAAATTACTCTCCCCTATCACTTTAAATTCTTCCTTCCAGGAGCATCCAAATTTAATTCCTCTAATTGAATGTAAATCCTGTCTATTTCTCCCTCCCTGTGATTGTTTGTGGGCTTTAGACCACAAAATCAAGCAATTTCGTTGGTCTAGGTTCACTAACCTTCTCTATGTTCTCTATGCTTCTCCCACACATGTTCTGGGCAATGCTATTGCCACCCCACACCGGCTCTCTTTCTCTCCGTTGTACATTAATCTCGTATTTCTATCACTCCAGTAATCTTCTATTTCCTTCTATCTCATGTGCGAGGTATAGCACTAAATTTCTATATTTTCCATCTCTATTTCTTTTATTTTACATTTTATTGAACATTTTATTTTACATTTTTTAATTTCTCTACCCTCAACATAGTCCAATTCTGTCTTTTTCTGTTGCTACCGCTGATTTTGCTTTGTAAGGAATTCACAAGATGACGACTGTTGATATTTTGCCTCTAATTCTGACCAATAGGGCACACAGCTCACTAGTTTGAGTCTCGTAGTTGCTAGGAATCATACTATTACCATCAATGTTTCTTGAGATCAACATTTGAGGTGGTTCTCCTCTACCTTCCGCCATTAACGTGAAGCCATCGCGCATCCCAAAGTGGTCGGATGCCTTTGAACGTCAATGCAGTACTGCACGGAAAAGGAAAGGAGGTATATACTATACTACAACATCTGGGTGGATAGATATGGGTCGAGTTCCATCATCATTGCCTCCCTCCCTAAACCCTCTCCACCCATGCCATCCCACCCAGATTTTGCAGTACATACATATATATATCTCACTCCGAACTTCTGACTGAGGATGATGCATGAATACTAAATCGCGTTTTTCGAAATTAAAGTGAATCGAAAATTTAATTTAATTATTTTTATAGTAATTTTGGGAATTATAGTGGAATATATAATGATTTTAAACGATACGAAATTACTTCCGAAAAGATTGTTGATAGTATTATGGTAATTTCAAAATTTCCGGTAGAGTCAGCATTGGATGAGCGCAGACCTAATCTCTACCTATGGTACAGACTACACACTATAAAAGTCTATTTGGCATACTTTATACGTCCTTTCAATCCATTAGCTCCAATATTCCATTTTCCATTCTTATCCAATTCATATATCTCAAAGACTTCAATCTATACAGAGTATCTTGCTTCAACGACCATATTTCTAGGTAGTTGAATACATGAAGTGTATAAAAAATTTTATTCAAGAAAATTAAAATGAAATTTAATCAATTGCAATTTCTATTGCATGGAAGTGAAACTTTACGTTTTTTTGAAAAATCGTAACTGTGAATTTGTGTACTTACATGCACTTTGGGGGTTTGCTTGTGGGAGTTTAATTAGCAGTGGTTCATGTAAGAACATGGTATGGATGAATATGTAATAGAGAAGCACAAAAATAACATGCCATTTTGATGTTCCTATATGAATGGTGAATAGCTGAGAGAGATAATAAATTGTTATTAGGACAATGGCAGCAAAAGTTTGAGGAGGAATGGATACACGACAAATTCATGCAAATATAGTAGAAAATACTTTTAATTCTAGAAATATTAAAAATTCCAAGAATAGAATGTATTGTATTCAACAAATAACATAGGCAAAAATGAATTTAAGAGGAGATACGTATGAAAATAATTAATCAAAGGCAACAATTTTCCTTAAATAAGATAAAAACAGACTTATTTATTTTGCCTATCCCGAAAGAGAATGGCGTGAAGGATACGTAAATAAGTAAGTATAAAAAATCATTAAAAAAGCTTTTTCTAATTATACCTGTATTCAATAAAAAGAATGCTACAAGTATGGGAAAGGTACTCTGGCAATGGCCACCATCCAGGCTAACCCCCTCTAATTTCAACATTGCAAATTCTATTTGCAAGGTTCAGCGATGACTCACATTTACAGGTGACAACTGCCGAATGCAAAAATCCTCGAGTCTTCACTAGTTCCCTTTGGAAAGGCAATAATGGTTATATAATTCAACCTAAGAGCCAACCTGGCAGAAAACATTTTTCAACATTTTTCAAGACTTTTTTTCTTGGCAATCCACGTCAGACTAAATTAAAAAACGATCCCCGACAAGCTCTATTGGGTAGAAAATAGGTAAGCCTCGGGCGCTGATATAACCTTTCGACGCAGTGAATTTTTCATACATGTGCTAAATGACCTCAAATGTTTAAAGCGTGTCGAGATCACCATTTACACTAGCAGGTATATTTTAGGCCGTCAGTCGTAGGGCCGAGAGAGAAGAAACTCTTTTTGTATCCGGATACACCAAAAAAAATCTGGGGTGCAGAGAGGAATTTCCTTTTTTTGAGGAGTCTAATTAATCAAAAGAGGTGCGTGATGGCTAAAAATAAAAAAAATATCGATTTTCTAGCTTTTGAAAGGTCACGTTTAGCGATTCCATTGGAATTACATCAAGACACCCAGAGAGTTTCCAGTAGGTTCTTTGGTAAAGAAACTAGCAATTTAAATAAAAAAAGAAAAGGGGGACTAGTCAATCGGTCATTTTCGTGACAAAGGGCACAGCTGGTTAAGACCACCTGTGTTACATGGATTTAAAGGAAAAACGGAAATACACATTCCAACGTAAATTATTCACCAGTTAAATGACATGTAGCACTTTCACTCATCAGGCAGAAGCAATCCAACATTGTGGGGAGGATCATCTTGTTGAAAATATCTGCACGTCACCAACTTATAAGGTGGTTGGGTCGATTTTTTAATGTAGAACTATCTCGCTCAAATTTTGCAAAAATATTTACATTTGTCTTTTGGAATAATTTTAATTCATTATGGATTGTACCAACTATTGTAGGTTATTTTATAAACACGCACAGATTCAATCCACGATCAAAGAACTTTTAATGGACCTAAAAGGGAACAGGAAAGGTAAATCTGCTTGGTAGCCTCTTGGCTAACATAGAGAGCGGGCAAGGCTTAGACTTTTAAAAAGTTACAGAATACCTGCAATTTCTTACAACACCACGGGAATATTTATGGTACTACATTATTGGTAGATTCAACCCACGTGATTAAATAAGAGATTCACGAATAGATTCAAGCATTCATTCCTCCCCCTCGTACAATACGAAATCACAACCTAATTAGGCGTGAACGTACACAAGCGTGTTTCATATATTAGTTAACGTATATTGAAACACCACAAGAGCAAATATTTATTTTTTATTACATTAGGCAAATGGCTCCGTGGCCATAGTTTATTGGTGCACCCTTAAACATTATCAGTATATATTTCTGCATGAAAAGCTGTTTTTGTAACAACTCCAAACACACACCACTAGGACAGACTGCGTGTCATTTGTGGATGTAGAGGTCCAGCTCAAAATATATTATCAATGATAACTAATAGTCATTTTTTTTCACGGTGGCAACCTGTATGCTCTCATTGTGAATATAGGAGCTCACAGTCTGATTCTTCCAACAAACCCGTCACCCTTACTCTCTTATCTTAATTATATTTTACAAATTTGGCGCAGTTTCTCATAAAACTTTCAAATGTTTGAATTAAAACGTTCATCAATGGATCTCAAATATTTGCCGCGTATTCAAAATTTGACAAAACCGAAGCAAAATAATGTTGCCTTTTCGATAAATTGTCCTACAACTCGTCTTATGTAACGGGGAAATTTTTTGCTCATTATTATGTTTTCCTAAGGATAAGTCTTTGGTTGCGAATATCTTATCTTCATCATTTGCATTGTGAATATCGCGTACGATATTAAAAGCATTTATCCAGAAGCTCCCTCGCTTATAACCAAAATACATAACTTTTACGTATCCTTCTCCGACGTATTTTGCAAAGTAAAACATGTAAAATTACACTCCGGCAGGAGCTGATAAACCAAACTATCCGTATTTTTCCACTTGGCACACATCCACTCATTATTGCGACTTCTTTTAACTTTTTTCTCTCAGACGAGTATACAAAGTTTATATAAAAAGTATCGATAACATTTTTTTTCCTGACTTGTAAGTGAAGTGCTGAGTTCAGACCGTCGTTTAAGTGTCCGCATGATTGAAAATTATATTGGAATTGATAAGATGACAGTGTACACTATTATCACTGAAAATTTGTTGATGCGTTGATCTACGCTAAACTCGTCCTGAAGGCCTTGACTGACGACCAAAAGTAGAGTCGAGGATCTGCTTGTGAAGATCTTCTGCAACGGAATCGCGAATTTCTATTCCCAAAAGTGAAATGCTCCCTCAAAAGATGTCATCATGGGACCCCGAGCCCCAAGAAGCTTTCACGCGTCCCTTTAAGGACCTTCCGTATCCGCCTACCAGGGAGCCTTCGAGTCGTGGATAAGCCACTGGCAAGACTGTGTCAACGCTTAAGGGAACTGTACTTTGAAGAATATTGAGGCATTGTAGCAATATTTGAAATAAATCTACTTTTCCGATACAATTTATAAACTCATATGTTGGAAATTCTCGTCTATAACTTCGGCTTTCTTTCATTTCTCTTAATTCGTGTCATTAATTCTTTAAAGATTCATCTATTAACCTAGGATTGAATACTAATAGACCGAAAATATGGCTAAATATTGTAAGGGCAATTTCAATGTTCACAGCATTTGCAAAATTATCAAAAATTTACATCTATAGCTTACCTAACATTTTCATTTTTTTAAGCATAATTGGATGCGATAAATTTATTTTTGTGTCATCATTCTTTGAATAGCACATGTGTACAATTTGTTTAAATTGGGTGGTCAAAGAAGATAATAAAGTTCGTACCACGGAAATATGATAATAGTATTAGGAAGCACAAATGTTTGGATAGGTTTCGAAAGTGATGCCTAAAAAAAGCGATAGGGCTATTTATTTAGTGAACACAAGTTGAATGATTTTTGAGAAAACGTTTGTGTATTGTTTGCGTGTGATTGTGTTCTCTTACTTCGTTAAAGAATAATTCTATTCACTTTTGTATATTTCTAGAAGTATTATTAATAAGTATTTATGAAATTTAATTTAGTATTATAAATTAAGTATTATTGATATTGTGCTGAAAGACGTAAAATTTTAGTGGAACACGAGGAAAATGAGACGCTGGTTCCAAAGGATGTGGTCCATTAGTGTTTCACATGCAGATACGAATACGAAGCAAGGAAGAAAAAGTCATAAGGAATTGGCAAAGCCGAAATCTGCAGATAAATAACATACATACGTCGTATAAAGGCAAACATAAGTTCGAGTCGTATTATATGTACTAAAGGGAAGTGGGGTTTGGATAAATATTAGGTTGGGGAAAAATAAATTCATTATTTTCTCGGTAGCTGGCTTTGGTGATCGATATCTTGTAACAGATATCTTGTATCAAACAATTTCAAGTTTATGCTCGTTGTCAAGGTGATATTTGACACCAAAAAAAATCTTTTACTGTTTTTTGTTTGTTCCATTCAGTTGTGAATTACAGTGTGTTAACAATGGAAGTGTACAAAGAGAAAATGCGGTACATTTTACAGTTTTTCTTTGATGAAGGCGAAAATGCAAGCCAGACCGCTGAAACTGTGTTTATTGTGCCGATATTGTAACAGCTAATTACGTGCAATTTTGGTTTCGTCAATTTGGTTCAGGCATTTTTTATGTTAAAAATGCACCTCGCACAGGCAGACCCGTCGTCAAAAATGTCAATAAAAGGACAGAATTAATCGAAGTTGACCGGTATGTTAGCAGTCGTAGCATTGCTCAGGAGCTAAAGATCGACCATAAAACAGTTTTAAACTATTTCCCCAAAGCTGGATTAAAAAACAAGGTCGATGTTTGGGTGTCACAACAATTAACACTAAGAAACATAATGAATCGAATTTCTATCTGCGAAGCCTTGGCCAAACGGAATGAGCTCGACCCATTTCTTAAACGGATGGTGACTGGGGATGAGAAATGGGTCACATGCGACAATATTGTGCGAAAACGATCGTGGTCAAAGCGTGATGAAGCAGCTCAAACGGTGACCATACCAGGACTAACGGCCAGGAAGGTTCTACTGTGTATTTGGTGGGACTTCAAAGAAATCATTTATTATGAGTTGCTTCCGCATGGCCAAACACTAAATTTAGATATCTGCTGCCAACAACTGGCCCGTTTGAGCTCACGATTAACCAGAAACGGCCAGCGTTGGCCAACAGAAGAATTGTTATGTTTCATCAGGGCAACACAAGTCCACACACGTCTGTAGTGACTCGCCAGAAACTCCGAGTGCTTGGTTGGGAGGTTTTAATGCATCCACCATATAGTCCGGACCTGGCCCCAAGGGATTACCATCTTTTTTCTGGCATTGCAAAACTTCCTGAGTGATAAGAAATTGCGATCAAGAGAAGATTGTGAAAATATATTATTAGAGTTTTTCGCCAATAATGACCAAGACTTCTATGAAATATGCATTATGAAGCTACCTTTAAAATGCCAACAAATTATTCAACAAAACGGTTATATTTGAACCAAATTGAACAATCTGAAGCATCTTAAATAAAGTTTTGAATTTCACGTAAAAATAATGGATTTATTTTTCTCCGACCTAATACATTGGCAACATAGAAGTGTGAGATAAAAACCGTATGAGTTGAATTTCAAACGAAAAGGAGTTTTGAAAAGGAAAAGTCGTACCGTGAAAGTGAAGACCGTTTAGATAAATCATAGAAAACTGCCAATCAAACAAACCGATACAAGGAATCCCTTCCTGGAACCGGATCCCTAGTAAGACGGCTTGTAGGGTAACATTCTTAAATTTTGAAATATAAAATATACAATTTTATCCTAATTGACATTCCAAGAATAGATTAGTGTTTCTTATATGTAAAGTATGCATTTTTGTTGATGATATGTCAGCAAAGGCAAGTTATTGCAATACTGTTTCGTATTATGGAACTTTTAGTCCGTATTTATTAAAAAAGTTAAGTCACCCAAATTTTGTTGGTGGTGCTAATAATTAATTATTTTCTTAAATCTAGTCATCTTCACATTTTTATTATTTATATTATTAATTGATAATTTCATTTAGGATATCAACTGATATGAAACATCGGTGGCCATGGATGCACGGTTGATAATTGGAAATTTATCGACTTTACTAAATTCTTGCTCAAACCATTCGACTTTGATATTTTAATGTCTAAGTGAAGCAATAAAATGTTAAATGTTTAATTACTATATGTATGGGGCATAAACGCAACGTTTATTAGATTTTAAATTAAATATATCCTGATCAGTACGAATTTTAATGAATGAATAATAATAAAAAGAGAATTTCTTAAATAATACTTGCAAAGTTTTTTTGCAGATTCCAGATATCCTTATCATTAACTGAAATTGGAGACCGATCACTTTTTAATTGGACAATGAAAAATTATTTTTTTTGTATGATTTGGATAAAACTCTGCCAAACAAAGTGCCATTTGCAAAATTCTGATTAAAACATTTCTAATCGCCGAAAAGAAGAATTCTGTGAAGCCTCACGTTATATTCAGGCGATTACGAGAAATTCTAAGTAACTTTTTCAAAGAATTAACTGTGAATCAGCGGTGCAGTTTTCAGGAGAGGCAATATTCCGCTTAATTAATTATAAAATAACAAACTGAATGATTTTAAGACGAACTTCAAGAGAAAGTAAACCCTGGAAAAACGTTTCAGATGCACGGAAGGCTTTCTGGGACGGAAGTAGGCATTTTATGAATAATTCGCAGAATTTTTTTAATACGAGTACCACGGTGATCAACTCACACATGAGATTGCTGGATGATTTGATTTTTATACTTTATTCAGGGTTTCAGTTACTTTTCCTGTATTCCATTACAACTGAGTGTTTCCATCTGCGTTTATGTGTAAACTTTGTGTGTAAACACCTTGACACTTGGTAAAACAATAAAGTCTATTCAGAAATAAGATGTGATAAATATTTGATAACAAGGGAATGCAATTGATCTCCATTAGTAAAAAGAGAGTCATATGTTTCCGTCATGTTAATAGAAATTTTTATTTAACTGGAATGGTGGAGAAAGCAAATTGGAAGTTATAATTTTCGATAAACATGCATAAAAGTACTCTGTAATGTATTTTGAGAGAAGCGAAAGAATTAATCTACTATATTGCACTGAAATTAGGAATTATGCAGAAATTCCGTGATGAACTACTGTCGACAAATCTTTTTCAGTCTCACATAAATTTTAAAGAACCAAGAAGTCGGTACACACCATTTTGAGTGCGAACAAATGGATATTTGGAACTGCGAAGTATTATTATACCCACCAAACATCATCGATTTAAAAAATTCTGTAAACTCTTAGCTATAGGCATAACTGAAATGGGTGGAGCTTGATATTTTAGTTATAATATCAACATAAAAATAAAGATCCTTGCAGAAAAGGGGTTCATAAAACTTAGATCACTAACTTTTGTAAGGTTTTCCCGTTAAGCTGGAATTTCAACGCCAGCAATTTCAAATATCCGTTCCAAATCAGGCAAAGCTTTTATAAATGGGATTTGAGATATTCTGTGAATAAAATCAACGAGAAGAAACGTGACTTTGCCGGGTCACAACATTTTTTTCGATTTTAAAATAAAATAAAATTTGAAATCCGCGAATACTAATTTTTTACGTGTAGCCTGTGTAAGGTCCCCAACATCAGGTACGCCAAATGGAGAGGCTTTAGCGCTTAGATCCCGGGAAAGAGAACACAACGGTGCATTAAAGAGGATGTGTTGGAGAAGGAGGGCCCCGTGGACTGTGTGTGTAGAAAGAGCACGAGGGGTGTCCGAAGGAAGGAAGGAGAGGGGTAAAATTGGAAACATAATGGGGCGTCTGAAGAGGTTGAGTGGATTGGTAATACGTTTACGCATTCAATGCAAGGCTCATCTGGTTCCAGTAGGAGAGGATACCTAGTTGCCCCTAGGCATCAACTATTAAAAGCTGATTCGTTAAATATAGAGAAAAGATGTGTTGATGAAATCACTTCATTGATATTCGTTGATTAAGTATCACGTCACGTATGACTGATTTCTCCGATTCTAAGATTAACAAATAGCAGAATAGCCCTTGGACAAGATTTTTAAAAATCCTTCTATCTTTGGCTTTGTTACAGCTTTTGAACTCCAGTTTCTAAATTCTATAATATTGTGTGTGTGGGCTGCGGTAGTCCGGGGGGTAGAGCGTTGGACAACTGACCGGAGGGTCCCGGGTTTGATTCCCGGGTATGGCACTCTGGGTGCCTGAAGCTGGGAATTAGATCTTCCTGGGAAGATCTGGTACCCCCTGAGAATTTCACACGCCGTCGGGCCTACTGGGTGAACTCTACCATCTCCTACCAAACCAACCTTCGGGTTGAATAGTGTTTATATATATAGTATATCGTTACATATATTCCTCGGAAGATTAGTTAGGAAGACGGAGCACAATTATGTCGAAATAATTAAGAAATAACGTGTGAGTGTTCCTTTTATGTGTTATCATATTGTGTGTTGCTGTCTAAGCTTTTTATTTAACACTTCCGTGTTACTTCGAAGAAATCATATGCATATATATATACAAAGAGAGATTCCTCTGAAAAACAGTGGCTAATTATTTAGACGGTTTCGAGAAGTAAATAAATGTTCACTATTCAGTTCGTAAATTTCTGTTAATTAGTGAAAGAATTTTAGGAAAGTATTCGAACACTAGAGTGCAATTCAATTGACACTATCTATAGGACATACTGTCATTTTGAAAACCGTTCAAAGTAGCTCCTTCAACTTTTTATAAACCAAGATAAAGGCAAAGTATCCTTCGCTGAACACTTAATCAACCTGGGACACTGATGTGATTTCGTCAACACTCATTCCCAATCGTACTAATGGGTTTCAGGCCTGTAAATCTGTGGCAACTTGAAATTCTTCTCCGTACGAGCAAATTAAACCGTAACCAAATTAATGCGTAAGCTCTTCTCATCCCACTCTCCTCTTTCAGACAGTCTCCCAATCCTCCCTCTCTTTGCCCTTTCCTTCTCGCCGTGAACACCTTCCGCAGCTACTCACGGTCGAGCCCACGCATATCCCCGGGCCACTACAAGCATTTAGCACCGCTTAGCTCATCCAGATCCCTTTCCTCTCGGTGTTCAACGGTTGCTTTGCTTCCCTCCCCCTTAACCTTCTCTCCACAGGTCACTCAATATGCGTGTACATATAGCCATAAAAATCCAACATCTTCTTAAAACCAGTGTATTTATTTAACCTAATATGGGGCTTGTGAAATTATGTAAAATTGATTTCGTTTCATTTAATAAAATACGTACTAAAGATAGTATAAGTAGGGATAATTGAAACCCAATTAGTATTTATTTCATTTTTTTCGAAATAGCAATGTATGTATAATTACGCAATAAGGTTCTTCCATAACCTTCCCAAAAGCGCGTGGAAATGCAATCAAATTTAAGATGCAATGGAAGTGTCCATTCATGTTGACTTTTGATGAAGGGAAAGAGGTCAGCATTCAAGTTAATTCAATATTCCGGATGACAGTATATAATCGCTGCCGAAGGGTAGTTTAATGGATGTATGAACTTGAAAGGTTCAGTGGATCGAGATGCAGAGCTCTCTGTGAGATGTGCACTTTCCCGGAAATTATGAAATCTAAAATGCAAATCCCAGAAAAATTTTATTTATTGTATCTAGCTATTCATTTGGTTCTAAATCTACTCTTTAATAATTGTAAATTTAATATCTAAGTGAATGAATGTGTGTACCATTTGGCGAGTTTTCGTGTTTATTCTTATTATTATAAATTTATTTATATATTTATATTTATTTATTTATTCACACTGTTGAATAAATAAAATAATTTCTCATTCTATTTCTCGGAAATTAACTTTATCTACTCCGAACGAATATTTCTCATTTTTCCCCTCCATTGCCTTCTCAATCTTCTCAGACTGGTGGACTATCCAAAAGAGTGGTAGAAAATCTGTGATACAAATCTAATCGTTACTTAGCTGAGATGGTTTTATGCCACAAAAATTTCGGAACAAAATTATTATGAGTCAGATGGCATTCGACTATAAGACACTCTCCGTAGTTAGGGATGAGCATTCGCTGTTTCCTTTGTCCTCTTATTACTGCGTGCATCAGGAAATGCTTCTGTCGCAGTACGTCCTTAGCACCATCCACGCCATGCTGCATAGCAAGTTTGATAAAATATCAGCAGAGTAGAGGTAAAGAAGCCGTACTTAAGCAGTACCCATACGGATCTCCATGTTTGGGAAAACTGCTCCCAACGAGGTCCATATTCCAAATGGAGTTCATTTCTCGATAAACCTCTCAAAAATTCCCACGTTATGACTAAGCTCTATAATTTTCTAGGCACCATATCTTCCTGAGAAACTGCAGATGGCAAAGGAATATGAACTGGTTTTCCCTGCCCTAAATATGTTAAAAGCAGATATTGATGAGATTTTGAAGAAGTTTACTCTACCTTCCCGTATCAAAGCCAACGTGCGCTTTGTATATCACACCGAGGATTCGGTAAAAAATGTCAAAATGCCTCATATAACAATTATATACGAAAATTAGGTAAGTGCGCGTGTGATGTAGAGTTAAGCAATATATGTTGAAATATTGCGTCAGACCACGTTACTTTTGCCAATTTAGCATCATCATCTGCTATCATCCAGAGGACTGGTTAGCAACATGTCTCCAAGCTACTCTCTTATCTGCCAATCTCTTTATTCTCTCATACTCTCATTTTCCATTATTTGCATTGAAAAGGCTAACTCAGTCCTAATCTCTTTATTCACTCATACTCTTTGCTATCACATTTTCCATTATTTTCATTCAAAAGTCTATCTCAGTCCTTCCTCTTTGAGCCTTTTCTCTGTGTTTCCTTTAATCATGGTCTTTTGAAAGCTATCGTGCCTCTGGGTATGTCCAAATTTTTATCCTCTTCTTCCTGTGGATGTACCCAATATCCTCTCTTTGCCTGACCTTTGAAGTACCAGTTAATTTTTTTATTTTCCTATTAATTTGTTTCTTATTCTTTTGTAAAATCACATTTATTCAGCCTCCGAACATATTTTATCCGACCCGTCTAACGCCCTCGTCTCACATCCGAAGGGGAGACTCTATATGCAGAAAACTTTTAATGAATCCCTTCCTTGCTTCCATTACTGTTCATGCTGGTAGGAATTCCCATTAGCAGTTGTAACTTCCGGTGAGAGTCTTCTTTGTCATTTCTATTCTGTTTATCATCACTAATATTCCTCCCTTATCACATCGCTAGCATCTTCCCGCGTTCTACTTGTGATTGTAAAATAGTAAAAATGTTATCCAAGGCTGTAAAATTCTTCTCAGTTCCTAAATCCAAGTTCATGATCCAAGTTTTGTAAAATATTTTATTCCAATAGCTCAGCGGATGAATGAATTGAATATTTAATTATTCAAATGGATTCTAAGAAAGGCTCATTCCCCCAGTGATACTCCCGGAAACTTCATAACATGTTTAACCCCGTCAAAAAAATTTTGCTCAACGGATGGATGAAATGGAAATATAATTATGCAAATGCTACATAAGAGCATATCCCTGAATTGATCTAGCGGATCAATTTAAATGAAACCTGATAAAATTCCAATGCTAATTCATTCTTTTAATGTAATTATCAAAGCTCGTTTAGTTAATTCTTACCTTCTCTATTACTTCGAGAGATTCTCTGGTTATCCATATGTGAAGCCATGATTACGAGACAGAAAAATCCACTTTTCATCGTACAAAATATACTCAACTTGCTCTGAAAAAATAATATCTGTGACTACTAGTTTTGGTAGGGAAATCTTTATGATTGAATATTTTTTGTGCGAGGGTAACATGTTTATTTTTTATATATTTGCAGATATTGGAGCTATTTAGGATATGATCATTAATTTGGATGTGAATTATTGCAAAGTTGACCAAAGCTACTTGAAATATCAGCGCATAGAAACATGACTACCCCACGTGCCCTTGAAGGGTTAAGCATATATCTACCATAAGAGCTATTCTTTAAATTCTAATAAGTATTTTTGGTAAATATAACTTTCGTCTTAGCCATTTTAAACGTTATGAACAATGAAGAGCATCGACAGATTATTCAACCATATTTTGGAAACCTAAGATGCGTGATTAGTTATGATCAAAGTACATGTGAGCACTGTGGCGTGTAAAAACATTATTTCATGTGAATTTCATTAATACGATTTCATTATTGATAGCTTTAAATTTTGTAAAAATGGAATTTCTGTGTCTACGTTCACAGAAACTCCATCAGAGGTCGAGGTCATTATATTTTCTAACATAACGTGCTTCTTTTTCGGAAACTCTTTAAATGCATTGAAAATATCTTGAGCAGTTACATCAGTTGTATCAATTTGAAAAGATTAAAATAATTTCACGTAAATATTTCCTGAAACTGGTTTGAGATATTCTCGAACAATAGCTAACAGTCTTTCTCCAACTTAAGATTTATCCACGCGGCGAAAATGGAATGTCCTTTAAGATTTCAGCCAATTCTGACTTAGTAAGCCATAATATATAAATAATAGCTAAAAGTTTGGTCTCGCCTAACTACAGGCTCTGAACAGTGCCAGATTCTGACAAGTAAAAACTAATACACGTGAGAGTGACTAAATGATCGACAGCGATTGCGATTTTTTGCAACTTCATGATCAAAAAGGAATTATGCCTGTTTAATTTTACCATATTTCACCTATTTAACACCATTTTTCTACTCATTGGTATTAGAAATGTTGTCTTCTTTGGGAGAATTAGAATGTACTTAGGCTCAAATGGCCCAGTGATTTTGAGGACTGTGAAGATCATAATGCGGGTTTTCTCAACTGAGCAAAGTTTCCTACCAACGCGGATAGGTTTCATTAAAATAAATGATTAATATTTAGTTCATAACCATTTCAATGATATTATTTGATATTTTTAAAGTAGGATCTTCAAAAATGAAGGGCATTCATACGAGTTATGATGCCAAATTTTAACAATAAAATCATATTTAATTTAGAGACGATAGAAATATATCTATCGTCTCTAACAGAAATAGTTAATGTTGGAAAAGTTTAAAAGTTTAAGCCTCCCTGGATTTAAAATATTTATTGAGCCCGTTGAATGCGGTATTTCGTAAAACAATAGGAAATGTGCAAAACATGTTCAGTAATTGGAGGTTGCAGATCTGTCCTATTTTGATTTCTGTACGGCCTATAAATTAGTATACCATCAATAACTAATTTTTATTCGAAGTGTTTATTTTATGCAATGTCTCCAATTCTGGTACATAGATGTTCTGGTTATTGATAAATTTTCCTTCAAGACAATCAGCTTTCGATTTCAAATTCTAAATGTTGATTTATATTACTTGAAATACCAATATTTCAAGCCTACTATTCAATAAGCAAACGAAAATTTGAAAAGTCTTCATACAGGTAGATTAGATCGCTACACAGCTATTCCCTGACCGAGCGTTCGTCAACGCTGGAATTGAGCTGTGGAGTGAATGTCGTGGCTATTTTGGTTTCAGGATTGGAATGCGAAAAGTGGAGTAATAAACTGGTTTGTGAAAAATTCTTAGACCAAAGGATCGGAAAAACTAAACCTCTTTGAACATATCATACCCTTGAAAGGAAATTCACCAAATGATTGTGAATTTTACGCCTGTTATAAATAAATGGCATAACTATTAAAAATTTGATTGGAAATATAGAAAAAACATATTCTTCTCTAAACCCAGACTACGTAAAAGTTCCAAGAAATGACCAAAAACTCGAACTCACCCGAAAAGAATTTGCAAATCTCAAGATCTAGATTTTGAAATCACAAACGTTTTAAAAGCTCTAGTCCTTATGTTGCTTTGAAAACATTTTAATTGAAGGAATATTTTCAAAAAGTATTATTTTTACTTAAAGTGTAATGATTTCCATATTTTAAAAAAACATAAAATTAATTATCAACCCAGAGGTCGGTTGAGTGAGATGAGAGTTCACTCAATGTTTAAGTCAAACGGTGAGTGGAATTCATATCTGAGTAGTATCGGGGTACCATTATCTTTCCGTGTGCCACATTTGGTTTCCCAGGAAAATCTGGTACCCGAAAAATAACACAGCCTGGATGAAGCTGAAGGTACCCAGAGGCGTGCACGGGTACGCGCATAAGAGAGTAAATCTACGACGAACTACCCTTCGACCACCAAGTCCCAACTTAGGGAATTATAAAATCAATAATATTCCCCTACATTGACTATAGCTAAGCAATAACTCGTTTATTCAGCTTAACGTCGGGTTAATCAGCGCATATTTTAAATCAAGGAAAACGGGAACTACACTTGAAGTCCACAAGCTTCTGGCTTTTATTTCAAGTGAATCTCATTTAAAAAAAGATTAATATGCAATCCACATCAGATAATAGCCTTCGAAAGTTTGTACCGAAATTCTACACTTAACTATGAAAACACATCACTCAAAGGGCATCTTCGTGTCGGCAGAAGTTGATAATGAACAGCGTGAACGTTTCCAGTTCCGCTTAGAATCTCCTTGAAGCGCGCTATTATTTACGCCCGGCATTGGATCAGATATGATTCGAGAGTTGGTAAATGTTTTTCCTAAAACAGGTATGGTTAGAAAGGGAGTGTCCCGGGTTACCCGAAGGAGAAAGGCCGGCGATGAGCATGTTACGGGAGCGCCATGGGAAACGAGTGCATATAACGATAAGGTTTCTTGGATGCAGAGGGATAATTAAGCAGTTTTTTCCACCCCACACCCATCCCCTGGATAGCGAGAGAAACGATCCCTCCCTCCCCACCATCGTGGACGATTGAGTTTCTCTGCTGTGAGAGTGGAGGGGGAGCACCGTGCTGCCACGGCGCTGCAGAGCTGCACAACAGACAGGGAAGAGCAGTGGCGGCAGCCACACAGATGACGACGTGGAGCCTTTCATTACGGGCGACGAAGAAGGAAGGGAGGCTGGTGAGTGGAAAAACGTAAGATGGATTACTGAATGCGGGAGGCGTGGGGATAGAGTAGGGGAAGAGATGAGAGAAGTGCGCGACACACGTAAATAGGTGCCTTTGTGTCGGTTGCGGAAACAAGCTTTCCTCTATCCATTTCCACGCAAGCTCAGTACTTGGAAAAAGTGTGTATGCATATGTATGTTTTCATTCAACAATGCTCCCATGTGTTGTCATTGAATCCCAATTACAATCAGGCATGTAGGAACACGGATGGGAATCAGGATTTTGAAAATGAGGAGATAGGAGTTAAGGAGGAAATTGACGATGCACCCCTCTTTCCATCGCCAAACCATACATCTCTCTGTTTACAGCGACACACTTCCCAAACTCAAAAGGATGCACGTTAACCTATTCCCTTAGTAACATTTTCGGGATATTTTACGGCTTCCTCCTTTCACGAATGTTTCCCTGAAATATTTCTACCCTTATTTTATTTTTTCCTTTTTAGTTTTCACTCAACATAGTTTTTCTGAAATATTATATTCAATAGTAATAAGATAGCGCTATTAAAGCACGCGAACAAAAAATACCCCTATTACTTACAAAGCTAATGATTCATGAACGTTTTCAACTGGTGCCTTTACATGTTTTTCACGAAAAACTTACTTAAGGGATCTGAAGAAAGCACTCTTAAGAGACTCTAAAGGAAGGCATAAATAATTATGAAAATTAGGTATTTTGAAATTAGATACTTCTAAGAAACATAAGATATGACAAACGGAAACATTAATAATTACGAGGATTTCATTAAAAGAAAGAAAATTGGTAAATGGAACGATTTTTCATATCAGTGACCAAATAAAATGTTGGCGAAACTTTATTTTCAATGCTTAAATATATGTCATTTTCATGATTTAGCAATTTCATTTCATTTCTAGCTTCATGTGGTCGCCTAACCTAGTTCCACTCAACGTATATCAGACAAACAGTTTGAGGGCCACTATCATCGGTTAACTTTCGAGAGTTCCCCATCCATTCCTGGCCTTCTGAAGAGATTGTGACACCGTGCCCTTAATGCTAGAGGGCACAGGGATCGTGGGGTCAGCGAGAGGAAGGAAGGAAAAGGACAAAGGATTGTCACTCGAGATACCGGTCATTCGTCCACTTTCGGTGGATGGGGGAAGATAAAAAATGTATGATGGTGTACGGAGAATAAAAAAATGATATGACAAGAAAAATGAAATGTCATATCAAATGAAAACAATTTCAAATATTTCAAAGGGAAATATTTAGATCAGGGAGGTAATTACCTTTAGAGATCATGAGGTCATGCATGGGAGGAGCGTGAAAGGGAATAAAATGTTAACTTAGCGCGTAAAAGAGGAAGAAAAGAATAAGCTACTGGGAAATCATGCTTTCACGGTAATTTGAGTGGCATCTGCGAGTAACAAAAGTTAATGGAGTTCCTGGAAGTACCGCTTCCCTCGCTTTTCAGCTGGAAATAATTACGTTTATTTTCTTGCACTCTACAATGGAAGAAAATTTTAATTAATGATTACTATTTCGTCATAGTCGAGTTTTTCGATATGAACATTAGTTTACAGGTGATAAGATTAAATGTTGACATTTACTTTGGGTTTTCGGCTAACTGGGATGATTTCTTTATTTCCATTAATTCACCACGTGATCATTTTTCGGCATGAATATCCATTACGCAGTAAATATAGCGTGTCGGAGTCTCTACTCAGTGAGGAAGTCAAGCCCTGGAACCCTCTTGTGCAGTTAAAGAACTCAATGTTGGCCGATTGCGTTTAGTCCATTTGATTTGCTTATCTTTGTAAGTATTGTTGGATTGAACCTGATAGTCGTCATAGATTTACGTCTTATGAAAAATATACTTTTATGAGTCCAGTGGTTTTAAGTCTGGCTTAGCACCTTTGATAATGGCCATTTCACACCGAAAATTCTGTCTACTGGCGTTCATAGTAAACGACAGTCAGTCCAGGACCCTAAGTAAATAACCCTTACGTCGAGTTGACCCGTGCCGGTAAAGCCTACCCTTATGTAAAGACATAAGGGTAGGTACGTATACACATAAAAAACATTTGGATTTTTCAACATATCAGGTATTTCGCTGCCAAAGTGTCGTACAGTATACTAACATGGACGCCGATATTAGATCGATGGCTTAGAAATCAAATTACTGTTTTAGGACGGTGACTTACAGTACACAGACCTGTAGATTCCGAATCATCGGTAGCAGAACTCATAATATGGGGAGAAACGCGAAAGGAGTTCATATAGAGGATTTCCCAGGTAATTAAAAAATAAACAAATCTTTATTGTAATGGTGCAAGGAAATATGATAGGTAAATAGAAGAGAAGAGTAAATTGAGAATATTTATGATAGAAAATACATTCACCCTTAATAACTGGAAGAAAAGGGTTTTTATTGATGGAAAATAAGATTAAATTGTTTTCTTGAGTGAAAGATTAAAGGAAAAATAAAGATAGAGAAAGACGAAAAGGATAAATATGGGTTATCTCATTCAGTCATAATGTAATGCTATAATCATTAAATTTATTTTTCTGATACAATTAAACTAAATGTTGTAATGGAGATAGAATGGCTGAAACAAGTGAAGGGGTACATATATCTGGGTCCGGAGGTAGCCAAAATCTGGAGGAGTGAAAATGAAAATAAAATAAGAACAACGGTGGCCAAGAAAGGGTTCGGCAGAAAAAGAAACGAGTTTTGCAGCAGGATGGATATTGGGCTGAGAAAGAGACTAGTCAAGTGTTATGTATGAATTTTAACGTTAAATGGATGGGAAACACGTATTGTATGAAATAGGGCCCGGGAAATACTGGATAGATTTGAGATGTGAGTATGGAGAAGAATGATGAGTATAAAATGGACCGACCGTGAGAGGAATGAGGTTTTGAGGAAAGGGGGAGAAGAGAGAAGATTGCTAAAAAATCCAATTAAGGCAAAGAAATTTGCTTGGATACTAGTATGTGCTACTAAGGGACTGCCTCTTGAAGGAGGTGCTAGAGGGTTATGTTGGAAGGGGCAAGCAAGAAAAAGTCACCATGGACGTGATAACAATTGCAGATGACCTATGAAGTTATGATTTCATAAATAAAATTTTTGGATCATAACTCCGACGGCCCTTTTGTCGAAGATAATAGCTTTATCCAGAAGAGAGGAGATTGAGGAATAGGTCTAATTTAAAATGAGTGGTAGAATATAAAAATCATGTTTGCGCCACTCTGGACTCAAGGGAGAGAAGAGGATGCAGCAGACCTTGAATGCAATCCACGATTTAGAGAAATCTCTCCACGAGTTAGTCCGAACCATCCTACGCATTTATTAATAAATGGAAATAAAGCAGCGACATGATAGTTATACACTCGCCTTTTGGAGTGAAACGCTACGGTAAGGTGTCGTGAAATCAGAGAAGAAAATAGAGTAAATAATTTAGTTTGAAAGCGTTGCTCATTATAAGACCCGATTTTTAATAGTTGTATTTAAAACGGAAATAAAGCAACCGAGTAAAAGATAAAAGGTGACGTGTGTGTGTGTATATATATATATATATATATATGTATGTATGTATGTATATATATATATAATATATATATTCGCTAAGCATATACATTATTTCCTCAAAGCATTGATTTATTAGTCGTAATGAATTCACGAACAAGTAATCGAAAACGGATTAGAGTCATCGCATTCCAAGTCCACATACTGAATAATTTATTAAATTAAAATTTCAACTTACGGAAACCAAAATTTTTTTAATTCACGTAAATATCCCTATTGATTCATTGAAAAATGGCAAAAATTGAGGAAAAAAGGAAAATTATTTAGATTAATTACGAATGAATATTGCTCCTACGACAGGTGATAACATCACAATGACAAACCCTGAGAATATCGTGATAATCCACCTACGCCATTTTTAGCCATGCCCGTACGAGCTGGGCGCTCTCAATAAAAAAGAGGCCATATTGAGGAGCGTAGATTAAATGTCGTCGTTTGGCAAAAAAAAGCAAGATGAAGTGAAGAATAAAAAATTGAAAATGTTCTAGACGAACACGTGTACGATGCATTGCTTTGTAGAATTATAATGTTTACCCGGTGCGCGTGGAGACCCCGCACCAATAAACCCTGACTCGTTCTCTAGTCCATGCATCGTAACTAGGCAGACTTTAAATGGAAAAAGGCAAACCTAAATCCCCGCATAATGTAACATAAATAGCATCGCCATCTAACGAGGATGAAAAGTAATTAGCGAGGTAAGGCTTGTACTATTATCAACTCCAAGACTACCGAATAATTCTCCATGATAATAATGTTTTTAGGCCTTATAAAAAATATTAATGATATTGTAGTATTAAATTAACTTCGAGTATATATAACTCATTTTATGAGTAATATATCTATTAATAATACAAACACTTTTTTGGAAAACCCACAAACGTGTAATGTAAATTCACTGATAGTCATAACAAACACAGAAACCAAAACACAAAAGAGGAAAAACTCACTGGTTCTCGAATTTTCGGTGGTCCAACCACCTTTCTCAAGAGGAATTAGGAACAGAACTCAATATAATAATATAATATGTATATATGAATAGATAATTTATCTTTTTCTCATTCTTTCAAATATTGTCATTACTGTGCCTAAGGAATCCTCCTTTTACCTCAGCGCAATACTTTTTTGTACCTAATACAAAACAACACGTCTCAGAGTCTGTGCTATAGGAAGAATGAAATTGCAGACTTGCCTTTCTCCATATTGACTAAATTGCATTTTTAGTAAAACTTTATTCAAGTTCAGTGAGTAAAAGCCACATAATTGGGATTATAAACCGAATTATGAATCCTTACCTTATGTAAAAATTTATCACTTTTAATATCCATATGCATGCATAATGTGAAAAGCCTTTAACTCCTAAATTATAATACAACGTGTGTTTCAAGAGAGAACAAAAACCGTGGAAAGAGTAAATACGCAAATGTCTCATAAATATAGTATATAATTTTTGTATTCCCATGTTGGTGTACTCAGAAAAACTCGCATGATGCTAACGCCAGCTGGTGAATTCATATCCGAAATAAATATAAAGCCTAACTGAACACAAAAAGGATTATGTATACTTGCCTATGAACTTCAACAGCTATAGGGAATCAATTGTAAATATTTTAAATATGAAATTTGCAACAAAGGTCCTTTTATTCGATCTTCCGGGTAACCATGAAAATGAATTAGAAAAGCTTTCAATTAAAGGCCATGATTTTTATAACTTATATCTTTAAACATTAAAGGATTAGTTTATCCATGTTCATATTGTTATCCTTGTACATATAAGTAGCAACAAGGACCTAGAAAAAGAAATCCTCTGAGAATATCACCATTTGATAGTAATTACAAACGTACAGCCTACGTTGTGAACACTATTATGAACTGACTTTTAATAATCAAACCACTTTACTTTTCCACATAAACTTTTTAATTTTTACAACCCAGATTTCGTTGATGATGATGTTATGTTTATGTTGTTGATGATCATGATGTTATGCTCTAACGAAATCTGGGTTGTAAAAAGTAAAAAGTTTATGTGGAAAAGTAAAGTGGTTTGATAATTAAAAGTCAGTATGAAGATTTTCCACCAAGTTACGCCAGAAACTGTTTTATTTTACTATTATGAACATTTTATAGATATGATATTTATCAATCAGTTTGCAGAAGTGTGGACACAACATTGACCATTAAGATCCAAACCACTTCAAATCACCCTTTCAAATTTAAGGCATAGCCAAACCAGGCCTGGTGATAAATTTATATGCAAAGAATTTTTAATGTCATTTGAAAGAAATCATTCGGAACTTTTGCTCTGCATTAATGGTAGTATTTTACGTTTTTTTATGTTATTTGAGCCAGTTTTATTTAAGATATTCTATTTCACTCTTTGCTTGAAGTAATTTTCGGTAGCTTCGTTACGCTCAATGAAGTTTTGCCCTCATATCAACAGGAGGAAAAGAAAAATTCAAGGGGAAAACCGTAACGAGCACCCATTTCATTCAGGATACGTCGGGAAAATACATGCATTGATCAAGTGAACAAGAGATGAAAGGAGAAGAGGCACTCCAGCGTTGTGTCCGCCCTATCGCTCGAAATCATCGCCATCACCAGAGCCTTTCCACTATCTCGACCATTTGATCACTCGAAATGATCATTTCAATCATTTGTCCCTCCCGCCACGTTTCAGTGACATCCTTAAAATCCATCTCTTTATTTCCGACTGGACATACAACTCTGGTTTGTTCTCAAGTCAAAACAGAGTCACGTAAAATTGCTTGATGCCACAACAATATTTTATCCACTCTAAATATTAACACTTATAAAACAATCGCTCGATTTTCCAGAGGGTCTTGGAATATTCGTATTGTTTTTTCATCATTACATATGCCCAATATTGTTCATTTATTCATTATAATCAATTTTTACTGGTGATAAATAAAAAAGCAAAACCGAAACTGGGTTCGAAATTCAGTTAAATGCACCCTAAGAATTATTTAGATTAAGCCTCTAGTCACTTAATTGAATGTAATCGCCATCAATAGTGGGAAATGGTTGAAAAAATAAGATTGTTTCTTTAAACTAAGCTGTAGCAAAGAAGAATAAAGCCTGAATTTTTAAAGCTTTTGGTAATGAAAGTATGACATGATAATTGGGATGCTCCGCAAGAAAGGCACGAGAGGCGCAAATGCGTCGAGAACAGCTGTATTTAAAAATCTTACGAGTTCAACTCCGACGCCGAAGAATAACATTTGTCCCGCATTTCATTGATATGTAGGACCATAAGGAACGTTTGAGAAAATTGAATGTAACATAAATATATGAATTAATTATTGATGGAAAATTCTTGCACACACAATTATATATATGTTATTATAAATATTGCGTAAAAGCTTTCTAACTATTCTGAGAGAAAGCAAACTTGTCTTGATAGATGGTGATCTAGTATACAACAAATGATGCAGGAAAAAGCTGGTTTGCAAGTTTTCAACGCAATGAGTATATGTGGACAGAAAATGATGAACAGGTGATAAATATTTTTATATAAGAAATTAATGGATCAGAAAAAAGTGGTAGATTTTTATTTTCTCAGCTTCCATTGTCATGCACCCAGTAAATGCGATTCTGTCAGACAGGTTTTTCCGTGATTACTATAACGGTCTTCTTTACGAGAGTCTGATTCTTTGTAAAGTATTAATATAAGATGGGAATTTTCTCTAAAATTGTTGGGAGTAACATTAACACAGGAGACGGAACCATAATATTCATCCATCAATTCAAATAACTCTGAGGTTGCATTTGCCAAGATAAGCCTATAGATCCCTTATTTCTGCAGCCTACATTGAAGTGTGAGGTCGAATATTGAGAGCAGATTGACGAAACTTTCTTTCTTCATACCACCTGTAGTTTCTCACAGAGTTTCTCAAATCTACAAATTTAGAAAATCACATCGCTTAGATTTCACGAGGGGTTGCACAAAGGAAACCTCCAGGTAAACTCCCAGTCGATAAGCGGAGTTTCAGGTCGCCAGCGCGCGACCCATTTCAATTCTGAGTGAGGAAACTTCCATTGTCGTATACAGCAGAAATCGGAACAAAATTCAACCAAACACTTTTGTGTTCTAATATACGAAGCCGCCAGGTTTGGTTTTGATAAACCGACCGGAAAATGAAACTATGCTAATTTATGTTAATGAAAATTCTTTCCTTTGGGGGTGAAATATCGGCGTCGAGCAGTATTTATGCAAATGCATACGCAAACATGTTTTGGCATCTGTCACCTTCGAATTTAGACTCGACGACGATCTTAACCCTTCAGTTGGTCCCAAGAGTAGGTTAACGAGGATTTGGATGACTAGACTTTAATGTATTTATCAGAACTATTTATTTCAAACATTAGGTACGTGATAGACGAACGCTATCATGTTTCTATCGTTGGAAATAGTTTAAAGTTTTTGCTTGAAATAGCGTGAAGTTTCTGCTCATAATACAACCATTTAAATTCCTTCCCCAGTCTATTTCCATTCCGGCTCTTGCAATATACCTTCGAATTCTTTTCAGATGTGATTTGAAATTGTGATAAAAGCAGCTCAAAATACGATTTTTTATATCCTTTCCTATTCATTATTCATAAATCAATTCCTTAAGAATTATGTAGCTAAAGACATGAATGTAACTCCGGCGGGTGGTCACAGGATTCCTACCGTTGATGTAATTAGACTCTAGGATGTGAATCGTGAAAGGGTTACCATAGAATAATATCACGGAACTATTTAAAGCGTACTGATTGAAACCTTTTGCAATACAGAAAATTTACGTGAGTTCATCACATGTATGGATTTTGATCACTGCAATCAGGGAAGTATTGACGGAGGAAAATGGAAACTGAAGGTGTCCTAAAGGAATTGAAGGTGTCCTAAAGTATAATTCATATCTATTCATGCTTTCCGAGAACTAGTGTTGTATTGCAACGCCAGAGATAAACATTAAAGATGGACGACCAGTTTTGCTTTCAGCAACCTATTCTTCTTATAGAGTCGGAAAATGTGGCCATTGGCCATTTCTAAGCCAATTGACTTGGAATGAAACCAAAACCTGTCCTCTGAAGTTGTGAGACTACACAGAAAAAATTTCAAATATTGGTCAGTAAAAAAAACTTATGAAAAATATTTGTGTCCCTACTTTTAAATGCGGTCTTTTAATTTTACTCACGACATAGGTCAATCAAATTCATTATATATTTTCATCAATGAGTTTCAAAAATAATATTTAACGTAATTTGCGCCTTTCCATTTCCATACTTAGCAATATTTTATGATCCCATATTCAATGAAAGGACATTGCAATTCGAAAGCTCTGTGGTTCAAGTCCCGGTCAGGGAAATATTTTTGCACTTGTGATCTGCTCGATTCCACTTTCCTCACTTCTCGTATGTTCGTCCTTTATATGTGCTCCTATCCCTTTTCCTTATATCTATTTCCATGTAATTGAACATATACAAACACACACGCATATTTATATATACTCACACACCCAAACATGAACTTATGTATAATATAGCTTTATACTATATATGTATAATATCGCTTTTGTTTTCGCGATTTTCACTCAACATCAGGCTTAAAGAACAAGATGAATTGATAATTGAGATGCCTAAATTATAAAGAGTTTAAATGGCCTACTTAAATTGAATAGCTCAAAAGTATGTAAAGGTTTATTAATTTATTCTCAATCCCCAAAATTCTTCCTTCATTGCTTACGTGTATGTTATTTCTAATCCATGAGATTTATTCTTCTGCAGAAATATCCACGGACGGCAAGTAATAGATTGAAAAAATATTAAACAAGTAAACAAAGGCAGGTTAATAAAAAAGTAAAATTAATATACAATTACTCCCGAATATTTTCTCACCTAACATAAAAAACTTAACCTTGGCATTTTAAATGCTTTGATCGCATTTTAGCTTAAAACTATTTTCAAGCAAACGTCATTCCTGCCGTTGACATAGATTCATCCGCCAAAATAAACTTTAGTCTTTTACCCTTTTCTGGAGGTACGACATGTGATGCTCAAATATGTCATTGACACAAAGACAGGAACAATATCAGTTAAAAGGAAGACCACGATTAAATAATAGTCCTACAAATGTGTATCTGGAAGAGACGTTCTGTGTGAAATTGAGGTGGAAAATTAATTTTTCGTGTGAACGATTGCGTGAGAATTCAAATACGAGGGTTGCTATTTATATATAGAGCCTTGACAACAATAAGTTCTTCAGGTTCCATCTGACGTTTCCATATGAAAGTTTGACCCTTTTAACGATATATTTCTGCAGGACATTTTGCCGTTTGATCATAAATTGTGTTGTTTACAGTGACTTGAAAATCTTGTCTCAACGACAAAATGGAGTTAACTCGTCAACATTCTCTTACGATGTTTTTTTACCATTTCAACGTGTATTATCAAGGAGTGCATCGATCAACTTACTTACTTTTATGGCGGCGAAGCCCCATACTTTGCCACAGTTGTACGCTTGTATAACGAATTCCATCATGGCCGCCGTTCACTCAGCGACAAAAGTTGTGGAGGTCGTCCAAAATCAGTTATTGTGCCAAGAAACGTTGATATTGGGCAACAACTATAAAAGGAAGATAGTCATGTGACTTATAGTGAGATTGAGGCATCCTTGGGGATTAGTATGACGAGCATCAATAAGATATTGAATGTACATATAGTTGTGAAAACCTTTGTTCGCGTTGGATTTTTGACAAAAGCTCAAAAAGATGCTCCCGTCTATTGGTGCAAATAAATGCTCAAGAAATACAATCGCGGTGCATCAAAAGCCATACATAACATCTACATAGGTGAAAAATCTGGGATCAACGTGTATGAGCCCGAAACAAAACAGCAATCCACTGTATGGGTCTTCCAAGACGAACCAAGTCCGACAAAAGTAATTCGTGTACGAAGCACATCGAAGCAAATGATAGCCTGTTTCTTCGGAATAACTGGACTTGTGGTACCCTTAGAATAACCGTGAATTCTGAACGGTACACATGCATTTGTATACCAGTAGTGCTTGGTGAAATACGGAAAAAGAAGTGGCAACAAAGGATCATTCTTCATCATGACAATGCAAGCTCTCACAGATCGGCAGAAACAACTACTAATTTGACTGGCCAAAACGTCGGATTGATGGGTCATCCTCCTCACAGCCCTGATTTAGAACAAAACGACTTCTTTTTATTACTGTTTATCAAGAAAAATTGCGTGTCCAACGCTTTTGGCACCTGAATCAGCCTTTGATGCATTCAAAAACATGTTTTGGAGGTACCTCAATAGAAATGGGAATATTGTTACGAAAATTGGTTTGAGCACATGCAAAGGTGTGTTGATCGTCATGAAAAACACTTCGAAAAACAATAAAGCCATTCAACAAAATAAATTACTGCCTTTTCATTATTAGGCTAAAAATATAAATAGCAACCCTCGTATGATATTTATTTGTTTATTATTTATATACATTATCGATCCCTTCTTTCTTAAATTGATTTCCTCGGGAAATGTTATTTACATTTTTCCTTTAAATTAACGGATCCCTAGCTCGGACATGCTCCAGATTGTTTGTGGATAACTTTAATATTGTAGTTTATTATCTTTATCAAACAAATTTTACAAATACACAGGAGTCGAGGGTTTTATGTTTCACACTAGCAAATTTTCTTTTAGGAGAGTTCGTTCAGAAAGTCCTCATAGCACATTTCTACGCTTCCTGATATTCCTATATTACGCTGGTCTTTAAATTTTAATGAAAAAATAAAACCTATTTAGCACAAATTGGAAGGTATCAAGAGTTCTTCCTAAGGGAATTAAAGAATGGATACTTCCCACCACAATTCTACGACGACACCTTGGTCTTTTTCCCACATGAGGAAAGTCGGAAAACTTAATAAATTTTTCATAAGGTACATCATTTACTCTGTTTGAAATTTAACCAAAACTTTAACCATATGCTAAAATATTAATTCATTCTTACAGCTGCGAATTGTTTCGCCCGAAGGGAAATTTGGTAATATAGCATACAGTTTAATTAAATCGATATTACATAAGAACGAAGAGATTACTTTAGGTACAAGTTTTACATTTCATCCTACGAACACCTTTGGAGAACTAATTCCCCAAGGAAAGAAATGTTTGAGCGAAATGAGAATTTCAAGAAAGAAATGAGTTCTTATTGGCATTTCAGCGTTGTTAATTTCAATGAAGATATCCGGATGGAGTATCAAAAACGCTCCACCTAGTTTCCGAAGATTTCGATTTAAGAATCTCTCTACCGGAAAACTCACTTAGAGGATTTAGTTTTCTTCCACTTCCAAGAGCAGCAGAGAGCGGCGTCTATGGCACGTAATGTGTATTACATGTAATCAAAATCTTCCCGAAAACTCCATGGCCCAGTTTCCGAGCATCCATAAGCAAATTTTGCCAATAAGTTTGTAATTGTCTTTTTGTTTCACAACTCGGATTAAATCACGTATTTTGCTCATTATCTAATTAGTGATGTGGGAAGGGATCGGAATGGTGCGGTGGCTAACGTACAGGTACACCGAGAGGTTCAAATCCTGGAGACAACAAATATTTTTCATTGACATCCTGATTCCTACTTGAGGTAGTTTGTGGAGAGCACTTGGAATGAGTACGTCGCCCGACGGTTGGGACGTTAAACGGCGGACCCCTTGGCGCCTTTCGTCAAGAGTAAGCTAATGCTAACGCCGGGTTTCTCTCCACCCTTCATCCTTCCCCATCCATCCCTAATGACGCTAACGACCTTAACTGTCGGTCGTCTCCCGTAAAACTACTAGTAATATAGGATATAATTAGTAAACTGATTCATTGACCTGTGGTAGTAAATCTTAGCCCAGATGAAACATGAAAAATTGCAATTACACAAAAGTAAACCATCCTCTTCACATTAAGAGCCTATCGTTTGGCTCCGAGTATCCCTATAAGTTACCTTGTTCCCTCATCATATTTTGTTTCCCTCATAGCTCCTTGCCTAGAAATGTTTCATTTCCTGGGTTAGTTTTTTTATTCTTGATATTTACTCAGATAAAAAATAAATACACTTATCTCAATTACAAATCCAAAATAAAAAACTTATGCTCAAGTAAAAACTGAGTACTGACAATTGTTCATTCAAGAAATTTTGTGATAGTTTTCTGTTTTACGTGCATTATACCAGGCAGAAAAGCAGTACAATGATACTCGTACTTGTATATGGTTTAATTTCATATCTTCTTAAAAGGTTAGAAGTACAGCATTCGAGCTTCGGTAATCAGTAGTAAGGAATGTATATTATGAGAGAAAATTATTGGAAAGTCACTCGGCGAGGGGGCGTCATTGAGCTCATCATCAGTTCTAGAGAGTTACCTTTTGTATGTTGTGGATTAGTGTCATACAACCGATATAAATAAACGCACTTTACAAACAGTAAAACATACACTTCATAGCCTCTTTGCCAAAATATTGCCTATCAAATTCCGGCAAATTTATACATGATTCGAATGGAAAAATAGTCATTTTTTCGAAAGCCGAATAATACTACATAAAGAGATTTATAATTGAACTTATTAATGCTACTTGACAACCTTTGATGAATTGTTTGAGAGGTGGGAAAATTAGAGCAATTAAACATTTTTCACCAGTGAAAAATCAACAATATTCTAGCCAAAATCAACTTTTATTCGTGAAATTCTCAGTGACGTCATATTAACTATGGCAACGTTGTAGGTGTAGTTTTGTGAATGTCATCTCCTCAGATATAATTGCCGAGAAGAATTATGATGCACACGAGTGCATTCATGGGTTCGATGTAAAAACAGGCTTTTGAAATGAATGAATATTATCATAAAAAATATAACACAATCATTCGTAATTTTAACTTAATATCCCAAGGAAGAAAAGTCAAATTAATGGGCCGACCCTCCATGTAAGTGATGGCATAATCTTTGTTTGTGACTTCATTTTATTTTTTTCGACCTGTATATTTCAATTAAATTGATATGTGGTTTCCAAGACACTTTTAAGTTTCCTCGACCAAAAGGTTTTAGTTTAGGATACTTGCTTCGGGTATGGGGAAAGGAAAATGCTGATGGGGAATTGGTTCTATTGGTCAATTGGGACTCCTCATTTGAATGGGGGTGGCGGTTAGAGGCCGAGAGCGGGCTGCCGAGCAGTTAGACTACACCTCAATACAATAACGCGCTGCGTGTGTACTCCACTAAGGGGATCTACTGGGCGGGAGAAGGAGGAAAGGAAGGGACGCCTGAAACACGGATGGCTGGTTAACGATGAGGAAAGGAAGGTTAGTGTCTAAATTTTGAAAACACACAAGGAGAGAGCGGGAGAGATGCCTCTGTCCATTGAAAAAGATGATTCCGTGCGTTGAATATTGTCCGAAAAATCGCACCAATTCGAGGTGCCACATTTCCTTATGCAAAGTTCTTTAGTGAGAAGAAAGGCTTCGGAACCATGCAAATCCATATTTCTCACCAAAATCATTTATAATTTCCTCTTTTCGACGTTTTGTTATGTCTCTCTTAAGATTAATCTCATCCTGTGTTTTCGTTTTTTGCTAACGTACGTCCCAAATATGGTAATTATTTGGCCTTCTGTAGTATATAATATTTTTTAAATGTTTCAAGCTTTTTTACACATACATATTCATGATGATGTCATATAAAATCCTTATCTTATCATGCACTAAATACTCTTTTTAACGATCACGATGAAGTTGAATTGTACAAAAATTGCTACCATCGTTTTGTTTTTGACAAGACCTAAGCTTGGTCTTGAATCAAGTTCTTTAGCTTCTATTTCCTAATTTCCAGCCAACTTTCCACTCAAGGCCCCGCTTAAAGTTCCACTCACATGACATCAACGTTTTATCTGCGTATACGATGAAAACTTAGAGATGCTAAACTCTCGTTCCCCTTCCTATTACGCCTATTATAGATGACCAAATATTATCTATGTAGCTGTATTTTTTTCTGTTGCATAAACAAAATTATCAGTACATTAATTTCTTACGATATATCAATGTCAAATGGATTGTAATCCGATATTAAATATTACATGTTAATTGGCTCATATATAGAAAATATAAGGAAAATGTTTTAAGGACTCATTCACAGCTTCATGACTAAAAGCTTTGCTGAAAATATCTGCTATACTAAAATCGATTTTAAGGTTGAAATTATCTCCCATTCTAAAATGACAATACAAGTATTATCAATTGACTCTACAATTATGAGTCTAATTTGGTTCGTAAAAAATGTAGTACCGTTTTTGTAGATACAAACTAAGTAATGTTTACAATGAATCCAAGGTTTTAAGGTAGTTTAGTCACCTCAGGGGGTTCTATTAATTTCGTTAAAGGGGCAGAGAGTACATTTTTCCTAGGATTATAATGACTATTAACTATTTGAGTAGGCGTGTTTTTCTAGAAGATTGTTTAAGATTCACTTATTATTTTAGTAATTAATACGAATACTGCTACACTTTTTAGGTAATTAAATAAAATAGTGGCGTTTCTTGAAAGTCGAGGAGACAATTAATAATAGGAATTCTCAGTAAAGGCATGTGGAAAGGAATAGTGAAGATATTAATTTGGAGCGTAGCGTTGCACAGTTTCAAAACTTAAGTCTTTATGAATGAAATTAGTTCCTCGTTCATGAGGTTTTACTCTTTGTTTCCATAGCAATCTTCCATATTTCATTATCTTACTTCTCCCATTATCGCTAATCAGTGCTCGTAGTGTAGAGAAAGTTACTGAGTTTTTCTCCTTTCAGATCTAGATGAATTATTACACAGGCCTACAAAAAAAATTTTTTTGTGCCGGAATCTTTGTGTTGATTTTAACTATATTTGTAGAGCTGAATCCAAATATGAAATCCGTTTTTATTTAACAGCTCTACTTTTTTAGATATGGCACATCTTACGATTAGTTGTTTTAATATTTGATATACTATATTCCGGAAAATAATTTTCAAAGTTAAATAAACCCATAAGTATACATGGGAATATATGGTAAATGAAAATAGGAAAAATATTACAGACTTTGTGAAACGTGCATACTTGGGATATTTTGGTGTTAAGCTTGGTGACCAAGATAAAACATGGGCACCGCATTTTATGTGTAAAACATGTACTGAACATCTGCGGCAATGGACAACAGAACAATGTAAAAGTCTAAAATTTGGTGTGCCAGTGGTGTGGAGAGAACCTGTGAACCATATTGACGACTGTTATTTTTGCATAGTAAATGTTTCGGGAATTAATCGAAAAAATCGCCACAAGTGGACATATCCAGATTTGTCTTCAGCTAGATGCCCGGTACCCCATTCAGAAGAAATACCGATCCCAATATTTCAGACGTAACCAGATATATCTAAGGAAGAATTTGAGTTATTTGAAAACATTTCTCATTCTATTGACGATAGTGGCAATGACTACGAGGGGGTATCAACAATTCCTCCACTATTTAATCAAGATGAACTAAGCGATCTTGCTAGAGAACTGAACTTATCGAAGGAAGCATCCGAACTACTAGCATCAAGACTGCATGAAAAGAATTTACTGCAACCCGGTACAAAAATAAGTTTTTATCGCACAAGGGAAAAGGATATGCTACCCTTCTTTACTCAAGAAGACAATCTTACATTTTGTTTAGACGTTAAGGGTCTTTTGGAAAAAATGGGACTACTATCACAATATGATGCTAGTGATTGGCGTTTGTTTATTGATAGCTCCAAGCGTAGTTTAAAATGTGTACTTCTTCACAATGGTAACAGGTTTGGCGCAATACCAATCGCTCATTCAACTAAAATGAAAGAAGAATACGATACAATAGCATTGGTCTTACAGAAGATAAAATACCAGGAACATCGCTGGGTGATTTGTGTAGATTTAAAAATGGTGAACTTTCTTCTTGGGCAGCGAAGTGGCTACACAAAATTTCCTTGTTTCTTGTGCCTCTGGGATAGCAGGGACAGACAAAATCACTGGATTAAGAAGAAGTGGCCTAAGAGAGAAAACTTGGTTGTTGGGAAAGAAAACATCATTGCTGAATCTTTAGTTGAAAGAGAGAAAATCATCTTACCGCCTTTACATATTAAACTAGGCCTAATGAAGCAATGTGTAAAGGCTCTTGACAAGGATGGACCATGCTTCGGCTACTTAAGACTAAAGATGCCCTATGTAAGTACTGAAAAACTTAAAGCTGGTATTTTTGAGGGGCCACAATTCAGACAACTTACAAAGGAATGTCAATGAATGAGTTTGAAAAAATTAGTTGGATGTCATTTGTTGAGGTCATAAAAAATTTTCTAGGAAATCACAAAAGTGAAAATTATATGGAGCTGGTAAACATTATGCTCAGTAACTTCAAATCACTTGGATGTAATATGAGCACAAAAGTTCACTACCTACACAGCCACTTAGACAATTTTCTTGGAAATTTAGGAGACACAAGTGAAGAAGTAGGTGAAAGATTTCACCAGGATATAAAAACAATGGAAGCTCGCTACCAAGGAAAATGGGATAACCATATGATGGCAGATTACTGCTGGTGCTTAAAACGAGACTGTTTGAACAAAGTGCACTCAAGAAAATCGCGCAAAAGAAGCTTCCGATGTGTTGAGTGATGTATTTTTTTCTTTTCAATTTGTTTTATTACAGTAAAAAATTTTAGTATTTGTGTTCAATTGTATTGTAAAATTCTGTTGTGTTTGTGGGTGATTTAACAGCCCTAGATATAAATCAAGTCTTAATATTTAGTGGGTTTTATTATTAATATAATATTCCCATATCATCATGTAGAAGATTTTTTTACGTAAGTAACAACATATCCATATCTTGAAAACTATAGCTGATAGGAAAAAAACTAGTGTCATAATTGGATTCAGCACCCCAATTGTTCTTTAAATCAACATTAAAAGCTCCGGCACCAAAACCACTGTTGGCCTGTGTTATCTGCATTTCAGCGTATACTCTAATGAACTTTCTCTTTGTGTCATCGAAAACGGTTACATCTCCATGATCATTATCTTATAACCAGTCAGTCATGTAAAATTTACAGAGATACTTTTTCAGTTCTAAGACAATTTTACATTAACCCACTTCCTATCTTTGAATTTAACATGGTCCACCAATTCTCGTTTTCTTTTTACGTGACATATACCTAATACTAGTTCGTTGTTGCAAATTTAAATCCATTTCTGCAATTGTAAAAAATCGCCAACACACACAGAGATAGATGTACTCTTGGCTACGTAACTTTTGCAAATGTCAAGTTATGACACTAAGATTTAAAGGGAATATCAACAACAGATGTACCAATTTAACAAAAAAAAACAGAACTCAAATCGGAACGATGGGAGCGCCACACGGTGGTTATTCCGGGAACTTTTTGTTCAAGGTAGTATATAAGAGCACGTTCATGCTTCATTTCTTAATATTTTAATTCATGTTTGATAAATTCCCTAATACCGAGAAGATATGACATGTTGAAACCGTAGCTTTTAGGATCTTCCTCTTCATAAACTACTCCTGCATGAAGTTGTTTGGTATTTCGTGTTTTGACGACCTTAATAAATTAAATATTATCTTTGCTTTCTACGGGAATTCCCGTAGAACGCAAAGATAATATAAAGATAATATTTAATTTCTTAAGTTAAACATGGATTTCTACAAAGTTAAGGCCTCAACCATTCAGTGCATTTTGGCGACCTTTTCGCCTTGTAATATCGTTGTCCATGACAACCCACAAATTATTTTTCATCTTAATGGTCAGGCCCATCATATCATACAATATAATTTATGTCGTTTAAACTTAAAATAAATTGTAATATACCAAAGATCTCCAATAAAGATCGATAATAAATATTTTATTTACATAATTTATTGAGCAAAATTTTATGTTTAATAGTGTGTGCTATGAATATATGGTGCAAATTTTATTAAGCATTTTGTCCGCGACGGGCGTTGTAGGTTGGAAAATATTCAGCTCACCCAGTATCAAAACTTTGACATGGAGCGTAGTTATGTACGGCACGGAAACGTGGACATTGAAGCAGGGTAATGGGCGTAGATTGGAATTTTTGAATTGTAGGTGTGGAGTAAGATGGAAGAATGTGTTATGGGCTAAAATGGTAAAGTAATAGGGGCAAAAGAAGAAGAATTTTCTAAGGCAAAGAACTTTTCAGAAGGAGGAAATATTGGGCCGTAGCATTTAGTAAGGACGTTAAGTAACAATTCATGAAATCTTTAAAAGGAATACGTTTTAGTACGATGCGGGAATATGAACATAGACAGTAAGCAGAGACTAGAGGCTTTTGAAGTGTGGGTAGGAAGAATAACGAAATAGGGGATATTAGACGGAAAGGAAAACAAACGAGTTAATGTTAAGCATGGTGGGGAAGTAGAAGGGATTGTAGCCAAAAATCCAAAAGAGGCAGGAAAGATGGACTCAGAATATTTTGATTGGCTTTTGGAGGCAAAATACTGTGATATAGAGGATAATGCCTGCATTTGAATAAGGGCTAGGAAAAATATAGGCATGTTGGGAGGAAAAAAATGGAGGAAGAAAATATGAGGAACTGGTGAAAGGTTTATTCTTTATTCGGTTGTTACTTTTTGTTGAGGGACACACTAAAATTTATCACTAATCATCCAAAACCTACCTTATATGGTGGAATGACAATAAGTATACACAAATATAATTTATATTAAATTATTTTATAAATATAAATTAATATAATAATTTTCTAAATTTCAATTCTTGTTTCTCCTCTCGCTTTCTAGTTCTAAATCATTATGAAGTGTGCCACAGGAAGTTTAGGTATCGATATTTTTCTCAATATATCTCTCACAAAAACTAGGAAGAAGATTTCATTAATTTCTTGTAGCAACTCTAGGCTTGTGACGCACGGCATACATAACATATACAAGTATTCGACGTTGATAAAGGCCTGAAAGTTTTAGAAAAATATATTTGGTCTTTATCTCCATTGAGAATGTGACATGAGCTGCATATCTGCATAGTGTGTCACCCAGTTGTATGGTTCATTTTATAAGAGTAACCTATCGTATCTTCCGTCGCCATTATTTTCCCTCTGGGAAAGAATAACGTCGTTTTCGATTAAAGTTTTGTACCATTTTCGGTTCCCTTAGGGGGCTCAGACGCGAAATCAGCACTTGACACCATAACCCTGAAAGAGGGACAGAGCGAACTTGAATCCTGAGCCTCAAATTAATTAAGTGAATCGCCAGCAGGGTGAGAATTAAAGGGGATGAGTCCTTGCCATTTGCCGAGGGTTACGTCGAAAGGGGAAATTGGATTCGTCGCAGCCGTTGCGCGTCCAGAATTTTTAACCGCTCGATAACCATTTCATCTGCCATTATCCGGTTATTGTTATTGTCCCATACAAGCATTTTTGCTGCATAAGCTCCGAGGGGGAGTTTATCGATTTTAAAAGGTGACATTGCAGCATGTACCTCAGTAAAGCATTCTCAAAGATAAAGTATTCTAAAGGAATTTTTTATCGCGCGCTTTTTTACGCATTTTTTCATTCTATAGACTTCTGGCATAAAATTCAATAAAGGGAGAGAAATTGTGGCTTAGGAAAAAATATAGTTAAAAAATCACGTGATTACGCTAGCACCATAAATTAGTCTCTGATACGAATAAATATGCCTACAATCTAATAAATAGCTTTACGAGATTCGTAAAGCTATTAATCTACTCAAGAAAATCTCCGGCGAGATTTTCAGGCTACATTAAAATTGCGAAATCTCCTCGTAAATTCAGCATCTCTTCAATTATTTTTTTTTTGTTTTCTCACACTAAACAATCGAGCTTTTATTAAGCTAACGCGATTGAAAATAATTAACTAAAAAGACCGTAGATTCAAATTATCTACCAAAAATACAAAAAAAGCAAGTAATTAACCATTAAAAAGCAGCTTATATATTTCCGAGAATATCCAGGAGTAATGTGACAAAAGCTAAAGAAACGGTGAGATTACCGTGATACGCTAAAATTATACACACGCACATTCATTTTGAAAGGTTAATCACTATTCAGCCCTGTGTTATTAGCATTAGGGGTATATATGGGACCAGGTCATTTTCTTATTTCCCTTGTGGTTTCCCAGCAATTCGCATGTCCAAAAACTCATCTCCTTTGGTTTCTTTTGCTGGTGGTCTCCTCAGCCATTAGCTGTATTTGGGGCCTGTTATACCAATAAGCCGGTCGCGGTGGCCTAGTGGGTAGAGCGTTGGACAACTGACCGGAGGGTTCCGGGTTCGATTCCCGGGCAAGACACATTGGGCACCTACAGCTCCACCCAGGCTAGTTGATTTTTCGGGTACCAGATCATCCTGGGAAACCATAACCGGCACAGGGAAAGGAACTGGCCGCCCTACCCTGATGTGTGAATATTCACACGCCGTCGGGCTTGGTATATGGGTGAGCTCTACCATCACCTACTATACCGACATTCGGGTTGATTACTGTGTTTTTTTTATATCTGGCAAATATGCTTTGGTAAAGGTTCCACCTGTCGCCTTCGAATTTAGACTCGATGACGCTCTTAAAATTAACAAAAATATTTTTGATAAAAGTTAGAAAAAAACGTTAGCACTAAATTGATCAATTAATATTATGTATCAGTATAATAAGTAAGCTAGGTTAAGGTAGGTTTTGGATGGTCAAAAGCTACCAAGAAATGAACTTATCTCTCCTAACAAAACATAACCTAACATTTTATTCTACAATAAACCCCTGTCCAACTCCCTATACTTCCTTCATCCCTTCATTCCGTCCAATATCCCTATTCTACTACTGCTCTTCCTCGTTCTTTTATAAAAATACCTCACAAGGGTCTTCCTGCCAAATATCTCCCTCATAAAGACCATAATTATCCCATACAAATCCTTCCTCCCAGATTTTTCTAAGCCTTTAATTAATTCCGTATCAATTTTTCTACTCTCACTGCTCTGTTTCACTTCAATTCCCTAAATGCCTTTTCTCAAATCTCACCCTCAAAAGCCTGGGCTTAAGCTGTCTTTAATAGCGTCATACAACCTTTCTTTGTCTAACCTTGCTTTTCTAAGTTCTTTACCATAGAGCTCTCCTATATATTCCTTCAATCTCTTTTGGGTCTTTTCTAGTTCAACTAATATTTTTCCTTATTTATCTGCGATATTTATTGCAGATTTTCACAGCTTACTTCCCGACAGTTGCAAGTGGAATTTCTGTGTACCGATATCGTGCGCCCCTTTCTCTCTTTCGTCCTAAGTTTTCATATCCCCGCACTGTGTTTTATTCTACCCTTTTTGTGTTATGTTTGTTACCACCACAGTTTATTATTCTCTTCCACTCTTAATACTCCTTCTACTTTGACAAATTTATGTAACTCCTCTAGGCGTAATAAGTTGTTATTACAACTTTCTGTTGCAGGGACCTATTTTCATTCAGTTCGCTGAGGAGGGTCACTTTGTGGCCGAAATACTCATATCCGACGCTCACCCTGGAATCTCCCTGTTTGTTTTTATCTCTTGACGTTGCTCATTATGAGTAATATTCTCCCAGTAGTTAGTCACTTTTTGAGTTTATTACCAAGTGTTTGTGAGTGTGTCAGTTCTGTGGTGGTCTCTGGCGCGGAATTTATTTCCGTAAACAGTTAAGGATAGTATGTCTTAATAAACACAGGTATCCTAACGGGGTCCCTTGAGCTCTGTGAAGGATCCCATTTGGGTTGAGGGTGTGTCTGTAGTTGGTTCCTGATGAGATAAATAACATTCCCACCAACTACTACGGAAGGGTATTCTGGTTGAGAGGTTGTAGTTGATCACTGTCGTGGAATTTCTTTTCCCAAAAACCATCACAAAAAATTTAGTTTTCTTTACGGGACGAGTGGGGCTAACTTATTACCGCTGTAGGACTTTTACTTTTATTTACTGATTTACGAGGTCGTAAAGATCAAGTTTCCTAGATACTTCTACCTTACTCTGTATTTACTTTCTTCCAGTTCCTTCTCTAATCTTTCTTACTATCCACCCTGTCTGTAATACATAGTTTCCTATTAACAGTTCAAATGTATTCTTCTGCGGTTTTCGATGTGCCTTTTTAATATATTCCCATTTTTACCCGTGACAACCCCCTCTTATCCAAATGGTGAGATATTCTGGCAGGCAAAGTTTGTAGGAAGCTGAATATAGGCACAAGGAAAGAAATTACTATTGTTATGAGAGCCACGTGTCTTAATATCTTCTGGGTTATCTCTACTCTCATTGGCCAAAATAAACGCTTATTACTGCAGCAGTGCCTCTAAATCTACACATTCCCCCGCAAGTCATGCCTGAAAAATTATAAATTTATACATTTACTTGAATTTATGCTAACCCATCCACAAACACACTCATTCAAATACATTTCTGGGAATATCATGCGATAATTGTATCATTTGGCTCATTTTTGTAGTCAAGTCAAATTTTTCGGACGATTTGGGTGGATTTTATTGTGAACGGATGTTGTGCGAGGTAAAAATAAGTATTGGAATCTGTCTGTGACGGTGTCGATCTCTCATGTTCTATCCAGGCGGTAGAATCTGCCAATAAATGTTAATTGGTATCAAAACATTTTCCTTTGTCCGGTAGTGAAACTCAGATGCACTGTACCGTTTTTTTCATTTAAGTTTTACCTGCTCTCTTTAAGAACCAATGGTATTAGTAGGTGGAATTGTTTTGTTGGGAACAGAAGGGTTTAAAAAAAGATAACTTATGACTGATGTTGTAAAAAGAGAATATCGCTCTTCAATGCATTGGAATATGATCGAGGAAAGTGACGATAAATTATTGCTTTAGGGTATCACTTGGGGGTGAGAACTGGGAACTATGGAAAAAAGATGGAAGCGTTTGAACTGTGAAGATGGAGAATAATGGAAAATATCAGACAGATATGAAGTAATAAATGATATACAAAAGGGATTTAGTTGCAAACAGAAAATATTTAAATGGAAGACGAATCAGATAGGCTACTGGGTGAAACAAATATATTACTGATGGATCTTAAGCGTAAATTCCAATAATGCTCGTGGAGATTAGATATTGCAAAATAATATTCTCTTCAAATGTCCACAGGATAAATTTTCTTAAAACCAATGCTTCCAACAACATTTCAAGTAGTTACATGGTTTTAAATTAGCGTCATTCCTTGAGTGGCACAAGAAAAATCTATCCAGTTGGATAACTATTGGGTGACTTTCAATTACCAAGAGAGTTCTATGAGAATCAACTTCGTCGGAATTTTTTGCTTTTCAATTTATTTTTGCCGCTCGGAGTCACTTGCCGGAGTTGACACAAGGGGACCCGGTGAAAGAGAGAGTTTTGCAACTGCTCGCTACAATCTCGATCGATTTCTGTACATTAAAGATTTTTCATTCGTACTTTAGGTAGAAGTCAACACAAAGGCGAAAGCCACATGACATAGACGACATTCAATTTAAAAGGAACCATAAAAAACGGAAACCCATTAGAAGAGAGAAAATAATTCAGATGCTGTATCTAAAAGTTACTTTGTGCTAAATTGACCGAAAATTGAAAAAAATTGGTGGTGAAGCATTTCGTTTAGGTACGAGCACCAATCCTTAAGAGCCATTTTATTCAAATATGTGAAAGGAAACATCTACATTGCTAATAGCCATTATTCGCGCGGAACGTACATGTATATCACTCTGATAATTTGATATAAGCATTAGATCATGCGGTTCATTTAATTGTGGAACCAGCAAAGTAATTGGAACCATGTACACGTACCTGTGGACTTAGGGAAGTTGAATTAAATTCATTACTTGATGGAATGTTTTTTTCTAACATGGGGTCAATTAAGAAAGATTTACACTATGCAGCGCTAATATTTACTAGAGATTCACTCATTCCTGAAAGATCACGAGGCACGTAAACTTCATTATATTTTTAAATTTATTTGAAGCATTAATTCAGATGATATTGAACTCTTTCATGAAGGTTGCAAGTTGTTTATAAGCTCGAAGGTTAAAAAGTAATCATTTCAACTATTTCTATGCATAGGAATTGAAAAAGATAAGAAGATCACAGCATTTACAGTTAGCATTACACATTCTTCTCTTTTTGATTTTTGCTGATGCTTTTGATGCGCTTCAGATGGTCTATTAATACAATTAGAACCTGGGTCAACGACAGGAATCCAGCATCAAGAACAGGAAGTTTTTACACATCTATTGGATTTATAACGTATGGTATTGTGAAATCCATCTTGTGATTTCAAAGGTATCAAAATTACTTTAAAATTCGATTTTTTAGTTTGCCATTACGGTCAATTATTTAACCAGTTCAGTGTATACTTCAATCAGTTATCTTGCAGACATCTTACTTAAGTATGTAACACGGCTTCCTTGATATTCCCAAGTCTCAATCTAAAATCATAATCGAGTATGATTTTAGCGTAAAATCTTCGTCACGATAAGGAAAAATAGAAAATTTCAATTTTAACTGAAGAAGATTGCCGAATACTGCACGTTCAATGCATTACCGAAAGTACACTCCATACGTAAGTCGATGTTTTCGGATATTCACTTTCATTAGTAGCAATTTGCACGCGGTGAGAGAAAAAATAGACAATTTTTACGAATCAATCCTCTTGCAACCAATCCAATGCTTCTGATTGGGAAAAATATTCCAAAGGACTCGTTAATCCCATTTTCAATTTTGAATTCACTTTATCCTTCGATCGTATCGTTCGTCGAGTGAGATTAGAATTTTCGATTGGAGAGAGGCCGGATATAGGATTCAAGCCACCCTGGTCAGCCGTCTCTCGTCACTTTTTATCTTTGCCCTTAGTTATCCGCCGGCGTTTGCAATGGAAAATATATTTGCAAAACGATTTCAGGGCATCGGTCGGCAGTATTTTTATTTTTCGAGTTGAAAATGAAATGGAATTTACGAGAATGACCGCACGACATACCGATATAAATATTAAACTCACAAAACTTCCCATTTCGAAGAACTCACTTTTCCACTCAACTCGGTGGTAAAATGGACTTAGTCACATTAATATCATGTGAACAGCCATTGGCATTGTTAGAAACCCAGTTCATTCCAGCAAATTACACCACTGTGTCTCCTGAGCACGGTTTCCTTTTACTTCATATTTTTGCCGACCACTTACATGCCAAGACATATTGAGAGAGAGAGAGAGATTGCTAAAATAGCATCTTTTACGGGTTAACTCCACTCTTTTGTGTAATAAATTCTCTAAATGCACAACGTCTACTTCGTTCAGAGTGCCTTCGAAAAAGGTCATAGCAATTTATCTGACCATGGCATTAATGAGTACCATGTGATTTATAAATGTATCGAGATTTAATGATCCACTTTATAACCATATATCATCCAAGTTATTCATATAAATCATATCCAAATAAAAAATTTACGCCAAAAGATTTCAAATAAATCGTTATTACTCCTATTAATTGAGTGTAATATTATGTTTGGCTCGTCGCTACGCCAACGATCGTTTTGGTGCCATATTACTCGATAAAACCGAATAAGTCACTACAAACTTGAACATGGTTCACTCATTACAGTATTACCATTGAAATTAGTATAATATCGGCAATCGCTCTCGCAGAATTAAACTTCGACGTTTACTCGGTATGCATTTCCTCTGAGCGTTATACTAATTGTCGGAATTCTATTCAAAATTCACACAGTGATTTGTGCTAAGTGTCTTACTCTTTTTCAGTCACAAAATAAATCGAACAACTTCGGACAAAAATCGAATTAAACCTTAATCCTTTGAAAAAGGAAAGTTTGTTTCTGATAATAATGTGAATTTAATAATCACAGGCCAAATGGGATGAATACTAACAGTTTTTAAACAAGATCTGATAGCTTAAATTTATCGTAATTAAGTTTTCTGCAAATATTGCCTTTGCCTTTGCCCCCAGATGTACAGTTCATATCTCTGCTTAATTCGCATTTTTATCCTTCATTTTACGTCGCCGATAAATAAGTTCCCTTTTTACTTACTCCATTTACTCTCCGTAATTCTTACCTACGTTAATCATGTTGGCTCGTAATTCCTCTTGGTCTGGCATATACAGTTTTACTTCCCGACTCTAAAATCAACTATTGCATTAGTGAACATTGGCATTAAATTAAAATAAGCATGGTTAGGTTAGTTAAAAAAGTTCAAAAGAAGGGTACAATTAATTTCGCCCATTAGCGTATCACATTGCACCTGATGATTCCATTATGAGAAAAAGTAGTTGTCATCTTCTTATACCAACAAACCTCTTTTTATTTCTACTTGTGACTACGACCTAAAGTACAGAGTGTGTTCCAAAAGTAATGCAATTCATTTTCGCTCTCCGCTCCTATGGGTTGGGGTGGGATAAAACTACTTAATGTAGGTATGGGGGGCACTAAGGTTTACCGGGAAACCAATTTCAGTGCTTTCTAAGCTGTCAAAGCGGTAGGACGTCAGTTATTGTAAACCTCTGCGCGCCAATCGTGTCACGAAAAATATGGAATCGATGATCGAGCAACGTTACGCCATTAAGTTTTGTGATAAAATGAAAACATCTCTTGAGAAGACTAACAAAATGATTTGTGAAGCTTAGGGGGACTCCGCACTGCCCTACTCACAAGTTTCGAGGTGGTTAAAGGCGTTTTAGGAGGGTCGGGAAGAGATTCAGGACTTACAACGCTCTGGACGGCAACGCGCTACAAGTGCGCGAGTTCCTGTCCACACACTAGGTGCCAACGCTGTCCCACCCTATAGTCCTTAAGTCGCCTTAGTAGATTTCTCATTGCTCCTTCGGAATAATACAGCCCTGAAAGGAACGCGTTTTTCGTCAATTTAAGTAGAATAGAGCCTAGCAGCCGTGACGAAGATCTTGCGAGAGGCACGCAAAGACGCCTTCCAAGGCGCGTACCGTTCATTGCAGAATCGCGGGAAAAAATGTGTAGAAGCCCATGGACAGGACTTTGAAGAATTGTTAATGTTTGTGCAAATCTGTTGAAAAAATTAAATAATTGCTTTACTTTTGGAATGCATATTGTATGCGGGAAGGTTTAGCTATAGAGGTTAGAAAGTGAATAAGCTGATTGCTTGACAGAAAAAAAGAAATGCCCATAGCTACCAAAGACAAATATTTGTATTAGTATTCAGTACTGTTTACAAAAATAGAGTATAATTATAAAACGAAAAGTTAAAGAGAGAGAGCTGAGTATAAAAATTCAGGTGAGAGAAATGTTCTGTAGAATTCGGTCTCTCAATTTTAACTACGGGACTGAAGGCTCACGTACCTTAAGGCACTATGTTGATTTCAATGCTGCACAACTTATGTGTGTGTGTGTGTGTATATATATAATATGCACATACATATTGTGAGTATGTGTGTGTATATATATGTGTATATATATATATATATATATATATATATATATATATATATATATATATAACCATAAGCACAATAACCAAATCGAATGTCGGTTGAGTAGGTGATGGCAGAGTTCACCCAGTACTAAACCCGACGGTTGTGAGTATTCACACATCAGGGTAGGTGGGCCAGTTCCTTTCCCTGTGCCGGCTATGGTTTCCCAGGAAGATCTGGCACCCGAAAAATCACATAGCTTGGGTGGAGCTGGAGGAGCTGGAGAGGTGCTCAGAGTGCCATGCCCGGGAAAACGAACCTGGGGCCCTCCGGTCAGAAGTCTAATGTTCTACCCCCTAGACTACCCTCATATACATAGAAATATATGTATGTATATATTTACACACACACACATTGTAGAATTTTTCCACTGTATATATATATATATATATATAAATAAATCTTGAAAGTCTTGAAAATGACGCTCTCCGGCGACGCACAAACACACAAAAACTCAGATAATAAATATTCCACACACAGAAACATAAAAGGACCCTTACAGTAGATATTGACGTTTCGACGGCACCGCCGTCGTATTTATAGTGGAAAAATTCTACAATAAGGAATTTCATATAATAATAATTTTTCCATCTCTTCTAAAACTTCGCACCAAAATAATATTAATGTTTGAAAAAATAATTCAGATAAGAAGGGAAAAATTCAGATGCTCAGACATTTGTAATAGGACTCATTCAAAATGGTTTTCATAGGAATTCGTAATACTTTCCGCGACGGAGTTGGCCACCTTACCAAGTATTGGTGGTGATATCGTTTGACGTCCATGCATTTCGCGTCAGTTAGTCTCCCTGAACTTTTATTTAACGCGTTATATTAAATGAGCGGTATATTGATGAGCGAAATGTTAAAGCCAAGCTCACACGCAGCCTTCACAACTGAGATTAAAGATTCGATGATTTGTCGAAGGGTGCGATTGAGTCTTAATTCCATGGGTTTAATTTAACCGTCGGAACCAGTCGCCAACCTCTCGTATATGTTTTTCAGAGTGAGAAAAAAGATGTATGGCTTCTCGTTTTTTTCTCTTATCATCTGTAAGTTCTTGCTTTTTAAACCTCAGTGACCTTGCGAAGATCTTTTTTTATGAAACTTCCTGCCCACTGCTCTTTTGACGACGATTGCAGCATTCAGTATATGCTATATTTTTGCACAAATGGTACTATCTAGCATATACTATTGGCTGTTCTTTCTTATACAATTATAAAAATATTCACAATATATTACTACCAAGGGTTGTGTTAGGAATTGATGTTGCGCATTGGAAAGCACAGGAGTAAGAAGGAGGACTGTCCGTATTGCTTTTTAATTTATGCGTAAAGTAAAAGTAAAAAAAAAGGTGCAAAAGGTGCTGGAATAGATTTAGGAGTCGAACTAAACAAGTTAGATTTGCAAAAAGTGGAATATTTAATGCTTACCACTTAGTAAATTAAATGTACTAAGCAAATCACTAGATAGTATACGTTATATAAGATTCAATGCGGGAATGGGAATTATTAGAAATTCAACACAGTGAAATATTAAAGAAGCGATGAGTTCTTCCTTAACTGCTACAACAGAGTGTCATTAACGACAAAAGTGCAGTGGTAGAGTTATTAATTATATTAGTAGCATGATTGCATTGGTAAAATTGGCATTTATGAAAGGTAGTAAGTAGACCATGGATTAATTTAAATCTTAATATAAACTTGTTGTTTCTCAAAAGCTTGACCTGGGATTTGAGTAATGTGCGAGGACTTGGATTCTTTCCAGATGTAGGTTTGAAGAATATGAGGAATGTACTTGAGGTTATAAAAACAATAAAGAAATAAGTTCGCACACAAAATGGTGGAAGAAAGGAATTTTGTGCTAGAAAGTTAAATACGGTAGATGAAGTGGGTGGATGATGATTAACTTAGGACTAGTTAGATTTTGAATGAACAGAAAAGGAAATATTCTGCCACGAATTTATTAGGAAAGGAATGGGCGTTGAAAGGCAAAATAAATGGTAAAATTTTGAAGAGGTTAAGAAATAGTTTTTGCAAGTGGATTTTTATGATATACAGAATATATTCATACATCGATAGCGATGTAAAATGGTTGCTAGGGTCTGCTTAAGGCCTTTCGTGTTTTGTTTGGATAGCGTAATGTCATCACAATTCACCCGCTGTTTCACGTGAAGTTTGAATTTTGTCCTGATTTTAATCGGAAAAAATCATCATACAGTTTGGGTGCCCGGGGTCAACTTTAAGCACCTGGGGTATTTTTACGTTATGACAATATGGAAAAAAATTATATGAATGATTGTCTTTTTTCTCCACTGAATCCAGTCTTATTTAAATGAATGAATACATTTTTAAAATATTTATTGAAATAATCAATTTTCTTCTTCATGTGCCTTCTAATATGTATCCCGGGTAAAGGTAAGAGACACGCACCAAAACTGACCTCCATATGCCTTGCCACTGATTGGTATTTTTCAAATTAAAAGCGTCGGAAATATTACAAAATGTATTATTCGTTTAAATTTCTAAATATAATTTTAAGTAGCAAAGAATAATTTACGATAATCATTTAAGTTAATAGGTGCCGTACAAATGTGCCAAGTATTTCAAAGAGTGATATAATGTCACATGTATTTTACTCTATATTTTGGTTGACATTTTGTATGAGCCCATTTTTATGGCAACTAAATGATTAGGTTTATAAGACATTGTATAAGGTGCACAGATATAAAAAATAAATATGATTTGCTGCCATTGCCTAGCAGTGGAAAACTAATAGTTGGTATATTATATCCTAAAAGGTATACTTATTATACAACGAAAGGTAAAATTAAAAAACAATTAACTCGTCAATGCTTTTTTGAATGCATCATATGCTGTTTCATTTGTTTGCATTTCGTTCCTTCCTCCTAGTGCATTCAGTACTCGCTTCGTTTTAAATGATAATTCAAAAATATTTACTTGATTAATTTATAAAATGATATGTATGTTGCGATAAGTTTGTCTTTGTTTTCTGCCGCCAACAGCAAAGTTCCTAATAACATGTCATCACAGTAAAAAAAATTAAATTTCCCCGTTATAGCAAGGGAATGAAATCAATGAAGTAAGTTGAATCGGTTGTAGTCATTGCTATATCCATAAGTAGATACTCCTGTCCATCTCCTCGACCACCCAACCAACGAATTTCTCTGAACTACGTGACGCTTGCATTACGAGAATTCTCTAAGAGTCCAAACATGACAGGGGATACTCATCCGTTTGCCAGACACGGACCAAACACGACCTTGGTGCACTTGTGGTGACTACCTTGAGGAATAGAAAATATGTTTCGCTTTCATAGCTGAGATTCAATGCACACAGAATATTTCTCATCGTGATACATTTAAATTAAACAAGTTCGGTAAGATAAACTGATCCAAGGAAATGAGGACAACATAATTCCTTCTTATTCATTCATAAATACTCTTCTAATGGCAAATCGGAGAAAAATCCATGGTAACCCGATAACTTTAGAGACGCAAAAATATTTGCCGTAATACCTGCATGTTACCTGTCACCAAAACCAATTTCAGAGTGATGGTAGATGGAAATAATGTAGAAATTAGAGTAGAAAATGTTTTTATTTTTTCCAACCCAAGAATTCATCTCCCTCCGCCATCGGAGGTGACATCTTCTAAGAATCATCTCCAGGAGTAAAAAAATACGAGAAAGACATGCGACGGAAACTCCGGTATTGTTGGGGTGAAAGATCCGGAACGCGAGAAATGTGGCGGCAATATCCGCCCTCATCTCTCTTGTCGAGTTTTTCTATCACATCCTCCTTCAGTTCTCTACCTCCCTCTCACTCCCTCTTTCATCGCTCACCTCCTTAGAAAACCAAGTCCACCCTTGCCCCCAACACGGCAAATCTCCTCTTCCATCCCCTCCGATACAGATTCAATCAGCCGTGAATGATATATTTCAACTCGGGAAGCTTCTGGAAGGAACATTGACAAAGGGAATTCCTCCGCGGTTCGAGTGTTCATTTTCACCTCCCGTTCCCCGGGTTTTTAGTTGGAAATCTGTAAATTCGTGCTCGCCGGAAATGTCGTGAAATGCGATCATTTTCTTTCTCTCTTTCTCTCTCTCTCTCTCTCTCTCTCTCTCTCTCTATATATATATATATATATATATATATATATATATATATACATATATATATATATATATATTATATAAGCCATGTGGAAATGGAATATTACTCTATCGGTAGATTACGTGGCAACGAGGCCACATTTGAAAGATTAATTAAAAATTTGCAATTTTCCACAAAATACAATGCAAGGCGACCGGTTTCATTGTAATTACAACATTGCCTGATGATGATGTAGTTACAATCCGGTTATTTACAATGAAACCGGTCGTATTAAATTTTATTTTGTGGGGCATTACAAATTTTTAATTAATCATGATATTCCTCCATAATACGCCAGAAACGTCTCTTTTTACATTTAAATGAGATGAACAGATGAGACCAATGTGTACAATTTTGAGGTAAGAGTAACCTAAGGAAGGTCCGCTGAAATAATGAAAATTATTAACACTTTTTGCTAATATTTACAATTTCTTTTAAGAAAACTGATAGGGGCTGCCCTGATCAGTAAGAGAACAAGTTATAAAATGATCTTTATAAAATATTATTGTTTGCTAAACTTTGGGATGTAAAACGACAGAATTATGCATAAAAATTGTAATTTGGAATAAGGTAACCCTCATTCCAGTAAAACTAAACCACAGCCATCAAGCCAATGTTTGCTTCGGTGAGGGTAATCTCATTTTATACTGATCCAAAGGGTGCGGCGTGTGAAATCCACACATCAGGATGATAAGGGAGGACAATTGCTTTCCCTGTGCCACCTACGGATTTCCAAGAAGATACTTTTCTCAAAGAATCCCGCAGCTTGCGTGAGGCTGAGGGTAACATGAGGTGTCATTTGGGATCGAACCCAGTAGTATTCCGGCGAAAAATCAGTAACCCGATGAATACCAAATGTGTTACCACGTTCCCTTTTGGCAAAATATAACTAAATAAGGAACTCGTGTATCGATGCGTGGGCAAATAATGTGACAATCAACGTAGATAAATGTAATGAAAAATTTACCCTGGAAAGGTTTACTAAGAGAATGCGGGTCGAGCTTTAAACTGTGGAGTGGGTGTCCAAAATAATGAGGTCAGCAGATAGAAAAAGGAGGGTTAGGACAGAAGAACGTAGAGTTAACCACTCTTATCGTATCCCTTTCCGGGATGTTCAGATTTTTTTATAATTTATGAGACCAAGGCATTCAGAGTATTTTTAAAACGACCGTCTTGCCCCGTGAGATGTTGGTAAACATTTTTGAACTAGCTCAACTCTTCATAAATTTCGTAGCGTTCCTTTCGTAGAACACCATTCCAAGTTTGAGATTATGAACAAACTCCATTTCGCCAATCCTTGGCCCTTACGATCCCCCAATTCCCCCAATCCTTGTATTTTCCCCATAAATCCGTTAACCTCACACACGTTCACCCCTCACATCTCCCAGATATGACTCATCTTGGAATGCATTTCAGCCGTGAGTATTCGAACTCATTTAGACTAAGATTGTAATTTAATTTTATAAATTTCATCAAGGTATTCCATCTTTATAAAAGTAGATTTCTGACGATTCCTAACAAGCTTTGCCAAAACTTTCTCTTTTTAGAACTTTATTATTTCTTTCTGTATTAGAGGCCACATCTCTATCTCCCTCTAAGCCTCATATCCAATTATCTCCCTTCTATCACGGGCTTCAACCGTACCATTATGTTTCAATATTTCCTGTATCCACTTTCTCTACCTTTTTCTGATTTCGTTGACTTCATTGAGTTCGTTGACAGCGTTTGTTTTATTCTCTGCCCAACCGACTTCCTCCATTCTCTGTCAGCCTTTATCCTAAAAGCCTCCAACCTATGCTCATCGTCTTGTGTCTAGAATCAAAATTTACATCCACAAAGCGCTTAAATCCATTTTTAAGACTTCACTAAACTTTTTTATGCATCTTTACTCAATTAACCTGGCATCAATTATTTCCTTTTGGTGAATGCCTATTTTGCAAACTACTCTTCTCCTTATGTCTTTAATAGAATGCCCGCCTTCAAGTAAAATGCATGAACCTCTCCACCCCCTCTGGAATATTCCCTCTAAGAGTTTGATTTAGCTCGCCTATTTTTCGAAAATCTCATTAATTTTGTTCACATTTAACGATGACCTTTAATTCATTTATTTAAAGTTAACCCCTAAATCTGTACAGACAATTAAAAATTATTTTTAGGAATACTTCGGCACAATATTAAATTTATGAAAGACTTACGGACAGAATTTGAATGGCTTCAGCGAATATTTATTAATATTTAACTATCGATTGTCGAATTTCTAAACAATTAGTGGACTCACCACGAATTTGAGCAAGAACCCATGCTTACTCAATATGCGAAATACGAAGATAATACGATCAGTTTTTCCTCTAATTTTAATTCGTTAGTTTGAATTATTATTATGCAATTTTTCCGGCCCTTCGAATCATTGCCATATACGTAATTCGTATTCAGAAGTTAGGTAAAAGAGATGCCAAGAAATCTTCTGAAATGTTGAAGAAATATGAAGTTGCCAATTTCACAATTATTTTCAAGTAGTAAATAACTCTAATTAAGTTCAAACATGAATGGAAGATTTTTTCATAAGATGCATTACACTCCAGGCTTTATTTCCGTCACTATTAAGGAAAACGATCATAGTGGTGGGAACATGCAGAAGAATTGCGCCAGCGGAAGAAGAATTTATAAAATAAAGAATTGATGACAAGTACTTAAATTAAGAAAAAGTGTGAAAAAAATATTTGGAGTGTAAACTATGAATGTGAAACTTGACCTTGAAGCCAGGATGATGATCGTTGAGAGGAGGTTGTTAAAATGTGGGTGTGGCAAAAATGAAGAAAATGTTTTGGATATAGAGGAGGACAAAACCTGAAGTCCTGAAATAGGGTAAATGGAGATAGGAAGTTGAGAAACGAGAAAAGGTGGAGTAAGAGACAATGGGCTATGTACAAGGGTGGTCGGAAAAGTTTCCAAACTAACAAAGATACAAGACATTTTTTCTGAAATTTTCTGAGTCGGAAACTTTTCAGACCGCCCACGTATATAAGAGCATTAATAGTAGAGATAATATTGGGTGAAGGAATTGAGAAAATAGGCTGTTTAGACAGCATGAAAGGAGGTAAAAGTTTAAAAGGAAGAAAATTCTGATTCCTCATTAGCTGAATAATAGATTGGATTAATGATTTATATCATTTTTTGCGAATAAAATGCTCACACGTATGGCGGCCAAAGCACGTCATCATTGCCTCTCCATTGATTGATTCATTTATTTACATATACCGCTTGAAAGATTTATTGCATTTGTCTAAAATAGATCTTATTCAAAATTTATTGAGATTCTACATAATATGCTTACCATATTTTCAGTTGTTGGGAGAATTTCAATGCTCAGGGCCATATTCAGATGAGTATAATATACCCAGCAAATTGTGCATTTCTTCACAGAATAGAAAGAAATATTGTCATTTGGAACCACGCCCAATTGTGAATTGAATTATTTCTTCTACAAAATTTTCCCGGTAAAACATTGGCTCCAGTAATCATTAGGAGAAGACCCTGGAGGCAAATGTTCTATGCAAACTTACCCACTGAGGGGTTAACAGATGCTAACTGGTAAATAACCCCCATTCTCCCAATTTATCAACGCCTTAGTCGTATTCCGTTCTCCATTTCTTTTGAATTGGTTTTTCACTTCCGCATTTTTGTTAAGGTCTGTCATTAACTCTATAAGGCTCGTTGGCATTCGATTTGTCATCTAAAATTCTTGACTCTGAATCGTTTTCATCCTATGCTTTCAAAAAACCACCATCAAACTCAATAATTCTCCTTCCTCCTATAGCTGTCAATGGTACAAACGACCGGGATCTGCGCCGGTCTCATCTTTAGAATCTAAATCAGTTTTATCCCCCAGATCAATAGGACAGCAAATATCTCCTGTGAATCCTAAGAGAGCCCAAGGGTCAAGATTTTCAAAGTCTTATAAAATCTGCGCTACTGTGAGATTTCTGCCTTCATTCATCTTCGAATAACTACAAAATAGTGCTCCCTAAATGACCATTTCACCGAAAAACTATGCTTTTGTGAGGATAGATGTCCGAGTATGACAGATGAAATGTTTGGCATATTTACAACATAAACTCGTGAAATATTATTTAACACTTCGCCAAAAATGTTAACACGAAATAAATTAACAAACTCACCAATTTCCAGTCCTCCAAGGGTATGTTACGACAGGCCTAATATTCTTGTTCACACTGCGAATAAAAATTAAGAAAAATGAGCGTATTAGTCGTCTTATCTGACTACAGAGACATTGAAGCAGCTAGATAACGATATAAGAGTCACTAATATAGACTTGAATGAATGAAGTAAGACTTTTTCTCTGTGGGTAGCTAACCATCCAATGGGTCTATTAATTTTCCCGATACAACTTACCACCGAGATTTATTGCAGTAAAGCATTTACTCAACTAAAAAAAAAGTGCATGACTCAAGAAATATACACTTAAGAATCCTTTTCAGGCTATCCATGCATTTTGGTGCAGAGTAATTTGAAAACGGGGGGTGTAACTTTACGCTTGCTATTTCGAAAAGTTTTTATGTAAGAAGAATTGCGAAAGTATTACTACGTATGATGCAATTAGAGAATTTAGTTTCTGCAAGTATAAGTTTTAGTAACAAGAAAATATGATTCCAAACTTAATCCTAATCCTAATTGTTAATATAAAAATGCCTAATCGATAATTGTTATCTTTATTACTATTGAAAACGTACCACTCAAATAACATTAGTTTCCTGGTTCACCATTTCCAGGCCTCAGTTTCAAATAAGGTGCAACATACTGCAGTTTACGCGACGATACACACGTTACTGCCAAAAGAAAAACCATTAAATTAACTGTTCTGTTAAATACATTAATTTTTATACCCACGCTACGACTTTCTCACCCTACTTGAGTGCCGTAGAAACTACATCAACGGCTTTCGAATAAAGAGAAGAAAGATTTCTCAGGGGAATTTGTTCGGAATAATTTTTTTGTTCCACATAAAAGTGGATTGCACCAAATCTGTTTCTTTCATTGAAAATATATTCTGATTTAGAGAACTACGTGGAAGAATGAAGTTGCTTTGTTCATAACTAACGCATAAGCAGTGTATATTAAGTTCCCCTGCCGGACGATGTACTACTGGATGCATTTTAGAGCCTGTTAACTTATGGAAAGTTAATCGATGATGATTTCCCGAAAATTGAAAATAATCTTTGTACTCTTTCTTGACTGATAAAGTAATGGTAGTACCTTTATTTGAAAACATAAAATGACGATCTACTTCTGTAATTTTCGATAAAAATTCTAGAGATTAATATTTTACAAAGCGACAGTACGATGAGTCCCCAAAATAAAAGGGATTAGTTATTTTTCGTAGAGATTAAAGCCCGTGAAAATTGGTAAACTTCAAAAAGGAAACCCAGTATTTTTTTCATTCTGGCGGGACTAATATTCTTGACTGAAAGAAGAAACAATTAGTTATGCCTTTTAAAATCTTTTTGTTACTAATATATTTATTATTTACTTTTTTAAAGCATATTGATGTTTTTTATCATGCAACGGATGTTAATCAAGTCAAATCTTACTTTTTTGCATCGAGAATTTCATCACTATTGTTGCTGATTTAGTTTTTAGCATGTGTTTGTGCAGATATGGTTTTATTCCTTAACCTCTGGCCTAGTTGATGAAAATATATTCCTGACAATACCTGTTATGATCGTCATGACTGACACAACTACGAATATTACGTAATTTTGCACCCAGAGCTCATTATTATCATGAATTTATAGCCTACCAAGTTGTGGTAGGTTTTATTGTTGGTCTTGGCCCGACATATCACTGTACTCCTAGTTCTAAATTTTTCAATAACTCATTCTCCGGGCTGCATACTTCCTACCTCCCTTAGTCCCACTGGAAATGTCTAATATTTTCCTACCTCTGACTAATTTTCCCAACATTCTTCTTTCTATCACCGTCTTCAGCATTTAACATGAATAAATATCAACCAGCAGTCCTTTAAATGGCTGTGTGTCACCCTTTCGTAATTGCAATATTCCTCAATAATTTTTGGAATGATGGTTGTGCTATAATTGAAAGAAGTAAGTATTTTCTCCAAATCCGCAATTAAAACAAATATATGTAATTATTTACATAACTTTCATTGTTCCTTATAAATTTTTAATGCATAAACCACTGCTAGGAAAGTGATCTATGTTTAATTGATTTATTTCGCCTTTTTGTTGCAAAGTTAGCAAGGAACTAATGGCATCATCCATTTCAACGACAGATTAGAGGTAATTCTGCAGGAAATTGTATTAATACAGAAACATTATTTATCTTGACACTCAAAAATTTACAAATTTCAATTTCCAAATATTTAAAGTCATTATTATCAAACCAGGTAAGGATCCGAAGAGAAACCTAAATCATTACCAAGTGAATAAGCCCACATGTATCCATAGGGCTCCATCGGAAGTTGGTCCATTGGACTCCGCTTCAACGGGATTACCTATTACTTCCGCCATGGATTTGACGGGACAAGAACGCCGTTCCATTGTCACACGGAAGCGTTCAAATCCTGACATCAACCGCCGACGATTGCAAAACTGGTGGAGGGGAAAGCCGACGTCCGCCTGACTCACGTTATCTTTCCTTCGCGGCCATAGTTTGTTATCGCTAGATTAGTAGGAAATCAAGCACGGCTGATACAACGGGTACAGCTTCCGCCTGTCGGAGCCTGTGTCCATCCTTCAAGCAATGATTCCACCCTTTCCCTGACTGCGTCGATCGAAGATTGGCCATTTATAGAAGTATTCATTTTATATTTAGAGTCATTCAAGTCAGTGTGTGGAGGCGGAGGTTTGAGGAGGTTTGATTAGCACACTTCTGTATTTTTTTAAGTTTAAATTACAACAGAGATCATTTATTCCTCCCCATCACCCATGAAACTAATTTTTATTCAAGAAAGTGTTCAACATAACGCGTTTCCGTAGTGCATCGACAAATTTTCCATTTATGCACGATGATTTAGTAGGTTTTACTACGGTAATGAAATAGTCTATGAAAATTTATTAAAATCAGGGGCTACAAAAGAGATTCTGGGTGTGTTGCAACAATTTTACCCGTCGTTCCATAGAAATGCTCATAAATAATTCCCGTTTTGAATTTGGTGTGTGGCATATTTCGCCAAAATTTGAGACCTTTTATCTCATGAGTGAATCAGAATAAATAGACACTTAATGACTCGTTTTAAATCCAAAGTTTATGCCAAATCCTCATTTTCTGTCAATTTAATCTCCAGTAATCTCATTCAACACCAATTTTTCAAAAATTTCTATTCTTAGCTAAGCCACTTTTTCAATGCTTAATGTCTCTGATACGTAGACGGCCGTGCGCCATGCCAAATTTTTGGCTGTTTCCTTGTTTACAACCTTTGGTCTTTTGAACTTGGTCCTTGCTTCTTCTTTATGAACGTTTTCTCAGCTTGAGTTATTCTTCGTATACTGTCGGTCGAACTTCTCCCGCCCATCCCAAGTTATGCACGTGCCTCTGCCCAAGTAGATGAAGGATTCAACTTGCACTAGTGTCACCAGAACGCACGGTGCCTTGCCGTGCTATCAGTGTTTCACGGCTTACTGAAATGTCCTTGTCGGTATTGCCGAACCTCGCTCGTCTTCTTCTATAATGATTGTTTTCTTTAGTTAAGTAATCTTCAAATGGTTTCAGCCTTTGATATAATACATTATTGTATATATTTCGTCTTTTTCCAATTTCTTCAGCTTCTATTAGTTCCTTTACATCAGGATTTCGGACGTTGTATCATTTTTTTCTCTCTCCGAATTCTCTCTTCAGCAGTTTCGCTGTTTCTCTTCTTTATCCCGCCATTGATTTCTTCACAGCAGGTTTGTATCCACTCTCCCTTGACCTTCTGACACTCTCGTATTATTTCATTTTCCAGTTTCATATAAAGGGTTTTCTCAGTTTCATTACTTGGATTCCTGTACTTTCTTCAAAGCTCTATGGGTTTTCTTATTTCAGCTGCTATTCACGGCCGCTTGCATTTCACCGCCTTACCCGCGAGTTTTTCCCCTACTTTTTCGTATATTGTGTTCTTCATTTCCTTTCATCGCCTTCCAATGATTGAAATATACATCATATATTTCTTATTTTTCTGTCGATGGTGCGGTGAACTTTTCTTTTACATACTTTAGCTCCAGTAGTTTTTCTATATCGTTCTAATATGGATGTAGTAAATTAGGTATCTTTTTCTGTCCCAAAATATCTTCTGAGCGTATTTTTTTCTCTTTTGTTACTAGAAGATGAGGTGTTTGCCAATAGACGTACCATTTATTTCACTACTATTTGTGGGCCAAAAGATGGCGCTAATACATTTCCTAAAGAGCTAACCTTCTACACCCGCTCTAATTTATGAACCCTAATTTTAATATTTAATTCAGCTTTTCTCTTTCAGGAAAATAACAAAAAAATAATTTTTTTAACTCATTTCTATCCCATACCTATTTCAACGACACTTCAATGCGCCGGCCAGTGCTTGCAACTTACTGACAGACTTCACTAATTAAAGTTTGATAATCTGCAAAGATATTTGATTATGCAAAATCTTATTCTGTTCCATTCTTTGATTGTAACGCATATAATTGTACGTGCTAGAGGTCAGCTTTCGGACAAAGAAAGGTCAGCAAGAGGAGTTGTGTGTAAATAATTCAAAATGAGATATATATTACGCATGCTTGGCCATTTCAGTTCCAAAACTGGAATTGTAAATTCCTTTTAGCGTGAAAAGTACATTCTCCGTACCTGACTTTTGTGAGTTGAGTTGCATTCAGAGAGGAAGGACAAATTTGGTGCTCCTCTTAAAAGTTATAATTTTTATTTCATTACGACGTACACTAAAGGATAAAAACAACAAACGTTCTCTTTTTCCGCTTCCAATTTGCATCCTCATTACAGCCCTTCTCTCAAACAATCTACCGTATTTATACCAGTTTTAGACTATCTCTGAATAGTACCATGCATACTGTATTTGTTGGCTTTCGGGTATTTTTGAGCAATAATAGCGTCATTTTTCATATACTTTAATCCCATAGAATTCCCCAGGTACTCCAGGTCTACTCAGAGTGTCCATTTTTTACTTGATATTAATAGATTTTCATAGACGTGAATATTTCGGAACACCCAATTCCACACCATCGACACTTTCTATTCACTTTGATCTTCCACCCCGTACCTCAATACCTCACGCTTTATTACTCTTGTGGTAGGAACCTGTTATATCTAACATCTAACTTTCTCTCCAGATTATTATCTCCATGCCTCAATGCTGTGCGATATAATGTGTGCGTATACTCCAGTAACCAGAATTCGATATCCAATATCAAATAATCTACTTTTCTTTTTGAATAATTTATATTTTTCGCACCCACTGATCATAAAAAGTCGTGATTTCCTTCCATATCTAACCAAATCTTTATCATTTGAAAAAAGAGATTGGGCATTCTTATTCAGTTCCTCACCCACTTCTATTTTTATGTCCAATTCTTCGAAGATTTTCCTCTTATATTTTCATTTCAATTCAAGATAAAAGCTAAGCTCGTAGACAACTCTATTCTCACAACTTCACGCTTATTTTTTTAAGATTAAAAAAAGCACCTTCTTTTCTATTTTACTACTCTCATGATTCCAACCGACGCAGTCAAATGAATCCAGGATAAATAAAAAAATAAAAGTTTCTAGCGTAAACTGGCGGAAAATCTTCATATTGACGTTTGACAATTAAACAACTTGGCTTTTCCGCATAAAATTTCATTCTCACCACCTAGGTTTCGCTATAGTATAACATCGTCAGGTAAAAATGCAAGTCAAGCACAGTATATATACATATCTCTGTCCCCTCACCTCTGTCTCCCCTCCGCCCAGAGATATGTATACATACTGTGCTTGACTTGCATTTTTACCTGATGATGTTATACTATAACTAAACCTAGGTCGTGAGAATAAAAGTTTGTGTGGAAAAGCCAAGATGTTTAATTTTCAAACGTCAATATGAATCCAGTAGACAAAAATTAAGTTTTTTGCGAAGATTTTGCTGTTAGTAGACTTTTGAAGAAACTTTATTCGAAAAAACCAATTTATAAATAGGGAAAAATTAAAAAAAAAAACTTCCGGATTTTTTTAAAAATAAATTTAAATAGCAAAATTAGCTTATGTGAATAGAAATTCTGAAATTGTCTTCTCGAAGTTCCTCACACAATGAAACAATATTCCATCGCTTTGACATTCAAGTAAAGCCTTGATAGTATTTTTACATATATTGTAATTTCGTTTGTAGAGCAAGGATTTTGGAAGATAATGCATGTATTGACACCGTTTGGGTCTATGAACATGGAATAAGGTTATTACTTTAAGTAATGTTTACGCCCGTCTTTATCTTTAGATTACAAAAAACATTATAGAGAGGCATTCGCAATTTCAGACGAGATGAAGAGCGAAAACATATACTCTGAATTTCAAAGGCGATATTCAATTTTAAGAGAATATTTTTAAGAAAGAATTACTTTAAATTCGTATTAAAATAGTAAATTTTGTTTTGAAATGGTTCATAGATAAACACTCAAGTGTAAATAGTACCATATGTCCCGAATCTGTCACTATAAAAATATTAGCACTTTTTATCTGGCAAGTATATACGAATACGAAACTCTCAAACCTTTATCTAAAAAGTTTGCGGAATATGTTTCCATTTCAAATACCCCTCTACAAGAAAACGAGGCACTTAATTGAAACACCTGCGAATAGCCTTAGCACGTTCATTCTTTTAGTCCTTGAGTAGAATCATTTAACTAGTTTTATTCTACCAAAGGAGTTAGAAGTGTATAGATAACAATTTTTAATAATAATGAGTAATTAAGTAATAGAATAACAATTTTTAGGCAACACCTCAAAATCATAGTTCCAAATTATTTGAAACTTAAAATCTTGTGTTAATATTATAATCACCAAAATCGACGGCATCAATGACGTATATTACCAGCATAATTCAAGGGAACATCGAGACCAATAAGGCCTGATGTAAGTGACCATTAACACCATTGTACTGATAAGTTAAATCAAAAGTTTGGAGATACCCAAATCTCTCATTAGACAATGTCTCGCCATTCTGGTGATGCAGTCAAGCTTTTCAAAATAAAACTCCCTCAGTGCTAGATAATGACAACGTGTTGTGATATTCAGGCAATTAAATGTTCATGCATATAATTGCTAGTATAAAAAACATATATTCGCTTGTGGAAAATATGAGGATGAAAAGACGTGTATGAGATTCTGATACTAAAGTAAGAGCAGTTCACGTACTACCATGTGGACCAGTCGTCCTTGCATGACATCTGCTTTTGATTGGTCACACTGACTTCACCATTGAATATATAATATTCACCACGGTATCGTGGTGGACCTGATGTCGAGTGGACACTGATCGAGTAACTCGATGGCGCTGCTCATAGAAAGAATGTACTGATAGCTTTATATGCACATGCATTGTGTGTTTTTAATGAATTATTTTAATAGAATGAGCATATTTAAAGGTATTTATTCCACAGTTCCGAAAATTATCTTCTTCAATTTTTGTGAGAACTCTTTCTATCCCAAAAATATTCCTATCTTCACTTCTTTCGTAATTTCTGCCAACGTTCGTGCGGTCTAAAAAACCTATTCTCTTCCACCTTTTATTCCATTTATCCAAGGTTCTCCAATCTATCATGACCTTCAACGTATCACACTACCTATCAAAATTTTCCTCGAACCTTGTTTCTCTCTCTTTTTCGAATTTCCCTCAGTAAATTCCTCCCTTCAGGCAACCTATTTAAAGCCTCAACGTTTTTCTTCGGCTTTGTCCAACTTTGATGACTAATGGACTTTTTTCTGCGTCTTTATTGTATCCTCAACTACATTTTACCCGTACAAATATATTTGATCGTTTCACTTCACCAAGTACACTGTTTTTAATGTAAATATTTTATTAAAGTTGAAAAATGTTCAAAAGTTTAATATTTAGAGCAATTATAAGTTATAGAAATATAAATTGTAAAAATCCTACAATATAAAATGTAGCAACGTGGTAAGATGTATTCGTTAATTATTAGAGTATATTTATGTGTTATCAAATATAAGTATATTAAGTATATTTATATTAAATATACTTTATATATTTATATACTTTATATATATTAAATAAGTAAATGTGTTATAAGTATATTTATGTGTTATCAAATATTATGTATTTTCTTTCGTTCTCGTCTCCAACTATGATTCCTTCGGGTAAATATTTTCTAATAAATGTTTCAACTGTGTTATTTCATCAAGCTCTTTACTTGTGTCGTATGGTTAAGTATAATTAAAGCTCAAATATTATCACAAATCTGAACGGTTTTAATAAACTTCCTTAAACCTTTTGAAATTTTGGGGAAGCGAAGGCAAAACAGCAGTTATTTAATATTTCTAATGGTCCATAATGACTGTTGTTACACTTTAATAAATTAACTATCATAATATTTCTAATTTTATAAATGAAAAACTATTAAATTACAGTAAATTCCTCTTGTACTCTTTACTATCGTAGTATATATGTTTATATCGTAGTATATATGTTTATATCGTAGTATAGGTGTTGTTACTATCGTAGCAACACCTATCATTGCTCGTTCATTGTTATAGAATTGTATATTCAGCGTTTGTAAATTTTTCAGCAAAGTTAGCCAACGTTCCCCATTTTCAGGGGAAAAGTAATCCCTAGTAATTAATACCTATCTAGAATCATATTAGTATAAGCACAGTCCGGCAATAGATAGTCATAAGTATTGGACTAGGTACAGTAGCAGCTACTGCTCCAGTCATGGCTGTAGTACGCTGAATGTCTGATGAAGTGATTATTAGTGTGGCTGCTATAAAAATTTCGTTACCTTATAGTCTTTTCAGAACAGCTATTTGCCCTCTTTATGATAAATGATTTCCAAATAGTACTTTGTAAATACAAATGAAAATTTAAATTTAATATGACCAAAAGTTTCACTGCGGTGCAGCATAATCAGGCATCAGACCTGTTGATGCGGCACCACAGGGAAACCTGGGTCGCATTAAAGTTTATTTTTCATTTATATTTACTATTTTTATTTTGACATTATTCAGAATGAAAAAATTCCACAAATTTACGCCTGAAACAATCAATTATTCTCTGTCTTTCTCAATATATAACCGTAACCAATATTTTTTACGCGTTACATTGAGTGAATGAATAAAATCCTTCCTTTCATAGCAGAGGCCTTTGCTCACATCCCCTGCTTTCAAACCAAATGTTCGTACTCCAGGTTTTCTTTGAAACCCTTCCTACCTAAAAGCAGTCTTTTACGATATCCAAGGATTTCGGAGTCCCTCTAACCGCCTCTCATCCACCTCTCTTCTCTTTCCTGAACGCACGACTCCCTCACTCCAATTATTTGGTTTTCCCAGTTGAAAAGCATAACAGGATAAAACATCTTTTATACCATTGGGAAAGTGAGGGAATAGTTAACCCAATACTATGGGTCCACATCTATACTACAAACCTAACATCATGAGACTGCAATGTGTTAACAACAAATATTAATAGGCAGTTGTTAGTGCTCACGTAAGAGCAAAGTAATATGCTTAAGAAAAAGGAAATAATTCGCGGTTACTTTTTACTTCATTCTCTTTCTCCCACTTGAGGATTTAAGATTAACCATTTAACACTTCTGACGACATTACCTCCAAAGATATACAAAAAAACTTTAAACATGAGGCATTATTAACGCCTCTTCTTCATCATTTCGGTCGCTAAAATGTTATCAACGTGCATACCAACCCCTATTAGCTACTATCAGAAGACAAATAAGTTGGTGATTTGCATTGGTACGAGTATGTTGGGTTTCATTAGTATATTGAAGAAAAAATGAGTAAAAATAGATAAATATTTCCATATTGTATTCCGTGGCTCGGATGTTAAAAGAACTTAAAATATGTGGAGCATAAAAATACGTGAATACTACCTTGTTCAAAAAGTTCCCGGAATAACCACCGTGTGGCGCTCCCATCGTTCCGATTTGAGTTCTGTTTTTTTTTGTTAAATTGGTACATCTGTTGTTGATATTCCCTTTAAATCTTAGTGTCATAACTTGACATTTGCAAAAGTTACGTAGCCAAGAGTACATCTATCTCTGTGTGTGTTGGCGATTTTTTACAATTGCAGAAATGGGTTTAAATTTGCAACAACGAACTTGTATTAAATTTTGCGTAAAAAACGGATTTAGTGGCGCACGGACGTTGGAAATGTTGGAAAAGTGTTTCGGCAACGATTCTCTAAAAAAACGGTCGTTTACCAGTGGCACGAGCGGTTCAGAAGTGGTCGTGAGTCAATCGAAGATGATGAACGCAGTGGCAGACCATCGACATCGAAAGTCGGTGAAAAAATTGATAAAGTAAAATTGTAAGTTGGTCAATAACCGCAAATTAACCATCAGAGAAATAGCGGAGGACTTGAACATTGCCTATGGATCCGCCCAAGACATTGTGGTTAATGATTTGGGTTTCCGTCGTGTAGCAGTAAAGTTGGTGCCAAAAGACCTCAATTTCATGCAAAAAAGAGACCGTGTTGACGTCGCAAAAGACATGATTTGCGAGGCTGAATCCGATCCCACATTCATCAAAAGGATCATTACTGGAGACGAGACGTGGGTTTATGAGTACGACACGCAATCCAGACATCAGGCAAGTGAATGGCGTTCACCAAATGAGCCGAGACCAAAAAAAACACGTCGTTTTCAGTCAAAAAAGAAGGCAATGCTGACGGTTTTCATGGATTACAACGGTGTAGTGCATCATGAATTTTTGCCAGAAGGCCAGACAGTAAACAAAGAGTATTATTTGGGCGTTATGAGACGTTTGCGTGAAGTAATTCGCCGAAAGAGACCAGAAATCGTCGCACAGTGCGTCGAGACCGTCGCACAGTGCTATCATTATTCGTAATTTTTTGACGAAAAATGCAACAAATACCATCCAACAGCCACCGAATTCACCTGATTTGGCTCCCTGTGACTTCTTTCTGTTCAATCGAGTTAAAAAACCATTACGGGGAACGCGTTTTAGCAGCCGAGAGGAAGTAATGGAAAAATCGCAGGAAGCACTGATGGACATACCGAAAACCGAATATAAAAAATGTTTCGAGGATTGGATCAAGCGCTGGCATAAGTGTGTTGCAGTCGATGGGGATTACTTTGAAGGGGAAAATATAGATTTAGATGAATAAACTTGTATTTTTAATTTTCTGAATAAATTCCGGGAACTTGTTGATCAAGGTAGTATTCAACGTAAGTAAAGCCATTTCTGCATTCATCCTACAAAACGATTGAGAATATCTCAGATACATCAAACGACTTTTCAAATCTACGAAACAAGCAAATACGTCCTGATTGTATTCTATACTCCTCTCTATTAGTGGTCTAATTACTGCAATGGCATCACACATACCTCTTCCCTTCCTGAACCCAAACTGATCATCTCCTAAGCAATCATTTGCCCTCCTCTCTATCCATTTGTTGATGATCCTGAGAACCACTTAAATGCGTGCGAAATCATACTTGAAAAAAATCCTGCTCTGTAGTCCTCACATTATATAATCTTTACCTTTTGGGGAAAAGGAACTCACACCTCACTCACAACATCTTCCTGCCACATTTCTCTCTCATAAATGCTACGAATTAGTCCATGAATACCCACGTTCCCACATTTCCCTAAACCTTTTAGTAGTTCCGCAGGAATGCTGTCAACCCCCTCGGCCTTATTTGATTCCATCTTTCTTAATGTCATTTCTAACTAATCTTCAAGTGTGCTATCTTCATCTAAGCCATATTCTCTTCCTGTGTCTTAGCTTGTTGACCCAAGCTCTTTACCATACAGTTCTTCTATACGTATATGTGTATTCTTTCCATGTCTCTTGAATCTTTTCTGTTTCAACGATTGTCTTACCCGATTATGTCTAACTGTTCACAAAAATCTTGCATTCTTACTTCCCGATATTGTTTTTATCCTCTTATATAACGCACCAATTTCACCCTATCTCTCCAAACTTTCTATACCGTAGCAACGCGTCCTCCGCCATCCTTTTTTTGCTGTATTTGTTACCATCTCAAATTATTATTTAAAGCATACTGTACTTTCTTCTACCTATGTTTGCATTTACATTCTTCCATTTCCTTCTCTCATTTTTTCCTTCTAAACATCTCATCCGTAATCCATAGTTTTATTTTCCTATTAAAAGTTCCTATAGTTTCTTTTGCGACTTTCAATATCCCTTTCTTGACATGTTTCCTTTTTTCTTCGATAGCACTCAGCTCCTTTCATTCAGGATTTGCTGTAGAGTCGGCTAATGTTTCTTTTTAATTCTTATGAATGCTTCTAAATTTCATCCCTAAAAAATGTTTTTTTTATTGCTTTACTTTCTCTGGCATCGGTCACCACCTTGCTAAAGTTATGGAGCAATAAATATCTAAAATGTCATTTAAGTATTAAATTTTGAATGAAAGCTCGAAAGTCTTGTTGATTTTAACTTAGCATGATTGAAGGAATCTTCATTTCTTAGCCTTTACTTTGCAGATATTCTTCATGATCCAGCAGAATAAAAAGATGACCTATTTCTGAGCCTATGTAAACATTTTATTATGGTATGATAGCATGGCGAGGACTCATTTTTCTACGAAATGTCTTTTGCTATAAATTATGAGTAATTGCGCATTTGTGCGACTTAGAGATGCCTAAGGACGAACAAATACTCGTATCTTTTAACCTTATTTTTCTAGGATGCCCTATTTTTCTAGGATATCTAAGGGAGATTTCTATCAATCATAATGCGTCAATATATAACTATAAAGATTACTGTATTACGGCTGAAAAGAAGCAAACGGGCAAAGGGTAGTTTCTATGGCGATTAAAAATTGCGGGTTCGGTAAACTCACTATAAACTTCGTTAATTATTTCTTAGAAGCTTTTATCTTGGCCTGAGGTCATAAAATATTAACCAAAGAGTTGCTAAATAAATTATCAAAGTTGACTAAGGAGTCGATGAATTAGTAAAAAGGTAAATCGTTGAGTACCGCTTCATTACGCATCTAGTTTGTTTGACCTATGAAACACCACCGTAATTTAAATTTGAGTGTGTCTAAAGTGGATCAACTGCATTATTTTACGGCCCCAATGAAATATTATTTCACTGTGTTTTCTTTCTTTTTTCTGATATTTCCCCTGTAATTTTTAGAGGAAATGGATGTTCACTTATGTCCAGTTCTTCAAAATTATTGATCCTTTATCCCTCAATCAAAAGCATAGCATTGCATACATGCATTCAGTTTACAAATAAATTATTTATTTAATTTCATAATAGTCAACTATGTTTTTTTTATTTTCAACTTGATGGATACTTTTATATCTATAACTGTTAACTTTTACCACTCACTAATCTTTATTTTTGTCGGGTGTTTAACAATTATCATATCACAAAATGTTCTGCGATTTAGTAGTGGTTAAGACTGCGGTGATTGAACCGCGACTTATGGTTATTTCATACTTTCCCAAAAGTTTTCCTCTTATCAATTAAATTGATTATTCCACAGAATATTATCATAAAATACCATAAATTTGATTTCGTGGCCTACATTTGGGTCTTGAAACTAATTTAATATACCTTATACAGTGATATCAAAGAAACCAATGGTAAATTATAGGTATATGTCATTGCGTTTAAAAACAAAGGTGAAACTCTTAAATACATACATATAGATAAGAGACGCTGAAAGATTGATTCGATATTCTCCAAAGAAAAAATAGAAATAGAGGAACCCAATCTCAGAGGCTGAATAGCCTGCAGGAATAATGTTTAGATGAAAGAGTTCAATGGCGGAAAAGCGATAGCAAAGAAGGAATGTGCGGCAAAAGGATGACTTACATTTTCAAAGAGTATGATTCCATACAAGGAAGCACTACGCAAATAACATTTGTATGAACAAGCTAAGGCTGAGAGAAATGGACCGATTGAGTATCACATGGTAAACGAATGGGAGCCTTCGAAACCCAGACGTAAAGGTTGAAGCTGAAGATCAATCGGATAGATAAAGAGAAAAAGAAGGATGATAGTTCAGAACGAAAGAAGAAAAGACCATATAAAGTGTGACACGTATAAAGAAGAAAAACTTTGATAAGATATAGGTGATCTCAGTTCATTTGCCACACTTTAAGGCGAAATGGATTCATTTAAACGCAGAAGAAGAGTATCTGTAGGAAAATGTCTCGTGGCCAAGGGATACATAATTAGGTTAAATAAATAAATTCTTAGAGACGTTTATATGTAAATATGATAAGGGCTGGATATCTGAAGGCCTGCAATATGAAAGAGCATAAAGCTTGAGAACTAGGACCTGGCTTCAACTAGGGGAAATAAATAGCTGCAGTTAATCTTAATATTTTATGTTCGAGTTAGTGCAAAATAAATAAAATGCATAGAAATCGGCAGATGTTTCAAAAACTCAATGGTAAATAATTCAAAAAGCTCAATTTTAGCCAATTGAAAGTTAAAATATTCTCGAATGATAAATAAATGAAGAAATTAGTCCATTTGTAACTATTAATTGATGATAAATTACATGTTCCAGCGAAGAGCTGAGAATTGAAGTAAAAATTGGGATAGGCCTAATAAAGATATATTTATTTAAAAAGCAGTTCACAACCAATAGCTGAATAGCGCGAAAAAGGTACAAATGCAGCCTCATGAGCAATGGAAAGGGAAAAAAATTAGCACGTTCTATTTACCTGTCCTCGTGAATACGGATATTTCATTCCGCTTTTGAAAAACGCTTTTTACGCGAATAAACCATCACTTTAACCACAATTTCTGTGAAAACTTCTGTGAACATAAATCTTGTCTTTGTATTCATTAGGCACCTGAATAACTTCGCATTCATAAAAAAAATGTGACTAGTTTTTTCGTGCGGATTTCAAGGACTAGATCAGATGCCTACATTAATGAAATGAAGTTTCTGCCCTTCCCTAAATGAATTCTCCCGCAAGTTCCGTAAAATCCAAAGTTTAAAAGCATTAGGCTGTAAAAATGCCACATGTAATCCATTCAAGTCCAAAATGTGCCAACGCTGTAGACCCAACAAGTCTGCCCTTGAAAATAGAAGAGGAAAATGCTGTCTCCGAAAGAGAAATTCAAGTCCTCGACTCCAATTAGTAAGAAAATATCCCGGGGGTAAAGACGAGAAGGAGTAAGAAAAAGACAGGCTCAGGCATTTTATTTTATTCCCCTAGTAGCTCCCTTGGGACGCTTAAAGATAACCATCTCTTCTTCTTCAAAATCATTTCTTTAAGAACCAAATCCGCAGCTTAAATGTAAAATAATCAATAAATTAAAATGCATTCCTCTTTAATCTGATTCTTTTATTGCTTTCGGTGATTTTAACCAAAAGCATATAAATTTTTTAAAACTATGCATTCGAATTATTTTTCTTTTGGTACAGTAAGTGAGGTGAAGGGTGAACCCTAACCCTTAAATATTCCAACAATACGGAACCACAAAATAACATGAATTGTTCATATATTCCACAAAATAATTATATTTATGAAAAAACCACTGATATATTCATTCATGTTTTCTTTATTGAAAGGCCATTTTTCTGAATAGAATTATTAAATTCCTTTCCCAAGGGCTGAATGATTAAAAGGGTCACTCAAATATAAATTTTATTCTGGGAGAGTGAACGTTACGGATCAAGTCATATTATTTATACATCTTCTTCCAAGAACTCTTCTATTCCACTTACTTTAACTGTTCCAATCCTTTTTGCATGCTAAAATTAATTATTGGTTCGTACTTTGCGAATGATTGGGACACAGTATTTTTTCATGTATTCATGTCCTTATAATGAAACCTAATAATGAACTATATTGATGTTTACCAGCTGCAAAGATTCAGTCGCGATACGATGTAATTGAAAGAAAATGAAGGAATGTCTTTATTATGAAATATTTTTAAAAGATATATGTAAGTGTATGTTTTTACTAGTATCACACAGTATATGTAATACTTCTTCCAGTATAGTACTTCAAGTACTTCAAGAAATACTACTTTAAGTAATACTATTTCGGTATATATAATACTTTCCAAGTATATGTATATACTACTATTACACAGTATCGTGACTGTATTCAGTCACGATAGTTACTGTGTAATTGAAACAGTGAAGGAATTATTTTAATTTCATCAGGAATAAATTACAATTATTCTGTCATCTTCTTAAAGCTGTCCAAATATTTATCCTAAAACTTTACCTTAAAGTATGCTTTGTTCTATGCTAATAAGCATATGATTAGAAAAATATCCAACTGAAGTAACATTCGAACAACCTACGGATAAACTCGGATTCCTCTTCATATGTATAGAATGAGAGGTATAAAAATAGTCAGAGATCAATATACGAAATAAACTCAGAATTATTGAGCAAATGGCTACCAAAAACTCAAACTGAAAACTTAGTTAAAACTTGATAAGAAGAGAAACGGTTGAAGAGAAAAATAACATTTAATTAGAGACCTCCCACCATTTACAGAACGGAAAACCAAAGCGAAAACTTCCATTCCAATGAGAACGATTCCAAAACAACTGAAGCGATCGTTAATTATATGTAATTCAATCAGAGAGAATTGTATAAGAGCCATTTCTTATAGTTATATTATAGGAGCTACGAAGTCAGCTGCTTTGATTCACATAAAATTGGGTGGGTTCCCATTATCGCACAAACTACACTGCGAGGCTTTCCAAGTAGTATAAACGGGACAGACCAGGAGGAATTTTTCAACAATGATTTAAAAAAAGCACAATGCCTTTCTTTCGGTAACCGCAATTTCTTCTTCGTGAAATTTCTCTGAGAAAACTGTCGCGCCAGTGTCTTCATTTCTACAATTTTGATAAAGGAAAAATAAGGTATCTTTGGATTTCTCGGGACTTTCACTAATTTTTCATAATACGAGTACAAAAGAAGGCATTCGATTTTTTATTTTTACCCCTCCTGCTTTGCCTTTCGCATTTTCCAATCGAAAACCCCGCCTGTCCCCTCCAATCCCTCATTCTTAACCACCCATCCATGTTTTGGGTGTCCTCATTGATTCCTTCTTCCTCTCTCCTCCCCCGCTCAGCAGAGCTCCTTAGACGTGGTCTCAAACGGAACCTTAATCTCTTGATTTGTAGCTTATCCCGCATCTCGCCTCAACTCCTAATCACCTCCACTTTCCACATTAGAATTAACGAGCATCCGATTACCCGCAAGCCCCATTTTCCCCTTTCACTTTCTTATTTCCCCTCCCACACCCATGAATTATGTATGTAAAACCGTACATATACTTATTTCAGGTAGTATTTCCTTCATGATCTTAATTAATCAAGTCTGACCTCACTATTACTTTATAAAAACTACTAACGCTTGTGGAGATGGATCTAAAATAGCGTTTTCTAAAACTGGACGAATGATTGTTTATTTATCAGGGGGCATATTTGATCCCTAATCAAGGAAAGAATTTTGGAAACAAAAATAGTAGGATTAATTCAAATATTAATTACCACAATGAAAAATGGTTGGGTACATTATTTTTTATAATTGTTCTTTCAACGTGGAATGATCTAGGATAGAACTTGTGAATATTTTCCCCTGGGTGCTTAACGCTGCAAAACAACCTCACAGTAAAATTAAGTGTGGAAAAAGTAATTTTTTCATCATAATCATGAATTTTCTTTGATCAATGTCGAAGCATAATAACATATAACTAAATTTCAATCGAACAAAGTCGTTGCTTTTATTGGAGGGTTGGGTGAAGGCTGAAGTGATGAGGCTGAAGGCTGAGTTTTTACGGAAAACATAGGACGGCGGCCATTCCATTGGTGGACTCCAACAATCCTCACTTAAACTTTTCTCCATGGACGCCTCCCTTCTGCTAGCCGTGAAAAGCACTCACAATCTCTGTTCCAGCGCTCTTCATCTCCCTCCCTCGCCCTTTCCCATCGGAAGACAAAGACGCAGCGTATTTCTCACAGCGTTAAATGGTCGGTCGACCGAGATGTCTCCGGAGAAGGAGGAAATCCTCACCTCCTAATTGGAGGCAGAGGGGAGAAAGGCTTCTGTGCGGAGCGTTCCTATCCTCTGACCTTCCTCCTTCCCGACCTTTTCGGGGAAGGAAACCAACTCTCTTTTTAATCCTACTCTCTCCCCCGCCGATTCCCGACGGTTAGATCACGTTGCTTGGCGCCTTGGTGCTCAACTTCCTGAGTTGGAGTCGGGGGTTTCGGATTGTGAGAGTGCTCACATTGTCAGACGAATATCGAGCAAAATCCTTTAAGGGTCGTGTATCCTTACAGAATTTCTTTTCATCTTCACGTAATGTGTATATCACGTATAGCACTATTTGTACTGGAAAACACACAAAATATAACGTCCCATTCCAGGGAGGAAATACTGCATTTGGCTTTGAAATACTGCATAACTCGGAACCTCAGTATAAAATCTAATGCTACAAGGAAAAACAGGTTAACTCTATCATACACATCTCATTAATTCTTGGAAAACGTCCTACCAGTGGAGATAATTAATCTGTAAATGCCCCATTTCTCTCAAATCACTGGGAATATGTCGTCGTTCCTCACTGCAATGACGTTTCATGTAGACAGTGACATCTGAAATCAATAAATGAGAGTCTTCTCCACGCGTCTACTCAAGCTTTAACGGACAAAGTCTCTAGGATGGAAAAATCAACGTAAGGAAAATATTTTGCACCCTGTCTATAGACTTTCACTCACCAATATAGGAGTGTGGTAGTCTACTGTTATGGGTAGAGGCTTTGGTTATTGATCAAAAGCTCAACCTTAAGTTTTGGGTATGAAGTCTGGTGATCACGTTAACCCTCAGCTTTTCCGATAACAAATGAACACTTAAAACACGATACTCATTAAACGGTGGGAATTATTTTTGAAAACTTTACTTTTAATTTTGATAACTGCAGTTATATTTCAACGAGATCTCAATGCAATTAATGCGGGCTTTATCCGTAGGTATTAGAATATAAATGTTTGTGATTACCTGATAAACTGTGTAATTTTGTAGGAGCTTCTGCAACAAAAGGTAAAATTTAACTTGGAGGTAATTTTTTTGAACGGTGGATACGACTATATTCGTTCAAAAATTCTTGTGAAAATTACATTATGCAGAGGTTACAAATTCATGTGCTCAGATTTTAGTGCATATATCAACATTAGATTTTATTCTCTAGATATTTATTATTAACTATTAGATAGCCTCCATCTTAAAGCAAGAATTTTATTAATTATTCTCAAAATTGCGTTCCTCCTACTCCCAGGATAGTAAATTTAGAAGGTAAACCACGAGAGAAACCGATTCGAAGTTCGAAGAGAGACTTTTCCATAATCTCACGAATGCATACTCTAGGGGAAACTTTGGTTTTCACCTCACGCTCAGGAAACGTGTTCGCTGGTTTTTATTAGCCATTCGTGAACCGAATTCGCGTGAATCGAATCCAAAATTGGACACCTATCTGTTTTCGTACCGAGTATCAAATTTGGGTAAGGAGTAGAGAATGCTTCAACAAGTGCAAGAAAGGGCAGTAAATAAACTACCCGATTAAGAGATTATTATCATGATTGGCCAGTAAAATAACGGCCAGGGAATTTTTTCTAGAGGAACTAGGACCAAGCGATGTGGCACCTCTAATTTCCATCTAACACTATACCAAATACCCTTAAGCTCCTAAATTAAAATGAGTCATTGTTTAACTTCGTATATATATTTTCACACAATTTACTCACTATCTATTTTCCTATCTCTTTCATCCGAAATTCCCGAATTCTTTCCTCCTCCATATAGCATGCTCATTATTCCTTCGTTTACCTATATATTTTATTTTAATCTTTCTAACTCTCTTTTTTAATTAATTAATTTAATTGATTAACTTAATTCTTTTAACTTTTAATATTTTACTTTTTATCTTTTAATCCTTCCTTGTCCAAGTTTTCACTCCTGCAAAACTTCGCTCCAAATGAACGTTTCACAAATATTTTATAACATTTTTACTTTCCTTAAGAGTTATCAACCACCTTTGTAATCTATTATTTCCAACCCAGCTAATTACCAAATAGTATCGAATTGCTTTGGTACAACTACGCTCTGTTGCAATTCAAGCAAAAGAAATCCTGGAAAATCTAAGAAGAACACAAATCCATTCAAAAGAAACAACATATTGGTTTCCATATTTATCCATTTAAAAAATTCCTTCTACCTTAAAAAGGTGTGGAATTTAGGTGTAAATTGGTAGAATTTTTCACCATGGGTTACGTTCTTGACGCGATGAAAGAGTAGGCAACTCCCGCAAGTTTGAAGGGTTGAACTAGTGAGAAAATATTATTTCTATCTGCTAAGTTTGGCCACGGCAATCGAAGAATGGGAGAGAGAAGGTATCACATCACCTACACCCTAGAGAGGTAGGAAAGTCGTCTGACCCTAAAGCGAGGTAATATTTAAGTGAGGGTATATAAGGAAGTCTAAGGTGATATTAACAGAGGATACATCAAACCAGGGAGAATATACTACATGGTCATTTTAATTGCAAATTTGAACGAAAATAAACAGAGTTTCCACAATATTTGTAGAAGGATATTGATAGAACAAAACAAGAGAGATCAAACGCTTTTCATTCCCGTAATTATGATGCATTCCATCTAAATTCAAGACTACGAGACTCTTTGTGTAATAAACTTCGTATTCCTTAAGTTCCCGGAAATTACTCATGAGGTGGTTCATAAATGCTTTGGAAGGGATGGCGGGTTTAACTAAATCATTTTGAAATTAATAAATCAGCCTAATCACAAGTTTAAATTACATTCCTATTGGAACATACTTCTTTGTTTCATAAAATATACATATCAGTCTTCATTTACGTGCTTGTCCCTCTTCTGAGATCCTATGAATACATAGTTTACGTCATTTTCGCCTGCGAAAATCATTTGCTATAAAGCATATTACATGACATATTTTGACGTTTTATTTATACATTCTACCAACAAAATTAAAATGTTATGTTAACCATAAACACAGTATTCAACCCGAAGGTCGGTTTAGTAAGTGATGGTAGAGTTCACCCAGTACTAAGCCCGACGGCGTGTGAATATCCTCACATCAGGGTAGGGGGGCCAGTTCCTTTCCCTGTGCCGGTTATGGTTTCCCAGGAAGACCTTTCTGGTACCCGAAAAATCACATTGCTTGGGTAGAGCTGGAGGAGCTGCAGGTGCCCAGAGTGCCTTTCCCGGGAATCGAACCCGGGACCCTCCGGTCAGTAGTCCAACGCTCTACCCCCCGCGACCCTATTCAGTTCACCTATGTTCCCAAAATGTAATTTAAACGTTTAAATGGACAACAAATCACTCCATGCAGAACATTTTAGCCGTGAAAGTCCATTGGATGTTCCAACTTTAGTATTGATATAATTCGCTTGATTTTTTCGACATTAACACATATCTCATCAAAATTTCATATATCCGATAAACTTCAGAAACAGTCAAACCCATCATGTATATTATTAAGCATGTTCTTGATCGAAAAGCATTGCAATATAAAATTTCGATTGTTTTTTGAGAATGAGCATTTTTAGAAAAGTGTTTACCACGTCTGAAAACCTTCCTGACCGAAAATCCAACTTTTAAATAAGTCATATTTTCTCGAATTGGAAGATAGCCTCCGATCGTAGATTTTTTTAAAATTACAAATTGCTATTTGATCGCTAAACAAGCTTGACAAAACTAATCATTCGAGTGTATTAATTCCATCAATCTTTGCTTTCCGGCAAACGCTCATTTATTATTCAATTATTCAATAAAACGCGTTTCCCGGCGTATGTAAACCCTTGGTTAATACTTACGTATTTATTGATCCGAAAACATCCCTAAGTTCAAATCCTCCCTGCGGAATATATTTTCGAGTTTGAATGCATTCCGTATGTTTCCTTCATCAATCATCCGCAAAACGCGTTTTAAGCTCAATTACTTTCTTGTTCAATTTTTCTGATGCAATTACTCCATCCTGAAGAGAGATAAATTAGATAAATTGAGTGTTGTTCAATTAGCTTAGATAAATTAAATAATTCAACTGAAAAGCGGTTTGGCGAAATGGCGAAACTTCCGCTAATAGAATACGGTGGCATTTCGCGGAGTGCTAATGACTACTTTATTTTAGGTTTTATTAAGCGGTAAGGGTTGGAAAATTACGTGGATGTTACCAGATTTGCAGATTAAAATTAACTTTTTGCGGTTTCAAACCAGAATATCTAAATTATTGGATCAGATTTTATCTAGCTAAACTATTTCAATCCACCGAGAAAATTGGGTTGGAATATCTAACAATTCCAAAGGTTTTCTCATGAATAATTTCCTCAATGAATCATTGAGGTGGCGTGAAAGAACCTTCTACGGCAGGAAATTGTGGTTTTCTCGTAAAGCACGTTCGGTCTCCCGCAAAGGTGCAGAAAACTATATTGAGAACTGCAGTAACTGAATTTCAACAAATCTCTTCTAGATTTGTCACGGTGAGCGGTAGAGGTCTTGGAAACATGCCGACTACCCATTGGGAAGCGAATTTCCCTCTCTCTCTCTCTCTCTCAACACGAGGAACCTTGTAAGCCATGAGATTTCCTTGGTACCTCACACGCGGATTTGGGAGCGATATTTTTTCATCCTAAGATCTGGCGACAGCAGTGACAGCTACTGGATATTATTAGTAGCATATTGTACAGCTGTGGCTATTTTACCGTTTCAAATCTGGTTGCGAGATCTGAATAATTGCAAAAGAAGCAGCTCGATGACATGACCTCACAATGAAAAACAATATCATTGCATATACGAGTACTTGTTGTAATCGTATTATAAAATGAGTAATTTACTTTTATATAATCTTGACCATTAGTATTCACTACAAAAATAATGCCAAAAACATTATGAGAAGGACCGATTCAACAAATTACCAGTACGAAATTTAATTTTTGTGTGAACGGCTGTTGTGATAAAAGCCACCTTTGTAAAATATTCTCATAAAATACCTTGCTTATACCACTGTTAAGAATTTCTATTTTTTCTACGTAATTATGTCAAATTTGCCATTAGTAATGTTTTCCATTTTCGTCTTTAAATGTCAATATTTTTCCATTCAATCATTTAAATACAGCCTTCAAAGAGATTTTTCAAATATTTTTTTCTTTACTGTTTGCAGAATAAGATCTTTTCATCAAATATTCACCCACTGAAAATTATTTTTCCCTCATCTGAATAAAGAATGAATTCCACCGTTTAGTATTTATGAGCGGTTTATTTCTGTCAAATATTAAACAGAATGTGTTCATTGTTTAAATACATTTTAATTTTTTCGAGAATCAAATCACCGTTATTCAACGCTCCGGTGCTACTCACAAACAGCTTCATTTCTGTGGCTGGCGTCGTGAAATACGATATATGAATTAAAACCGTTAATACTGACATTTTAACTCTGTTAACACTTCCTCACTATTTTCTTTATTATTAAATCATTTAAAATGAGCTATTTTTTTATTAATGGTACCCATTTTTAACTTTCTCTTTGTACAGGAGGGCTGGGTATAATAGTCTCTTTTCCATAGTTCAGGTGACATTATCTTAAAATAATCTCTCTCCGTTGGAATCTATGACATCTCATTTTGAGTCTCAGGCTTGGAAGCAGAGTCATTCTTACCGGTAGCATTTTATAAGTTAATACATGAGGTCACACACGATTTAATAACGGTAAATCATAATAGTTTATCAAAAACAAACATGATCAATGCAACAATTAGTGAGATTCGATCATTTAATAATTTTCCATGGTCCCACACATTTTGACGAGGGTATTGAACTCCATCTTCAGTTTTGTTGCATCGTTCCCATTCATTGTTTTCCCTTTGAATCCAGACAGCAGCTGCATTAATTTTTATAAAACTCTCTTGTTTTCCGAACACATTTTGAATCCTACCATCTCTCCACATTGTGGAAACTCATCTGTGGGAACATATTCTATATTAGATGCCTTCTGATGTGAGTTTTTCATCAGGATTCATTCATTACGATTAGCCTCATACATTAGTTTTGGCAGGAGGTTTTCAAAACCACAGAATTGTTCTAAATTTTTAGAAGAAAAGAGAATTACATCTTTCGGTGTCAATCGTTGACTTGGAATAGTAGGTCTAGGAGGGGGGAGTGGGAGGAATACAAAATTTCGTTGGCAAGTTCATCTTTGCAACGGACGAATTTCAAAATTTCCAACTGCTCCAAAGCATAGAGCCTTTGATCTTTATTTTCAAAATTAATAATTTTGGTTCTAAAGTCACTTTTGTGGTCGATTACGATGAGGAGCTTTGCAAAGAGGGATGTTAAGTTCTTATTTTTTACACATGTTTCTTTTTACACGCATGTTACACAAAGTAAAGGGTAACTTCCCTAAAAAATTTGGAAATCCAATTCAATCAACGCGAAATTTGATTTCACCGGTGAGACCCGAGTTTTTTTTAAGTCGTATAATAAGGCATGTGAAATTCACTCAGCAGAATTTCTTTCCTAATCCATGCACGATTTTTGAAAATGGCCACGTATCACCAAAGCCACAGATATTTTTTGACGTTTATCCTATCTGTACACATATCTAAGATTTCCCTATTCTGCATAGATTTTGATGAAAAAATAACTTAGGCTTTTACTATTCCACTCTACCTTTATTTCAATGTACAACGCGTTTGGACCTTACTACGTCACCTCCAAGCTTCAGGTTCACAACCATAAGTACATGCAAATGGCTACCAACAATACTTTCCTAATACGAGATATAAACGACATTTCGTATTACAATCTGCCACAGTATACGAGACAGTTTTCGAACATACATGTTGCTAACCGCCTGTATTAATTTACACTGAAACCGTGAACACTGGCGGCATTACGTTTAGTTTCGTGAGTTTAACCTAATAAACATGAAAATATATTATTACACACATAATATTTGCTATCCTTTGCTTAAATAACGATGTCGATAACGCGCGCGTCATATAAAACCACGGTGTGTACCCCTATAGCTAAATTCGTCTTTATTTAAAAACACAGAAATGCAAAACGTAGGATCGATTTCCACTCTAACGGGAGCCTCCAGATTTTGTCAGGAAAAACGTTAGTGGGAAACCCATCTCCTGCTTTCAGAGATCCTCATTAATGCCGCACGAAGAGGATTCCGCCAGCCGGGCGCCTCTCCTGCGTCATTGCTAGGGCCACTAGGTCCACGGTTTCAGGCGCGCGCGCGCGCGCATGAAGGCTTTTGATCTGCTGGGCGATAGAATTTGAGAGTGTGGAACATGAGACTGCGAGACTCGCAAATAAGCGGCGATGGATAATCCAGGATTACTCCCAAATCCCTTTCCGGAATCCATCCACGATGAAATATCCTAGAGCACGTTTTCAAGGTATATTTCAATGAATAAGTCATACTTATTCATTGAAACAGACCTTGTTATTGGTTACTCTTTTAATAATGACCGGATTCTTTGAGGCATTTTGAGCAACTATAACCCCGAAACTTATACTTTCATGGTTGACTGCAATAGGTTTTCTCTGATAGACTAGAGTTACCAGTATACTATATGAACAGAGATATTAAAAAATCTTAGTACTAACTTAAATCCTTCATCTAATGCAAAATCTTCTCTTTCTTCACTCTTTCCCATTAAGTTTTGAAAAGAGTATTTATATTTTCATTTCTTGTTGCACCAAATATCTACTTCATTCTAATATTTAATCTTTCTTCTATTCCATAAAATGTTTACCTTTTTATATTTGATGTTTTATTTTAATTTTATTTTTAACTTTAATTAACACCGTCTCTTCTTTTATGAGTACCTTATTCCACTTCAAATAATCATATCGATATATGCGTATTAAATTACTTTGTTCTTTAAAATAACTCCTCTTGCTCAAAAAGTCTTATCAACAGATTCAGGCGAGATGTAGTGGAAGTTCGTCATTATGAGAAATAAACAAATTTGGACTTTTTCACGGATTTATTTTGTAACATACAACACGTTTCAGTTCATCGAACCATCTTCATGTACAATTTTAGGTTCAAATTGTGATACATCATACTTATACCTGTTTGAGAAAGGGTGGGGGAGGGGAGAACCTTACTCCTCATTCTTCCCCCCTCCTTCCTCAAACTGGCATGAATATGATGTATCACAATTTGAACCTTATCTTGTATCTGAAGATGATTCGATGAAATGAAACGCGTTGTACGTTACAAATAAATCAGTGGAAAAGTACAAATTTGTTTTTTCTCATGATGAAATTTTCCTAATTAAGTACTCTCAAATCAACTTTGAAGCTTAATTTAATGAAACATAACACTAAGTGTTTATAAAGCTTTGTCTAACATTAAGTGTACTATATTCTCCAACAGTTAAAATATTTTAAGCAGCTTGTACCATTACCTCTTACCTAAACTTTAACGATAACCATAGTAGAAATAAGATTTTATTTTGCCGCATAAACTAGACAGTGCTGCGGAGTATATTCTGGCTATGTAAAATAATTGAATTTAGCAGTTCACAGAATGCATGATCATCAATTTAAACGAAAGGAAAAAACTATGGGTGAAAAGACAAGTCTTAACGCGGAATATGAAATTTCCTAGGACGTTGAGCGATAAGTTAATTTGCATATCAATTTAGTCAAACTATTAAGAAAGAAAGAAATTATAATCGTTTATGTTCAATCGATTGAAGGCTTTTGAATTACCAATATAATCAATTTGTTAGGCGATGAGTCATTACATTACGTGCTAGGTGGCCTTAAGTCATATAAGTAAATAGATGCTTAAATAGTAGGATTAAGGCTTTTAATGCCATCTTGCCTGCTAAATTATTTACCGAGAGCCTAAAACCTCAGAGCACTTTCCGCAGCGATGGATTTGCAAGGATTGGTTTTTCATTATTTACAGTGACAGTGGATTCCGGGGGGAATGATAAAAGGATGAACTGGCCTCCTACCCCGTTCATCCAATTGTGTGAGGATAACAAAGATATGTTTTGCCATATCAATTTTTTAAACTGGGAAGAATAAAAATTTTTAAAGAAAAAATCACATGAATCCTAATCCTGTACCACGGCGGACGAAAGCAATTTCTAATCTTTGCCACTCTTGGACGAAAGGTATCGCAAAAGGCCGGGAAGCGAGTGATAATAAACGGAATTAATGAAAGGGTCCCTCATGCAGGTGATCAAGCGTTAAAGCCGCATTCAACTGAAACGGAAGTCCAAACGTTCAGTTTTGTAAATTCGGACAAGCATTGTGAAAAATTGGTAAACGGATGACTTTGGGTAAGTAGCTTAGTACCAGAAGCCAACACAATCAGTAAGTACTAAGACAATTCGGACAGTACGTCCGAATTACAATCATATACATACAAGCAATATAACAGTGTGAGACGTGAAGGTAAAGCAAACTCTAGCTTTTGTGTTATTTTAGTACCCTGTAAACCATCGCTATGGTGTGTGGCAGGGGGTTAATACTGTGTGACTGTGTACGTGTGAGTGCCCATTTCAACTTGTGAATTTCGGGTAGAAGCAGAATGGAAAGCTCTAATAGAACCGAGGGTACTAGTGTGTCAGACGTCATTTACAATATCCTGATAGCACGGAATCACTCGACCGGGGTCCATTGAAAACTAGCCTAAACATCTAGCCCAAACGAGCACGCGCAGGCGATTTTCGCGTGTTGAAGGTCAGATTCCCCACCACCGCCTCTGTGCGGTGCGAGCGCGCTGCGACTTAAAGTCACGTCAGAAAAAATTGTATCTGATACTTTTTGTACAAACCTTGTATTTTACACTTGGAAACATTAGTGTGTGTAGCCAATATAAACATTATCTCCGTGTGACATGATTATTATAATAACCACCAAGGTATCATAGTTAACTGTTTCTTAAGAAACAGTTAACTATGATATCATATGCTTGGTGTGGAATCACCCCAACTGTAGTTATTTGATACCATGTAGATTAAGATAAGTACAACTCCTCACGTCAAAGTGCAAAGAGGGAGACTTGCATCTAACTCTTCTCTGCCCCCTCTTTTCATCCCTGCCCCATCTAACTCTGCTCCCTCTTTTCACTCTGTCCGCACATTACTTGCCCTAATCCAAAAAGCACATGAACAATCCCATCTCCACCTTGTGTCAAGAGCAACCACCCCCGGAGCCAACTGCTGCCTCCCCGTTCCTTTAATACTCCGCCAGGGTTGGTTACGACAATCAAGCCGGGAATCCACGAACAGATCCGTGCTTTTCGTTCCACTTTGAGCTCGGAGGACGGTGGGAGGCGGAAGAATATGAAATGGGATTGCCCATTCCCGAAGTCAAGCTTTTGTTGTGAACGGGAGGACGGTGCTTGCTTTTTTCACTCTGGATATTCCGAATCCTCACCAGTGTCTGCGGCTTAATTTGGAGCCCTAAGGGCCAGAGAGATACTCGCCAAGGAGGGGGATGGAATCCAAATTATCTCAGGGAGCTGCTAAGGAATTAAAAACAGGGGAAGGGGATTGAAATTAAAATAAAATCAAACCAGAAGAGACGAGGGATATGAGACACTGAAAAATTCATTTTTGCTCGAAATTTTCTCACAGTCAGCTCAGGGATTCCTTTGAAAATAAAATGGATTTTTTATTTTAAATCATTTTGCAAAGCTTAAAGATATTTTTTATTTCCATCCTAAACGTGGAGGATGGAGGGGATATGATTTAGACGTCTTGAATGACACGTGCATACTAGAAGATTTACATCTTACCCGAAAAACCCCAATCGGATTGCGTGACTGATGACGTTAAGTCAACAGACATTAGAGAAATTATTTTAATGTTAATTTCGTAAATTTTGTGCCCCATTGAGGCGGTCTCAAATCGTGCAGAGAAAAATGATTCCTCAGAGCATTCGGTTTTTCACCCAATTATCCTTACTGCTTATATCCTTATCCTCCTCGCCTACTTATGAAATGTGGTGCTAGAATATTTCTTTCCGTGTCTGTTTTAAACTGAATCACTTTGTACTTTTGTAAAATTTTACGTTGCGCCTCCAACTTCAATGTTTTCAATGCACTTTACGATTTTCTGTGAATTGATAACGAGTGAAAGTAATTTCGTAACACACCCTAGTGATCGAATGGTTGTAAGTTTGTTTTATTTATTATTTTTTTTTATTATTTATTTAGGATTTTGTTGTGTGTGTGTTTTTCCCCCTTTCATTTTCTTTCTTATCACTTAGTGCCAATCAAGTTTACGGTCCGGGTATTTTTTGTTTACATTGATGACTAGTCTATATTTTCCCTTATTTCAATTGAAAAATCGAGGAAGTTAATTGTCCATTTGACGTATTTTTCGTGGATAAGGTAATACTTGGATGGAATGGGTTGAGATAGTTGAGGAAGAAGTCTAAACTGGCGATTTGTCCCTGTTCACAGGCAAATAATATCATCAACACAGCGGATCCAATGCACCACAGTTTTCATGTTCTGATTTCCAATATTGAAAAGATTTTCTTCTAATGAATTAAGGAAGAGTTCGATTAGGAGGGGGTAAATTCATAGCTAGCCCCCTGTTTGGTTGGAAAAATTGTAGTTAAAAGTAAAATAACTTTTATCAACTGCAATTTTAATGAGGTAGATCGAAATGTTTGGAGCAGTTGTGGAATCATTGTGTAAATACGCCTCTTCTCTTCCCAAATAACTCTGAACACCACTTTCAACATCACATCATTCCTCATCCTTCTACCATAGCCACCCCGCCTCCCTCTTTCCTTAAAACGTATGTATTCCAGTACTGATTGTAAATTAAATTTGTACCCAATGATGCCGTATGTCGGCGAAACGCGTTGTACCTTAAAATAAAGACTGTGGTAAAGTATGAAATCTTTTAATATTGATCAAGTTAGGTTTGAAGATGACCAAGTATTAGATGGCCAAGCAAAAGAGGAAAGAAAAGCTAAACAAGACAGGAATGCTATTTTAGGAGGGATTTAAATGGCCAAAGATAATAACATGGTTAAGACAAAGGGTGTGAAGAGGAATGGGTTAAGACTACCTATACGAGGAAATGGTAACTCACGGGAATATACCGCTCGATGGAGAATTTTTCGAGGGTTGGTATCTATGGAAACAAATGGATATTGGTGGTACTTTCACTGAGTTCTAGCGGCACGATAACGGGTGGTCAATGAGGAAAAGATGTGGTGAGAGGAAGGTATGTTAAGGCAGTATGGGATGAAAGGTATTTAAGGCAAGTCAAAAAAAGGAGAGGAAGATAGAGGGAGGATCAACGCCGGTTTGTTGGCAAAGCATAGAAATCTTTATGAGGCAAAGAATGATCGAACAACAGATCGCGGGGAACCACGGTGTAAGGTGAAAAAATATCAGAAAGGTAGAGTAATGGATGATAGGAAGACTGATTTGTAAGAAAAAAAAGAGTTGATGAAAAAATGTGGAGTGAATATTAGTAAAGGCGAGTAATATGAAGGGAAGCTCTTTATCGATCTAAACTCTGCCCCTTGAAGCAGGGAGATGGCCTTATATTGGAGGTTCTTAAGGTGTTTGTTTAGCGGAGAATGGAAAAAATTAGTTGAACAGAGGGGATGGTAAACGCTGAAGTCTTATATAGAGTTGAAGAAGACAGGAAGTTCCTCGAGAATCAGAAAAATGCATAAAACGTGAGGGAAGGAAATATTGAAAGGTAGTAGGATATTGAAGGCCGTCATATGAGAGAGAATATTGGTTTAGCGAGAAAGAGGAAGAAGAGGTAGACGTGTTTCCCTGGGTGAACACTTTTTACTGTTATTTTATATGCACTTAATTATATTTTTTATTTATATGAATGGCTACAAAACAAATTTGGGTAATCAAGCAATGCCACCTGAGAAATTAGAATCACCTCTTTTGGGGTGCCTAATAATGTACACTTTAATTTAATATATTTACAGACAAACAAATGCATGTCGGTATTGTTATTTCACTGGTTTAATATATTTTTCAATAATATTTATATTTAAGATACGGTTCTAATATTTTTTTCGTCTCTCCAGGGTAAAAGTCAATTCTCTCTCTAAGAATTATGCTTCTTGGAAATTTTAACGAGGGTTAAAGCGCGGTATAGATAGGTACTGCGCACAGTGTAAGCCATTTTCCTGTTAATTTTATAGAATATCACATAAAGCTTCGGTGAATAAACAACGGATTAGCCATAACAGATTAAAGTAATAAGGGGGGAAAAACTCCAAACGGCCGTAAACAACAGTCGCAACTCTCGTCAGACTAATTGCTGTGTTGGTTTTTCCACGTTGGCGGGAACCACGAAAGAGACCAAAACACAACCTCTCAACCAAGAATACCCTCTGTGGTGGTTTACGGGAATTAATCCACGCCAGGGACCACACACAGTCACAAACACACTATCCTGTTTAGAATCCCTTACGAGGCTGAGGGACCCCGACCTTTACTTTCAACCTATTGTTGGAGGTGCTTTTTTCCCTTCAGTTCGCTGAAGAGGGCCACCTTGTGGCCGAAACACGCGTGTTCGACGCATATCTTTGTCTGCGCTCTTTTTTTTCAGATTCTCCCAGAAGTTGGGCCCTTTTGAGTGTGTGTGTGTGTGCGTTTATTGAGTGCTAGTGTGTGTGAATGCTCTGTGCTCGTCCTTCGTGGATAGGCACAGAGTGTGTACTTGTAGAACATCCTGGTACCTTTAACGGGGTCTTCCCTACAGCCTCGTGGAGGATTACATTTCCACCTAGAATCTTTAACGGGGTCCCACAGCCTCGTGAAGGATTCTCAACAGGATAGTGTGTTTGTGGCTGTGTGTGGTCCCTGGCGTGGATTTATCTCCCGTAAACCACCACAGAGGGTATTCTTGGTTGAGAGGTTGTGTTTTGGTCTCATTCGTGGTTCCCGCGAAAAACCAACACAGCAATTAGTCTGACGAGAGTTGCGACTGTTGTTTACGGCCGTTTGGAGTTTTTTCCCCCTTATTATTTTAACCCGAGGCCTTAGAGCTCCTGATTTCTTTCTACATAACAGATTAATATCCTAATATTCTTGTGCCATTTTTATTGTTAAGAGTCCCTGAAAAACTGTACTGAATAATTTTTGATCAACAGTCCTGGTTCACTTACTGGCACATCTATATTTACTGAATAACTTAAAATGTAATTTGGTGACCTCAAGAACTCTATTCTCTATTCTAACGCAGTTTCTACATTGGCATTTTTTCCAGTAATTTACGCGTTGTCAATGATTTCAGGAGTGGATTTTGCAAAAATTGTCTTTGAATTTCAGAGCGGTTAAACTGTTTTTAGAACAGAGTAGAACTTGAGGTCATGGAATTACTCTTGACTTTTCTCTGGTATTTCCCGGGTGTGTATATATATTTATTTACGGGTCTTGAGTGGACCCAATGTTAATTTATTTTCACTTAAATACATTTTAATTCCCTGTGTTAATATAACTAATTAAACAAACAAATTATCCGAATGTTCCCTATTAAAAATATCTATTAAAAATAGTTAACATCCAACAGCTTTTAAGTAACCCAAAGTTTACTTATTTTTAGCAAGAAGTAGTTATCAATACTATGTTTTAATGTCCCCCGCAAAATATGGACCTTCATTAATATATCCAATCAAAATCATCCAAAACTGTATTTTCCACTCATAAAAAAAGTCTGGTCGAATAATTTCTCAATTTTCATCATTTCTATTGTCCTTTTCCAATTACTCTGTTTTTTTACTGTTGTTGACGTGTTTCTTTGATATCCATGGATTGAACATTTTTTAAAGAAATACCTTCTTCTGCAGGCAGCGAATCCTTTGCAAGCCTAGCGCTAGCGTTTAACTGGAAGCTGGGAGCTTCCAGTTAAAGGGAAGCAGTGAATGGGTTTCCTCAACCAGCAAAAGAAAAGATTGGTTTTGAAAAGTACTCGATACATCCTGTCAGAGATAAACGAATATCCGAATCAGCAAAATAAACGAACGATTTATTGACTCAGAACAATATAACACAGTTCGCCTCCGAGGCAACTGAAGGAGAAATCAATGGCTAAACTTTTTATGGGAACCATTGTTGTCCTGGAGAGGCTTTTTGGTTTTCCGTTTCACTGTGATAAACGTGAAAGAAAATCATTAGGGATAATGGCCCTGGGCGGCTGTCCTTGGGTAGGGTTTCCCCTATTTCTAAGGGGGATGATTTGCGGAGATTCTCTCTGAAGAAGGTGGCTAAAGAGGACTGAAAACGATGAGCTCACGCAGCCGGTAAAGTACGAAACAGAGGGAAGAGGAATGGTAATGATCTAAGAGCTGAGAGAGAGAGTGGTAGAGACGAGCGATGGGAGAAATAATGTTTGAGATTATTAACAGCAAAAATGCCGAGTGGGGGAATTGGTTGATGAAAAGGGTGCTGAGGTGTAAAGGTCTATCTCATTGTCTCATTTTAGCATAAATTATTAAATAACAGCAATTTTAATAGTACATTTATAAAAATGCAATGCATCATTTACAAAATAAATAAGCAATTTATTATAAAATAATTATTTAATAACAAATTATTGTTATTTATAGTGAAAATTCCCTGCCAATTTTTGCAGGAAGTTAAATGTTACAACGGTGCAGTTCACTTACCTACGAATTACAATCTGATTCGAAAGAAATTCATACCAAATTGTCCTGTTCATCAACTTTTTTTTACGTTTGATTGTAAAGTTCAATTTACTTTCAACCTAATATCTAACATAAAAGATATGTAATGGCCATGAATTTAATGCAAATTGCTTAATAAAAGATGTATATATAGAAATACAATACAACTTTATTTCTAACTTAAAAATATAAAGTAATTTAATTTCTGCCTGGGAATCTGGAGAATTGTGATCTGGTACGCTTTTAAAGTCCTCTGAAAGCTAGCTGTGCTCTGTTTTAACCAAAATATATAAAAATGCACCACCTCTTTACATTGTTTGTAATTTATCTCATGTTTCGGTAAACTTAGTAAAGACATGGGCATCAGCTGCTTCCAAAATTGATAACCAGCCTCTTCACAATATCCGACAATTAAGGCTTACCTATTACACTAACGCTCTTAAAAAGCTCAATAAAATTCGGATAGGTTCCTATATTTCCTCCATGCTGCGTCATTTTCAGCGATAATCAATATTCTTTTTTAGTGTCAATTTTAGTATCTTTTTTAGTGTTTTAGTATCAATTACTGGAAATAATTTCGTGCAAAAATACTCTGTGCTCATGTGATGTATTGGCAAAAAATGTTCATTTTAGTGGTGAAATTTTCAGTATAATCTGTAGGTGAATTATTTTGTCTTTTTACTATATATCCATTTTATTCAATTCATATAACGAGCTTTTCATTTTGGTGAAGTTTTCTCGGGTCTTCAACCGGGTCAGGGGTTCCATGATGACCCGAGAAAACTTCACCAAGCTCATACGCCGGGAAAGCACCAGATCTTACTCCTTTTCATATATATTTTTCATTATTCAAACAAGTAAAGCACTAATTGTGCACAACATGAAGTAACTTAGAATAAATTAAATATAATAATATAATTATGTGCCTAGTAAAAATGCGACCTGTAGCGTCCAATACTCGCATAATTTCATTAAGTGCCATTACCTAGGTGTTACCTAAATTATTTAATCTGAGAATTTAATTGCTAAAAAAAGCCAAAATAAAGAAAACTCTCTAGTTTTTAAGCAGATTTTAACATAATTATCACGTTAAATTATTATTAACTTCAATTGAGTATCATATATCGACTTAAATTTTAGGTATTTGTATCAATGAACATTCGGGAGCTGCTGCTAAAATTTGAAGTCCCTTTAGTCATTGGTCGATGACTGCCATCGCAGATACACGATCAGAGCCACACATAAACAAAGATTCCCTTTTATTGTTTCTAAAAAAAACCCAATCAAAATTTTAATCCTACATGTATAGTTTTTTAATGATTTTCATAAAGACATTGGTAATAAAAAATAGTATTTGATTAATATTTCCGTAATAATGCGTCAACAGACGAAAAACTTCAATTTATGCATTGGACGATTTGGTTACACGGCAAAAAGTATATCTATCTTAACCCTAGATCTTGCAAAACTGCCTTGAGAGATGTGATAACTCACAAAAATTCTTCGAAGAGCGCCACTCCAAGCATTGCATGGGAGGGAGTAGATGGTATAAACAATAGGCAAAAAAACGGGCGTTGAACCGAACCACGGAAGCGTCTTGCCATTCCTAGAACCTCAGCAGACCATTAAAGAGTAAATGTCGATCCTAACAGCAGTAAAACCCTGTTCTATTGGAAAAGAAAAACGATTCGGAAATTTCCACGCAATAAGTGAAAAAGGAGGACCTTCAATTTGTAACCAGCCCTACGGAGAGAAGAATGGCTGGCCAATCCGACTGTGGCTATGGAGCTATTGAGTGAGAAAACAAGTGAATGCGCCAATTAGTTCCCAAACGGCACTGGTTTAAATTTTTAAAGTCCTCTTAATCTCTCTGTGTTTCAGCTGCCCAGGCATTTGGTCTAGAATACTGGATGTTCTGCCACCAAAAGCGAAGTTAATCTGTTCCTACCGGTTAATCAATGAACAGTCTGAATCACCCACCAGCCAATGCTTAGTAATTGGCAGTTGATATTTCAAATCTTATCTGCAATGCGACCGCCTGATTTTTAATCATTACAGTTGTATTGATAGTTTACCAAACTTTTGTTTTGCATCTGCTTCAAAAGAGTTCTTCAGTTATGCTTAACTTAGTTGAAGAAGTAAGTTACTTCAGAAACGAGCACCAAACAAACGCCATATTGAAAACGATATTTTGTAAATTGTATCAGGAAATAAATGATACTTATAGTAAAACCTCAAAGTGTTGAGAGCTATGAATAACTGGGAATTTTTTAAATCAATGGTAAATTTACTTAACAAGTGTGCTTACATTTCCCGAAAAATAGCAATTAACTGCCAATTAGCTTTATTCTCGTCTTCAGTACTTCTTTCCATATGCCCTTGAACTGAATTTAGATATCTTTTGTATCTTTATCAACAGATCACCAAAATCAAACAGAATTTTTCACACTTAAGAAAATATTGAGGTAAATAAATCTCTCCTTTATAGGAAAGAATTATCTGTGGTCCTCTGGTTGTAGTATTTTAGAAAAACAGGTTTTCTGCGTATTTCAATATTTGATTTTGCCAGCACGTCTTTCACCGTAGACCTTTTTATACGTATTTACGATATGTCCGACCATAAGGAGAGTCCGACATTAACGAGAACTTATCGCGTTAGAAGTTTAATTAGCCATTCAAGATATTTCACCTATTTGAAAGTAGGTTTCGGACAGTGTCTAGCGACTAGAACTTCCTCTTTCTTTACCCTACATTATTTCTTTCTTCATGTCAACAGAATTTCTGCCAGTCTTCATTCTGTCCAAAAAGCCAAATTCCCTAATTCTTTGACCTCGCTAATCCAAAACTCTCCTTTCTGTCACGACCTTACAATAGTATCTCCATCCTTTGCTTTATACCACTTTCCGCCAGAGAATTCCGTTTTAGACCATGGCATTTAAAACTTCGGCGTCTTTTTTCATCATTGTTCATATTTTTTTGTTTATATTCCGTCACTCCACGTCTCAAAAGCTTCAAATCAACGCTGATTCTCTTGCCCTAATGACCAAGACCAAGCTATTGAACACCATGCTCAATGTTAAAGTCTTCACTTCTCTTATGTCTCGCCTTCAATCAGTGTAGCTGCCATCTGTCCTTTTCTTAATGCGAATTCCTCTTCTGCTAAGGCAATTATGTTCCATGTCTTGACTCCTATACCCCTTTTTTTCTAACATACTGAGACATGTACAAATTGAACATAATTCGCCTATCCCTCCAATCTAGTCCTATATTCTTCAATAAAACCATTAGCTTTTCTCACTCTACACGGTCAAACGCCTTCTCAAAATTCACAAAATACATAAATAAAACCTGCTTATTTCTATATACCTTTCTGCCAATGCCCTCATCATTGTAATGGTGCCACACGTCCCTCTTCTATTTCTGATTCATAACTGATCTGATTGGCTGTTGCTTGCACTGTTTTTCAACCTACTTTCAATCTATCCTACTTCAACCTAATGATCTTTCAAATAACATTTCTGTATGTAAAATTAAACTTATGTTACGCATGTATGTGTGTTATGCATGTATGTGTGTATGTATGTGAAGTTACGTATGTAAACTAAACGTCCCATGGTACTTACTTGCAACTGCTTTACAGTTTTTTTTGAGACGGGACTCACCAAATAAGATCTTCTGGCTATAATCCCTCCTCATGAATAATATTTGTAAGTTCAAAAACCCTTTCTGTTTATTTTTCTCTAAGCTCTTTAATAATTCTGTGAGGATAATATCTACTCCTAAGGACTTCGATTTTAACTCCCTTTTATTGTATTTTTCGATTGCATCGAGCTTTATCTTCCTCGCTAACTAGTATTCCTAGACTCATACCATCCTCGTCTTCATGGCTTGCCGTTTCTATTTCTAAACTGGCCGGCCTTTACCGTAAAGGGCTTATAAGTTTTCTTTCAGCCGTCACTAAGTTTTTTTCTAATCCTGTTAATAGCCTCCCTGTCTCATAATTCATGGAATGGTGGTTTTCCCTCATTATATCATGATAAGTTTCTTACCTAGTTATATAGTTAATGCTTCTACTTTTTCTTGTGCCTGAATTTTCTCACAACATCTACCGAGATTATTTTTAGTACCTCCAGTTATTCACTTTTTAGGTGGATACATTCTAACATGTCAGGACTTAGTTAACTACTATCATAACGTTCAAGGTATCACCGCCATTCTTGAGTAATTTATTTTATTTTCCAAGATCTTCCGGTGATTTCCTATTTCGAAGTGAATTTATGGTTTTTTTATTTACGTACATGATACTTCAATATTTTCATTATGGAAGCTGTTATATGCTAATTCAAATAATTCTGACTATTTCTCGAATTGTATATTACGCTGAAATATTTTTTTCATTTCTCTTTTGTTATCTTACTTGCAATACCATATTATTTCCTTCACGTTTGCTCTTTCATTTCTCATGAACCGTTATATGTATTTCTGCATTCCATAATAGTCATACTCCAAGTTCGATATAAATTATGCCCATTATAGTTTTTTCAAAGGATTTTTTAATTTCGCAGTACTTTGGAGTTTGTTGTATGTTTTAACACTCTTAAACAGTATTCATCCTCATTAATTTGAAACATTTCGTTACGCCAGAAATTTAATTTCTTTTGAAAAACAGAAGTTTTAAAAGCTTTTTGAAATACGTATTATTTCTCATGAAAATCTACTTTCACAAATGGATCATGAAGAAGACTTATGTTGTGATCGATGTTATTTCTTAAATTCCCTACATAGTTTTCGAAACTTTTTAACACAATCACAGCCGTGATAAGAAGTTTCTATCCAAAACTTGTCTTTCTTCAATATTATCCTTCTTCAGCATCAAGGAGTTTTCAGTCTCTCCGTGAGCCGATACTATCCACCCCTCTCCTCGGCTTATCTATTGTTTTCTCTCAAGGTACATCCGTATACATCTCAGCATCTCTCGATAGCACCGCTTTTTCTGCTCCCACCCTATTAGCCAGAAAATCCATCTTGTTTCTTTCAACCCATCTGACAGTTTGTTTGTTTGTTTATTTTCCTCTCTGCCCAGCTTGTTATTTCCCCCATCCTCCATGCTCACATCTCTGCCATCTTCAATGTCATGATCCTCATTTCCGGAAGACCAAATTTTCGAAACATTACCAAGCACTCGAATACTCTCAATGTATTTATCAACTGATCCTGTTCCTATTTTTTTTACATACGGGCATCAATCTTTAGCTTTAACCTGCTTTGATACTCTTTCAAATATCATCTTCAATGTCCTTACCATGATGTATATTTATTAACATATATTAAAAATTCAAGTAAATTACAAATAAAGGCTTTGAATCAAGAGTCACCATTACATGCATGCGAGTGTGAGGGGAACATTAAGAAAAGTTTGAAAAACCCTAGACGTTACCGCTATTTTACCCTGAAACTATTTTAAGCCGAAGAAAGTATCTTCCCCTTTATTTTAACTTAATGTATTGCCATAAATGTTTTGAACAATTCACCTTTATTTTCATATTTAGTAATAAATATATGCTCGCTGTCAACTCGCGGGATTGTCTATTCCAGCGTACATTTAACAGTTCGCAGTGAGCAAAGTAGAAGAGCCGCAGTCTGCACACTACCACAGCAGGATGCCTACCGAGAGTGCTCAGGGTGTTGGGAGAGATAGTATTGGAGAGGGAATAATGGAACTATTTTTCCCTCAAATACTACCTCTCACAACGCCCTGAGCCACACATACCCAGCACTGATTTTTTCCTTAGCCTGTCCGAGTTTATCCTCATCAGTAATTCCTTCTCCTTTAACGATAAATTCTTCTTCCAAATCAAGGGTTGTGCCATGGGCAACAGGTTGAGCCCTTACTATGCAAACCTCTTTCTTGGTCTCCCAGAGAAACAATTCCTGTTAAAACAATCTCTGAAACATATGTGGCTCAGATATATCGATAATATTTTCATTCTCTAACCACATGGTGCTGATTCTCTGAAAACTTTCATTTTCGACCTCAACGCTTCGTCCTCTCTCTCTTTCAATTCTACGGTTTTCTCCACCCAAATCACGTTCCTAGATATAACGTATCATTAATAGGCCAAAAACTTCACTCTTCTGTACATATAAAATCGACCAATAAACAACATTACTTACAGTACAACAGTTGCCACCCATATCACACCAAATGCCCCATTCCTTATTCCCTATCCATAAGAAGACACTAAATTTGCAATGACCCTGACCCCCTTGATAATTTCAATTGTATACTATTCCCTCGTCAAACGAGGTTATCCTAAATCTCTCCTTAACAATGAGATCCGAAGACATGCTTACACTCCCAAATCTACCTACACCGCGGAAACCTATCTTCTTTCAGTTTTCAGCACATACTTCCCTGGCCTAGAAGCTCTACAATTAGTCCTAAAAGACCTCTACTCTATCCTAAAAAACCATAATTCCACCAACAACATGTTTCTCAAATGTCCCTCTAATACTTTCAAACGCCCCACCAACTTATCAGATCTTCTCAAATCAACCAATCCACTACTTAAATCCTCTCCCCGTCACAAAACTACTCCCATGCCCTGCAATAAACTAAGATGCAAAACATGTCCTATTTTCAAAATCAGAATCCCATCCGCTTTTTAACTCTCTCCCACCAATTCCCTACTCCTCATGTCCCTCCATCAATGTCGTTTCCCTTCAGAAGTGCCAACTTTGCCCTGCCTTTTATATTGGACAGTGTACCACACCCCTCGATATTAGAATCAATAACCACCGTGCCTCATGCAAGAATTCTTCCGTAATTAGTATGCTCCCGATCCCCAAACACGCCTCCAAACACAGCACTCCCTTTGATAAATGCTATAGTGTATCCATATTTTGCATTCCACCCACCCTCTAACCCTCCACTGAAACTCAAAACAATAGAGCAGGCGTTCATCTGGCTTCTGCATTCCTGGAATAGCCCAGGTCTTAATATTAGATATTAATTTCCTCGATCTTCGCACATTTTCATCTTCCCTCCGTCCCCAACACCTTCCATATTATCCCCGTACTTCTAAAAATCCCCCTCCTAACTCTTGCCCTACCTAATCTTTCCCTCACAAACCTTTCCCCACCTTCCCCTTCCATCCAGCGTTTCCAGCTCCTTCTTTACCTCAGTTCTGTCCTTCTCTTCTAAGTGAAAGGTGGCGTGGACCACTGAAAATTCGAAACCTAGTGAGTTTCTTTTCTTTTTTTGTGTGTTTCTGGGTGTTTGCCTTTGTCCACTAGTGCTAACTTCATATACATTATTATTCACGTCTGTGGGACTTTTACAAAAGTTTTACAAATATGTATATATATAAGAACGAGGGAATAGATGGGGACGTGAATACCAAGGTTCACCAAGGGAGGAAATGGGAACGGAGGCGTGTTTGATATTTGACGAAAGGATACGCAGGAAGGGTTCGGGATAGTGGCTGGGAAAGGGTTGGAAAAGAGGAACAGAGTAGGGGGGTAGGGACGTGATGTAGTGAAACACTTTGTGGGTGAATCATGTAGGTGGAATCGTGAGAGAGAGCTTTGGGGAGTGAGCGGATGGTCGGGAACGTGGAAAGAGAAAGGATAATTTTTTTAGGTGATAACACTTTCCTCGAACACGAGGAGAGAACTTTGTAAGAGTAGTGAGAGAGGGGTTGACATCGATGGATGGGAGTGAGCAAGATAGGATGAGCGGGTGTTAGTTTAAAGGGGGGGAGGGCAGAGAGACCTTTGCGGAGAACAATCGACCAGAAGCCCGTTCCAATATTACATTTGAAAATCTTCGCAACTACGAATGGAAATCCGCATCTAAAATATTCGTTCGAGACGCATTGTTTAGGAGTTATTAAGACTTAAATGGCATACGTTGGACAGCTTCAATGGCGAGAGAGGGAAAGCAAGTCCTATGGACCATTTTAATATTGAAATCAGACATGTTCAAATCCTCTCAACAAATTGTAATCGAGGATACTCGCTCGTAATTCATTGATGGAGAGTTGCGAATAATCTTGAAAGCATTTTTTAAACGAACTCTTGAGGTGGAGAAGAGCAATAAGGTAGAACTGCTAGCCATTAGTGGAAAATATCATGAAATAATCGCGCAGAAAAAATTTCGGCATGGGTAGGGCGAAGGGTCGGGTTTTCAAGATATAAACCTATTAGAGAAAGAATCGCTATTCTTCTTTGAAATATATATAAGTATGACTGTGCACCACTTTTGCTATGAAAATCAGCGAATAGAGCTTTAGTATAGTCAATCCTGTTTAATTGGCAATCGAGATTTGGGAAATAAATGTGATTTTTTATGTTGGATCATTTCCACAGTCCTCAAAAGTAAACAACACTTTTCCCACCTTCAAGTGTAGAACCGACAGATTTAAGCTGTCACTTTACCCGCGAACGATAAGAGATTGAACCTCACAAGCGACCGTGCAAGGGAAAAATATTTTCCTTTTGTTCATTCCATCTCTAATATAATGTCATTATTTTATCTAATTTCAGCTACTATTTTTCGTAGAGAAATATTCCTCTCATAGAGATCGTTATGCATGTAACTTAATTTAATAATTATCGACATTATTTGAATTATTTTTCATGTTTGATTTAACTCAAAATTCAAGAAAACTTAATTTTAGTTGTTGCATGCCTGATATTGGATCACCCTCAGCCACACACTCTAATGATGACTTGTAGGGTTTCTTTAACATCAAAAATCTTGCATAAAAGTTGCTCTAAGTGAAGTATCGCGGTTAAAATGATCTTATTAGGATATATACATGCGGTTTCAACGAGAAAATCGTAATAGTATGCCGATGAGCATAGAGTAAACTGCAGTAAGTTAGTACTTAGCTAACCTAGATAAGTCGTATTGTCACAGTATCGCCTTTCCAAACCCCCTTCTCCTTTCCTCAACATCTTTTTCCTCATTCTTGATGATAGCAATATAAACTATCTTAAAGATATATTTATCCGAAATGCACAGAGATTTATATGTGGAATTAATTAATAACTTATGTTAGTCCTCAGTGTTTTTAGTCACTTCTGTCAGAGCATGTATTTCCAAGCTTGTGTATGCTAGAAAATCAGTGAGTGGCAGTTGATTCATGTAATAAACACATTTCTAAATGTAATGGATATAAGAAATAACAACTATTACGAACAATATTCCTAAACCACGATATATTTACTTCTCTCGTATCTCTCTGCAACCGGGTTCGACTGTCAATGTTACTTGTAAATGAGAGAAAAATGAAAATATATTCGAAATGCTTCGAATTATTAATACTAGTATGCCAAACGATGTATTGATCGACAAAACAGATCATAATTATTTACATTTCAGTTAATAACGTAAAAAGCTATAACAGAGCGAAATTATAATGTGCACAACTTTTTAATCATGGCTGTGAAAATTTCAGATTTAGTACTGGCTTGAGATACAATTCAGTCATTGGTTAAATTTTATTGGCGTTCTATAAAGCTAATTTCTTTTAAAATGGTATATTATACCCAGAATATAATGGTGAAATATTGTAAATTTAATTAGACGCTACGGTGAAACAAATCAATAAAATAATTGAATTTTCATAAAGAGTTAAAGTAATATTTGGAGCGATTCCTATCCTCGCTTACAAGCTACAATGGAGACGGATATGGTGCACTGCCATCATATGTATCAAACTGCGCCAATTGGAAAAGGTGAACTCAGAGACTGAAAACAGTATAAGCAGGGGCCACTAATTAATGTCGGCATCACAAAATTCCTCTGTCGCTCGAACTGTTATTGGAATCGAATGAAAGAGAGAGAAAGCCATCGAAATTAAATTGGAGATAAACAATTTCAATCAGGACCAATTCCAGGTAAACACTCAGTGAAGAATGGAAAACTACCTTCGAGAAGACCGAGAGGACACGCGATAAAAGGGAGCGACGACCGTTACCCAACCCTGGGACTCAGAAAGACACGAGTAATACCCTCCCAAAATTGCACCCATTTTCCCAAAATTCCACCAAGAGCGGTTTCCCATAGTTCGAATTCCAGCGGTTGTTACATTGTTTCATGCATAAGTGCATTTAATGTGACACTGAGTCAATGCGTGACGCATGGGAGAAAGATTGATCACAAGAAACCCAACGTAAAGAGAATTATTCTGAAGCAAAAAATTTAAGTTCAGCATTAAATGAGGCAGAAATAACGTAGAGTAAGTGGAATATCTCACGTAATTGGGTAATATTTCGAAGGAAAGGAAGATTTGAAAAATAATCTCAACAACAAACGAATGAAGGCGACACATTGAACATAAGTGGCGCGAGCAAAGGTGATATTTAGAATTTAATTAATTTAATTTAGACTGAAATTGAAACTCTTGGGTAAAATTCGAAAAGAACAGAAAAATTCGTGGAATGAGATATTACAAAGTAGTAGAAGTTCGTAGTAAATAGAAGAAAGTTGGGAAACCTAGGAAGTGGAGAGGAGAAAATTAAATATTTCCAGCGGTTTGAAGGCAAATTGAGAGTAGTATGTAGAACGGAAAGATGTAGAAAGGATGTAATGCGGGAAAAAATAAGACCAATTTCACGTAATGTACAACACTAATTTGAAATACTATGTCAGGGACCGTTCAAACTTACATTTTTATGCTGATTACCTTTGTTGATACACTGAATATAAATTAAAGGCTATGAGCGATTGAAATAAAAGATTGCAAATGATTCATAGCCAAGGGTTTTACCTTAATGGCTAACTAGTAATTATTTTATCCTATAAAATGTGTTTGTTACACAGTCATTGAATTGTTTCAAATATTTATATTACGACAATATATTAACACTTATGTTTATACTAATCGATGTATGATGGTACAGATAAGAAGATAATTATTACTTAAACAGGGCTTGATGAGCGGTTTTGAAAACTTCTTTATATCGCGAGAAATGTCACGTCAGTTGAAATTGAGTTGATTTCAGCGCGAAGCACCACAGTGTCTGCCAACTAACATAAGAATTGGCTCGTTATATATCTTTTTTTCATTGATTCCTAATCGTGTAAATCATCTTTATAATTATATAAATTCAAATCAAAAATCATTTCAACTTCAACCATCAAAATCTTAACATCTAGACAAAATAATTTTAAAACGAAAACAGTCATCGCCCGGTAGAATTCTAGTGTGTCAAACTTTAAAAAGTCGGCAAGGAAAGATTGAACCAGTAAAGATATCAAATAAATATTTCTGAGAGCCTTACTATTTTATTCTTGTAAAATTTCCGAATTATATTTTGAATTTGACTACATTAATTTTACCGCAAAATGTAATTCACAATTAACCAGAGTTTCTAAGTTTAAATATTTGCATTACAGGGAAAGGAACTGGCCCTCCTACCATGATGTGTGGATTTCGCACGCCCTTGGGCTTAATACTGGGTGAATTCTACAATCACCTACCAAACCGACCTTCGGGTTGATTACTATGTTTATGGTTTTACACACAGAGAATGTTTATTTACGATATTACTTACTCGGTGTTATACCTATATCTACCTAAAAACGAGAAAATTATATTTTTGAAAATCATTACCAATGCCAAAAAGAGTAATTATGAATTAAATGTCGAGTCATTAAAAAAAACATTGTATTATTCTTGGTAAAATAGCATATACTGTAATATTTTAAACTTTTTAGTGGGTCGCGGTAGTCCAGTGGGTAGAGCGTTGGACTACTGACCGGAGGGTCCCGGGTTCGATTCCCGGGCAAGGCACTCTGGGCACCTGCAGCTCCTGGGAAACCATAACCGGCACAGGGAAAGGAACTGGCCCCCCTACCCTGATGTGTGAATATTCACACGCCGCCGTTAGTACATGAGTGAGCTCTACCATCACCTACTAAACCGACCTTCGGGTTGATTACTGTGTTTATGGTTGTAGATAGACGCAATAGTGAGATTCTTCGTGAATACGAATTTATGGAACGACGATGCGTAGTACGCCATCTTGGCTTACGCAGATCGTGTAGTCAGTGTGAATTGTAGGGGCCTGAATAAAATTATATTCACTTTTGATTACTGTGTTTATGGTTTTAAGTACATATAGTATAATTTGAAAATATTCACTTCGCCAAATGTATGAATCTGGGATTGAAAAACGTACATTGACAAATACATTAAATATCTATGCAGCTGATTTTTAAAGGAGAAATGATATTGCAGAGATGAGGGGTGTTAGGTATAGTCTACGTCCATCCAAAGCCTACCCTAAATGGCAGTCTACCAACTAATAGTAATGATACTGTAAATTTGTAAATAATATTATTTTTACATATCATATACAAGTATAGTTACAACATTTTCAGAGGGTAAAAATCATTCGCCTTGACCGGGATTCGAACCAGGATCCCTAGACGCCCGGCCGAGTGCTTAAGCCTTAAGTTATCGCGGCGTCCTCTTAAACTCTGTAATTTTTGGGCATTTTTGGGCCAAGGCGAATGATTTTTACGCTCTGAAATTGTTGCACTGAAATGCGTGTTAGCGGATGACTTCGTTAAAAGTTACTGTTGCGGCATATCCCACAGTTTCTTGAAATTTGTACAAGTATAGTGTAAAATCCAAAGACAACATATGATTTTTGTGTTATTTTATCAGAAATATTCAGCCCCTAAAATCGAACATTAAATACCAAACTAGTGTCTTTGCAAATAATTTTAAAATCTGGGTTTTGTTTGTCGGGATGGTGTGGTGACTAATGTACTGGCTTTTCTTCTTGAAGGTGCGGATTCCAATCCCAGAGGAGTCCTGATTTTCACTTTTGATAACCCTACTTTGGGTGCTATATGCTCCGTTCTTTGGCGTCTTTCGTCAAGAGTAGGCTAATGCCGACCTCGGATTTCTCTCCATTCTTTCTCCATTCCCTGAATATCCTACACCTATAAAATTATCCACCTATCCCCAATAGTAGAATATACCTTAGCTGCCTCTTGTCTCCTCTAATTATTACCATTACTAACAGACCAACGAAGGTTTCTTCGCTAAAGCAGTTGGAAGAATAAAGACTGTGTGTTAGGCCAAAATTTTCCAAACGGAATAGATTAACATCAATCAATATCCTATAACCCGATTACGATACGATAACGATTTCGTTGGGGGGTTGATGGAAGTAATTTGACTCTCAAATAAAAAGATAATTAAGCAGTAAATTGGTTTTTGAGAGATAAAAGATAAATTGAAAGATAAACGAAACTATGATAAAAATTTTTTAATAATGATTAAATAAATAAAACTGAAAGTATTGACAATTCTTTTACTTTTAATCTCCTTTAAAGCTACTTTTCAATGATTATGGTAGATCCCTTGTCCCACGAGGACACTGCTACTAATTATCTCCATAAAATCCATTACCACCCTCTATGTGCACTCTCCAAAATGTTTCCCTACATACTCCGTAAATAAAAAAATAAACTTAAAACTATTAAAAACCTTTTTAACAAACGTTTTCCTTTTTTATATATATTTTTGAATTCATTAAAAAAACAGGAATAAATTCGAGTAAACGATACCTTTAAGGTGATATTCCCAAAAAAGAACATATTTCATTCATTCACCCGCTCCAATTCGCAGCCCCAACGATTGGTAACACCCCAGTCGCGAAATATGTAAGGACATTTTTTTTCAAAAGACCCTGCACGGATTCACACCCCATTTCTGCTCTTGGAGGGAAGAAAAGAAATACCGAGCTGCGATTGAGAAAATAATAAAAAAAAACGTATGCAAATATTTATCACGTGGTTTCCATCCCGCAAATCCCGTGTTTTCTGGTGCCTCGGAAAACCTATTTATTTTCTTTTTTAGCCTCCCACTCGCCGCGCACGGAGGAACTTCCACCGCAGCCCTCTCTCTCTCTCTTCGGGATGAAAAAATACCCTTTCGGAGGGAACGGAAAAGAGTGAAAGGAAATGGAAGGCCTAGGGTACCCGTGGGAGGGGGTAGAGTTCAGGGGTGAATGGGGTGAGCGTGGGCGGGAGAGGACGTGGGTGTGAAGGGGAAAAGTGTGCGTATGCGACCGACAAATGGGCACCAGAGTCGACTGCGCCCCGACAACAGGCGCCGCAGTGATTGCACTCAACTCCCGTGGAGGGAAGCCAGGGTTAAAAAGAGTCGATGTCCATGTCGGCGGCGAAGGGCCAGTGCCAAACATGCAAAACTACAGCTTGGTCACGAGAAATTTTCCCGCATAAGAGTCGCTTAAGAAAGCTAGAGAAGCTTTCTTCCTTGATTCTTGTTAGCATAAATCAACCACCACCACTCAAACGAAACTTTAATTTCTTATAGTGGACTAACTATCTATTCAATTATTTAAAAGAATGGAAAACACTTTAATAATTTATGTAATTAATTTATAGGGAAATTTAATTCCTTTTAGCTGAACACCAAACGAATCAAAGAACATTGAGAAACCAGTTGGAGGGTGAACTGGAAGATACGTGTATTCCGGGATTTCTTCCGCATAGCTCTTTCTGGGACGAAAGTTTCGCCGGAGTTACCGACCGCGTCTTCATAAGTGGCAATTGAACGGACGGTATTAGGGGAGATAATAAGGGAAGGCAAATTCTGTGATCATTGTTATCGTACTCATAGGGTTAGAAAATCGATAAAACAAATCCATTTAAAAATTAATTTTTGAAATGAACCGTTTTGATATTGTTTATTGATAAAATTAATAAATATTTCCATTCATTTGGTTCATTTTAGTCCAAGTCCATCTATAACTCAATTTTTTATATTTAAAGTATAAACCATTTATGTAATCTACAAAAAATGTTTATTTCCTTTTTTTATGTAACCTACCCGTTATTTATTCGAATTTGAGCAATTTTTTTAGGTTTTCTGAATACTTGGGTTGGCATCAGTCTGAATAACATGGGAAAATCTTTAGAGTAGAAAGACCTCTAAAAGTAGACAGTAATGATGTGCCACTTAGTCATTCGAGCATGCAGCATTACATATTTAGGAAAAAAAAGCTCAGTTAAGACAAATGGTCAATTTTGCTTGATAAAAAATTAACGAGACTTAGCCTTTACTCTTGTCTATAGTGCCATTCTATGGACTGCCGGACTACTCATTTTAATAGCATAGGGTTGAGTTACTGACCAGGGAGCCCATTTGTAACACCCTAATGACTTTGGATATCCCCAGCTTTAGCCAAGCTTTGCATTTTTTAGGATGAAAGATATTCCGGAAAATTTAATGTGGTACTAGGGAAGGAAATCGCCTCACTATCTCTTGGCCTCAATACAGGTTAATCTCAACACTCACCCATTAGAACAAACCTTCTGGGGACTTCTACAGTTTTTTATAAAGACTATCTTATTTCGATTTAATAATTTAAATAATTCGCAAACCGTACTCATACGACAGAAAATAATTCATATCGGAAAACTTAAAGCTAGCCTACCCACCCTCTTCCACTTAATTTCAAGATGAAAATTAGGATTAGCTTAGTTTATCATATATAGTTTCGCGATATTAACCAATGTTACTTAGAATGCTTTCTTAGCTAATATCGCTCTCACACTTTTAGGTCGTCTCTTAGAAAGGTTGATAGGCAGAATAATCGCAATGAACTTCTCGTTCACATTAAAGCGGCTATACCCGGTCATTGCCGAACCAATTAATCTTGCAGCTGTAACTGGATTTAATTCGTATTACAAGGGTGGTCTGAAAAGTTTCCAACCTAACAAAGATACAAGACATTTTTTCTGAAATTTTCTGAGTCGGAAACTTTTCAGACCACCCACGTATGTGTTCTTGATGTCCTTGGGATGTTTCTTTGTCACGGTGTTCTCTGTGAGTACGCAAATTTGCAGATTCTTTGGACAATTTGGGCGATTTGACCGTTGAGAGCTGTGAAAGAATCCATCTTTACTGCCTCCTTTGAATTTTTCTGGGCAGATCCCTCTCCTCCCCCACCAACCCTAGCACTTCCTCGTTTGTTTTCTTTTCTGTCCGCTCCACCTTTTCCATCCTCCTCCACAACCACATTTCAAAAGCCCCAATGAATGGCCATGCTTCCGAGCCGTAAAAAACCAAACCCAAACTTTACAGGAATATGGTGTAACTAAAAATTAACAAAGACTGATTTTATATGTCGCATGCTTAGTGAGTAATAACCCCTGCCATGCACCATAGCGGTAGTGGGCAGGAACCCCAAGGACAGATGAAGAGAAGCTAAGGGTGTCCAGCGGAACTGAAGCCAGGCCCTCCTGTCAGTATCTCAGATGTGTATCCACAGGACTTCAGTGGCCCAGAATGGAGAAGTTATTTCGAAAATAATTATTGCATATGAAACGTAAAGATACTGAAAATTGAATCCAGGAAGTTTCTTTCCAAAACATAAAATCATAGTCACCAACATTGAAAAGTTGAACTGAACGGATTTTATTTTATTCATATATACCCTGCAAGCCATCGACAGTGTGTATGGCAGGGGGTGAATACACACCAGAATAATTTTACCGTAACATGACCCTACCGCCGTCGAACAATGTTATTATGATCTATCGTTGGTGGAAAAAATGACATCTTAAATATATTTATTCTACAATTCATTTCTCAAATTTTACTAACATGATCTCTCCTACCGTAGTACGAAGGGGGCAATAATACATTTTCAACATCACTGCTAAAGAGACCTCCTTCCCATTCATGCAAGAACATCAATCTGTACCTTAACCTTCGCTCCGTGAGTGATTTCCAGCCTAGCTGTTCTACTATTTAGGATACGCTACTAAGTTTATCATAACAAACGTTTCACAAATCTAGCTCCTCTACGCTCCACGCGATACCATTCGACAATTAATCCAACTTCGTGAGGATCCCATATACAGTATACCTGTACTTGCAGCGTATTCTAAATGAGGCCTAACCAACGACAGATAACAATTCTCTTTGATCTATCAATTACATTTAACAAGTACTCTTCTAATAACTCGTAATTTTTTGTTAGCTTGTCCACATATTCTCTTGGGTGAAACACATATCAGACATCGTGAGTGAAGGTAACGCCTAGGTATTTACTCGTAATTGAGTCTACACATTCCATTGCGGCGTTCCCAATCCAGTAGGCATTCGGGTTGGAATTGCTCTTTTTCCAAACAATGGATGATCATTGATTGATGAAGAAGGATTGACGATATACATCAATTATTAGAAATTTTTTACAAACTCGAACATAAGGACAAAATCTCCATAATTTTTAAAATGACATCTGGAAGAAAAACTTCATTTGAAATGTGTTTTACACCGATGGTATAATTGTATGTAAAAGTATTAGAAATTCTCGAGACCAATGAGACAATCTTAATCTTAGGAGAGCCTAAAGTATATGCAAATCGGACCTAGCCTACGTTAATTTCTAAATTTTTACCCTATTTTTGGTAAAAATTCGATTCTCTTTTTATTTTTATAGGCAGGCATGCCAAATTCTGTTCGTTCTTCATTGTATTAACATATTGTTTGCTCACAGAAGTAGGCATGAGTCCAAAATGTTAGAAAGAAGATTTATTTTTAACGATAAAACATTATGCTCGACTAAATTTACGTATATTCCCGTTTATGATATAAGTTCAGAAAGTCAATAATATTACGATTATTGGTCTAAATTTCGTGACGTTTGAACGGAAATATTTATTTTCCATGGTAACCCGTGAAAGTTTAATATTGAAATTATTGTCTTTCCTATTGAAATCCTTCACAGAATTATTATTTAACCAAACGGCTGATTTATACGATATAGTATTACTTGTATTACGTATTATAGCGTTTATATTATAGCATTAAGTTGAGAAGTAAGGATGAGTGTGTGAAAGCATAGCAGTGAATAAAATATTGATACAAACGGGCGTATTTTCCGCTTATTGGGTCGCGAAAAAAAAGCGTTCGAAAGAGTTGATCAATTTAATGAACGTCTTGCTAAATAGAGAAGTGTACTGGATCTATATGCGATTTAATCAAAATCTCTGCCACTGAAAGTTAAAGGTTCTGACGGGGAATGGAATGGTCACCTTTAGTCGGAAATCACTTTTGCTCTATGATAGCCATAGCAGAAGTAAAGGCATAGCAGAACGACATTAATTAAGGCGGAAGGTTAATAAAGGCAGAATATATGCGATCAAGCTTACTAAAAGTCAGTCCAGATATTGTCGTACCTGTTTAGTACATTATTGGATAAATGCGAGATGAAGGAGATGAAATTAGTCATAATAAAATGACAACGATAAAATCAAGAAATACGAGATCTATGACAAAATGCTAATTAGACAAAATTAAGATGAAATTAATCCATCCGACTCTATATAAAAAACCTCAGGTTATTAGGAAGAAAATTTGGAGAGGATTATATTAAAAGAGGAAGCCTTTACAAAGATGAATAAAATGTTGACAGGAACTCGAAGGGAAACTTAGAGAAAAGATTATTGATAACACTGTAAGGGAACGTTGGTCAATGATGTATCCAAAGGCTGATGTTTTTAAAACGGGGATGAACGCAGAATAAAATCAATTCTGTAATGAAAGTTCATGAGATTATTGTTATTGTACCACTGTAAATTTAGAATTTTCTGAAAGAATGCCAAATTATGTGACTTTTTATCAAGTAGATATAATATTAATGGATAATTTTTACGCGTTTCGAACATTAAATAAGAAAAATACTGTCATTAAAAAATATTCTCCTTCATTAAAGGAATAGCTGCAATTGTATCGTCTGGAAACAGAGGATGAAGCTTTCCGAGTGCGAAAGATATTTACTTCTTTTCTTAGATGAAACGGAATATATCATGGCTGATTAATTCAAGGTATTTGGACCAAATGGGTCATTAATACTTTCCCAGTCAATTCAAGACGAAAGGACTGAGCGGTCTTCGAATATTATATGGTTCGGTAACGGCCCATAAATCAAAACGGAAAATTTTCCCCGGAGAATTCAAGTGTAGGGTGGCTAAACAATACATCTTCTTCAGAGAGTATGTGCCCAGACGGAAAAAACAATTTTCCAGATGGTGCTACGGAGGCTAGACTATGTGTCGCCTTAACCCAGCTAAGTCCAAAAATCAATGCCGGAGAGTATGAAAGAAAATTAAGGTCCAGAAGCAGATCTAATACCAGTCTATATATCAATTTCCATAGCCCTCAATGCGCACTTTATGAAATACAATCATCTTACCATAGACAATCAATCTGAACTTAAATTTTATAGGTGAGAGTGTACCGCACTAACCCCACCCTGAGTCGGAAAATACACGCATCAGGGTACAGTTCCCAGTTCATTTCATTCCTTTGCCGGTGGCAAACCAAGTAAAATATAGTGCTTGACATGAATTCATAGTTTTCATGAAAAAGAAGATATAGAGGAAATTATTTCGAGTTTGAATAAGGTCAACCGATCAGTGGTCGAGCTTACTATTCAATAACCTACCACGCCGCTAAATGAAATGCAATCAGCGAAAAGATGTTATTGAAGTGGTTTATATTCCAGTAAACCTAGGTGACCTTTGCAACCACTTGACAACTTTTGTGCAAATAGAGGGAAGAAAACAGATTTTGGGTGCGATTATGGGGCTTCATGTCGTGAGCAGGTTTCCTTTTCACTTTTTACGCAAAATATCCGAAGACTACTTCTTTCAAACCTCGGTCCCTAGGAAATCTTACGACTAACAATAGGGAATCTGTAGGCCACACGCGAGCCATCCATATCTCACAAGGAAAGAAAAACTAATAGCTCAGTGGACATTTTATTCCTTTGAATATACATTCCATCCATCATTAGACTTCTAATCCCACGGACAGTAGACTGCAGTGCCTGTAAGAATCACCTCAAGTGCATACGAGAATGAAATAGAATGATAACAACGTATCCTCCCGCCACCTGAGAATATAATTAGAGGCCCGGCGCAGAAAGCAGAGAGCCCCCCGCATCTGGGTCTCTTAAATAACTAGCGAAGGGAGAGTAAAGGGACGGGACGGTCGCGAGCATAAAACCAGGTTCTCTAACTGACACTGACGAGATTCCCAGAATGAAATGGTTTCTGGCGTAAATTGCGAGATTCTCTCGTATTACGATCCAAGGAAGATATCTATACCAGCGGACCTGAATACTGAACCTCCAGAGAGGAGGAAGTCGATTCCTTACGGAAGCGAAAGGATAAGGTAAGGAACTCGGGACGAGCGCCTAAGTCTTAATAACTAGGTCTAGGTCTCAATGGATTGGCTATCTACAGGTAAAACTTGTCCTGTAAAACTTGAAATTAAATCGGATATAATTTTTAATCTCCACATTCGCTCTCATTGTCCTTCTGCCGAAACTGCGAATTTCAGTTCATTCCAATAAGTGGATACTTAGGAAATATTTTTGTAGGAAGTGAGCACTGATTTTGATATTCTTCAAACTTATGATACAATAATCAAGTCACAGAAGTAATCAGAATATAGAAAGCCAGTAAAATTTATGTATTGATTATATTGAAGCAAAGCACATCCTTAGATATTAACCCCTTATATTGACTGAGAACCGTCTAAGGCTAGAGAAACTTTCTAAAATTTACAGCCATTTAGCTCACCAATTTAACAAGAGATGTTTTTAGCTATGGATATTTGCAGGCATTTAATTAACATAATTTTTTTATTTGTGACTCTTGTCTATGCTTTAGACATTCTTCAGGCATTAAATTCAATCACAGAAATATATATATATATATATATATATATATATATATAAGAAAGAAAGGAAAACAAATGAGGAAGTACTAGAAATGGTGGGGGAGGAGAGGGGTTTATTGAGAGAAATCCTATGGAGGCAGGAAAAATGGATGAAAGGCGTATTGAGCGGTAGTGGAATGTTGAAGAGGGTAATAGAGGGGAGAATGTTGGGCAAGCGAGGTAAGGGTAGGAACAGGATAGGGATGTTGGACGGGATGAAGGGAGGAAAGAAGTACACCGAGATGAAGAGGGACCTGATATAGATTAGTTTGCTAGGTGGGGAGTCACAAAATGTTTATTTGATAGTTGTGTCCATCCAAAAACCTACCTTAACCGGTAGATTACCTAATAAAAAAAATATATAAGAAAGAGCCAAATAGAACCAATAACGCAACTCATTTTTAAGAAAACAGGGTGGTATTTTATGAAATATACGGTTTTCCTCTTCAATAAATGAAGAAATTATTTGCACAACAAGTTGAGATTCAAAAATGTAGATGCTAAGGTATTAACTCTTAATTTCGTACTAATTCTTTCTTAGAGAATTGAAATAGAACACAGCATCATAATTGATGAAAGAACGCCATTTATTTGTATCCCTACGACAAATGAAACTCATATATACACTTTTTCATGAAGCTACCACCTTCAAAGGAAAAGCATGTTTTACCAGCATGTCTAATCGACTAATTTTCGAATCTCCAAAATGACTTCGTATAGGAAAAAATACCTTTAAAAATTCGATTTATTTAATCATAATTATTATTATTGCTCCTTTATGATAATAACTTGCTTTGTTTTTGTATTTCAGCGTCATATAAAATATTATTATTTGGTTTTATTCCGTTTAACGTAGGTTTTGGATGGTCGCAGATTAAAAAATTTCTTAGATTCTTCTAACAAGACAAATCCAACCCTAAATTAAACTATTCTTCAATTTTGCATAATTTCTGCCTCTCTTCATTTCGTCCAACTCCTATCATTTTCATTCCCCTACCTTTCTCTTCTCTCAGTCTTCAATATTCCATCCTCAATTAAAATGCTCTGCAAACACCCTTCCTATTTTCTTTGGATTCCTTTCAAAAATCCTCTCTCCCCCACACCATTCGTTTGTTCATTTTCCATCTATTTCACCTTTTCCATCCTCCCAGGCTAAACCTTAAAATCCTCCAATCTACGCCTACCTTCTTACTTCAACGACAATGAGACAAGAACGTTGAGCCAAAAATGACTCTCCCGCAGTCTAACCCGAGAACCACCTCTGCATCTCTCCACAGCTGCGAAAGCCTCCGATCTACGAATGTTTCCGCACCTTACAAAACCATACACCATAATATTTTTTTTATTAATCTATTATTGTATTCTTGACATCCTTACTCAATGCCTCTGCCATCAACTCCCTTCCCTTTGTGACAGCATATTTACCTAAATTAATGTTTCCTCTGGCGTTACCACTACTTTGACCATACCGGTCCAAAACGCTTAAAAGATAAGGAGAAACTTAAACTGTCATACATAGCCATTTTTTTGTTTGAACATTTCGTTTTCGTCCTCCTATTTAACGTTAAACTTAATCTGCCTCATACTGGAAAACCTCATAATATTTGTCTTGCTTACATTAATTCTCCTCAGATATCTATCACACTGGCTTTTTAATTCACTCAGCAGTGTGTGTAAACCCTTGACAGACTGCCTAACGAAAACGTGATTATCCTCAAACATAATTGATTTTGTAAATTTTCCACCGACTTTCATTCTTTTCTCCAGTTCTTTCTATTCCTTTTTTACCATTTTCGTCAAGTATCTGTCGAAAAACTCGGCTGGTATTGCGCTCTTCTGTCTTACAGGTTACTCCTCTTCCTGCATCATACTGCCCATCTAGACTCCATTTGTCGCAGAATACTGATCAGTCTGAGACACGCACAGGTTTTCGAATAAGTCGCCTAGCTCTCCAATCTACTCGTATATTGTCTAATGTTTTCATTAATTCCATTGAAATTTCTCCATCAAACAAAGTTTAATGAGTTGGCACAGATGGTATCCTTTGGTAATTGCAAAAGTTTTTAGGAAAAAACGGACGGAAGAGTTTTATGGTTTCATTCGTAGCATGTTTGATTAGGAATTTTGGCAAAAAGATTTTGTTAAATTAGTGTCCATTTTTTTCCAGAATAGGGAAAAGGAGCCGAGAGTAAAAATTAGAGAGTGTTTGGATTATACTCAACTAGGAAGGTACTTGGGGGGCGGGAAAAGGGGCAATGGTTTACTTAGGGAGCAATCAATTTGTCTGTCTCGGATGTCAGTCTGGAAGGGGAGAGGTACGCGTGAAACCATAGAAGTAATCAATTAACAATAGAAATAAATATACATAAGTAAAAACAGGATGTATTAATGCTTTCCGTACATTTCAAGAGGATTATTTAAGCATTCTTGGGGAGTATTAAAAATAAGCCATATTATGCCAACAACGCATGAATGTCTTTTCCTATCAATTAACGGACCTTATTAAGCTAAAACTATCGAAAGGACGGACTTTAACAATATTTTTAGATGTCTCTGGTATTTTTGTAAACTCTTAATCAATTTAGAAAGCTGCCACACGATTTTCAGAAAAAAATTTAATATCGATCCTAATTATTTACCCATTAAATACCTCGTTATAACTATCAGTGTCTTTAATACGCAGTGTCATTCTGTCATCCTTGGATGTTTCCGCTTAATTAGCAGATGTTCACTCTAAACTTTTCACAATGTCGATTTGAGGACGACGCATTGAACGTGAGACACATTATAAAGTGTTTCGCCTGGTGAGTGGAGTATTTTTTTCACGATACACAGCAGAAAACTGAAAACACTTGGACACAAAAAGTCATTTCTGACTTCATTGATATTAATTTCAAGGCTAATCGATGATAGAGGTGAGTTATGGCGAACACTAAACATGAGGCGTTCTTGAGGAATGTTTGCACGGAATTTTTAACCATCAGTCATACTCTGCTCGCTGTCCACGACTGCTGCGATAAATGAGTTTTCGACATCCCACGAATCCCGGCCCCTTAAACCATCGTTGTTTACGTCAGCGACAAGTCGAAAGCCCCTCCTGCCCACCAATGCGGCGTGGGTCATGATTAATCCACTTCGATTCTTCAGAAATGAGGTCATCCAGACATTGAATTTAAACCAATGGATATAGAGTGATGAATCGATAGTGTTGAGGAATACATATTTACTGTATATTGGAGTACTTGGAGGGCCAAACTTTGCTCCTATGCGTGTCACTACGTAAAGGAGCAATAAACACTCCAGAAAAATAATATTTTATTTCCAAAGAGCATCTGAAAATATTTTAAATAAAGATCATGTAAGACGAATCATCGGGGATAAAATGAGAGTTCATATTGAAACAAAGACTATTTTACCGAGTTATCTTCTCTGCACTACAGTATAAATGCTTAAAACAAAATTTTATTTGAAAGATATACCATCAGTATCATTATGGATTCGTGATATATGAACAGAATCAGATTTTTCATTCGTACTTTCGTACTATTTATCTCATTCGCTGTATTCCTAAGCACAAAGCCCCAACTATGGTCTCCATCAATTTATTTAATTTAAAAATTTGAAACGTATTTGTCTTAGTGTTATTCTAACTCCTTCCTTTGATATATTTTCAAAAATTAAGACCGATTTAATTTTATTTCTCACAGCATATGGCGAGACGTGCTTTTAAAATCATCAAAATTCTTAGAGGAACAAAATCATGAGAGAATTTGAATCGTTTTTATTGTATATATTCCTTCTTTTGCAATACTTTCCAATGAACAAACCGACAAATGGCATTCTTTGCCTATTTATTTAACAAAACAAGAGCTTAACATTGTTTATGTGTTAATAACATCCTCCTTTAGTTTTTCTTCAAATGTGAAGACCAAGCAAAATCAATAAAATTACGCCAATTTACAGGCGCCTTCCTATTGGCATTCTCTTTGTGGTGACAGTTCATATTCACTGCTGCGGGATTTCTCAATTTAGGCTGAAGTGGAGATAGGAGATTGCTGAATGGTCCATCGACCATTTCAGAACACATTTTGGTGACCAGGTCAAATACTCAATGTCATGGAGCCCAAAATCTTGCCCAAAGAAAAGTGCTGCATTCTGAGAATCACCAGAGAGCCCGTAAAAATAATATAAGGACCCAAAAATACGAAAAGAAAGAAAGCTCGATCCTTTAGAATACTGGAAAACGATCACTCCACACTTCGACAAAATATTCCCGTTCATACGGCAGGCTGCAAATGACATCAACCTATCAGAGAGCGGAAGCCCCGCTGACACCTCCACGGCGAACTCCACTTCAACCTCTAAACCACCTCTAGATGTGGTGAAACATCTCTATTAACACAATCGGCCAGCGCTAATGTGGTATAAATTGATAAACAAGCCGAACTCATCTAAATGCCGCCAAAACTTTCAAAAGAAAATGAATCGAGCTAAATGGCTTTCTCGCGTGAAAAAGCAGCAATTTTGCTACGTTTGATTTAGTTCCTAAGTGACCAAAAATTAGCATTTTATTTATCGTTAATATTTTTAAATACTGCCATACTACTCCGTGCATGGTTCAACTTTGACACTACTTAATTTATTTCTGGAAAAAAAAACAAAACAAAGCGCACAAACTTTATTAAAAAACAAAACGGAGCGATTTCTTAAGGAGTTTCTAATACCAACCTTTCATGTGACTAAGTACTTCAAAGATAGCTGAATCACTTTCTCGCTACTGAAAACGGCATAATAACTTCATTTCATCAAATTCCTTAGAGATAAACATAAAATGTAGTCCTCATAAAATATTCATTACTATTAACTTTCACTCTATTTTTTAAGCCCAACAATGATATTTCTTTATGTATCTGACAAAATCGGAACGTAGAAGTTCTTATGACTACTTACGCATATTCCCTTTAAAGATTTTTAACAAATTGGGAACCCAGACGAATCCCTTTCCAGGTTTTTTATGCGTTTTATTTATTCCATTTCTCCAAAATTCAGCCCTTTTTCAAAATAAAATTGGTAGGAATCATTCACTTTTTAGGAGAGAACAATTTGATTTAATGTTTTTCATTATTTAACTCGGGACTTTTGTTTATTCAGTTCAAAACTTAGTGAATTTTTCATTCCACAAAATATTAGCATACGAATCTCCTGGAGTTCCTGAGAATTTTTTCTAAAAAGATCAACATGCATATCCTCACAAGTACTTCTCTTTAGTACTTCCCAAATGAATTCTCCGAAAAGAAGGGAGTATTCTAAAAATTACAAAAAAAGTGGATAGGGAATATATTCTATGATAGTTAAAGGTCATTATAGAAGGGAGAATGATGGGTATGTTGGATAGAAAAAAGATAATAGAACAGATTTTAGACTACATAAAAAGAGGCAGAAGTTGCTCAAAAGTGAAGAATGAAATAATTTCAGGCTAGGGAGAGACATTTTTCATGAGACATGGAAGCTTATAAATGACGGAACCGTCCGAAACCTGCACTTACTAGGTAGAACAGCTTTAATTAAATTAAAAAAGAACGTGAAAATTCTTTATGTTGGTTTTTCACCGTCCCATTGTATTATTTAGTAGCATTTACTTCATACGTATGTTGCAAGGCTAATTATAATTGAGAAATTGTATCGTTGTGTAAGAAGATGAGGCTATTTATTATCCACTACTAGTATCAGCCAATAAATGAAAATCCCTATCCAGAGTGCTGCTAAGTAGGCATGGCGTATACATAATCAAAGTTCTCACCTTAATCAAATGTCTCGAACTGCACGAGAGTAAACGTCACAAAGTTCGGAATTAAACTTCCACTACTTAAATAAATGAAACAGTAAATTTAGCATGGAAGAATTCAGTCTGTGAACCTTAGGAAAATAAGGATCGCTTATTTTCTTTTTTTTCATTCGTTCTATGCCCAGTTAGAGAAGGTATCATGAAGCAGTAAAGAGAAAGGTTCTCCTCGGTCCGCGATTACGTTATTTTCATTCGTACCATCTATAAGACAATAATACACAATTTATGTATTGATAGGGGTTACCATATTCTCTGCTATAATCTATATCAATAAAACTGACCTTAACCACAGCGTTTAGAAGTAAATAGTTGTACCGGATGCAACCAGATTCACATGATGTGTCCGCAAGAAAATTCATCAACTTGATCTACTGACGGGAAAGGTGTCACAATACCCTAAAAAAAAAATTCCCACCTCCTAAGTGAATATTTCTAAAGCCGACGATAAAAAATTATTTCAAATACCAAATCTAACAATGAGCGAAAAAAGTCATCCCCATCAGTATGAGAAAAACCTTTATTTCGAAGATTCTCTGCTGAGCCGGCGGTGAAACTCTAAGGTATAATAAAAATTTGTCAAACGTGAGTTTTATTCTCTCAATATTGTATGGGTAATAATTATGATCGTATCATACGTTATTTATGAAGTTGAAAAAAGTAAATTGTTACTCAATCAATAATTTGGATAATAGTCTTAAAAAGTAGAGCTCTTTAATTTCATTTTTTCCATTAATATTAGTGTTTTTCTTAACATAACTTTTAATAAGCTCATGACAGTTTTTTTGATCCCCTGTGTCACAAATATGAAAGCACTTGTAATTGTTATGGTCGTGTTTCCGTAAAATCTTACAAAAAATTAATAGTTTTTTTTAATAAACAGGTTAACGTAATTATGAAATTAGGTGATTTCTATAGAATACAAATATATAGTTATCAAGATAGTAGTCGAATATCTAACGCAAATAACTAAATAACTATTCATATTCGTTTGTTACATTAGATTTTACTGAGCTTATTTACATTTGATATAGATAGAAGTTTAGTTATTTGTAGAAGATAGAAGTGTTTTGGTTAATAAATTGCAATATTAAACATTGCATGTACATAGAGCTTGAAATATAACAAATTTGGACAATTGGTGATACTAGCTCTGTTTCCCAAATATAATCGCTAATTCTACTCTAGGTTTTCGCCTCAGATTGATTTGTTAAATGTTTCTTTAAGCTTAATACAATTTATATTTACTTTATTTTCCTCAGTTCTCGCTGCATTATTATAAAACAAACAGGTACATATACCCAACGGAATTATATTTTTCTGAATACGTTGATCAGTCACACTAGTACATTTACTGTGTGTGTAGTAAATAAGTTAATCGGTACCAATATTATTTTCCCGGAATTTTTTTTTCAATGCATATCTGTCGAAATTTAAATTGGTCGTCATGGGAAAGAATCTTGGGACAGAATTCAAACAAAGCATTTCAAGTGACAACCCTCACAGTGGAAGAACCGGACGATAGAAATCAATGAAGAGGGATCCATCCGTCTCTCACGTTATGGAGTTCACAAGATCATGCCCCATCTGGCAGACATGTAGCATGCAAATTTATCAGACCTACGAGAAGGGTGTAGCGAGCACAACAGTGAGCTAGATGCAAAGTAAGCGAAACGCTTCCCCGTTATACCGAAGGGTATAGGGGGAGGTGCGAGTTGGCACCCGCAGAATGGAGCAGCCGCGCAATGATCGATGGTTTCGTAGGCGTCAGAGAATCATTTTTGTGGGTAAAATTTTAAATATCAGATTGTAATATTCTTTGCAGCATGATTTATCGAGATATTGATACAGGTACAACTATTTCAGAGTGTTTTTCTAATCCAATCGAGTGAACTTTTCCTCAAAAAATACACGAAGAGATGCGTGAGCATAATTGGAGAATATTTGTGTATGTTTTTCACGCTCTTTTTAGTAATTATGGACATTATCTTTTATATAATTTGCAGGCTATGAATATATTCATCAATAAAATGCTTATTTCTACAAGGCGATAGGAAGAGATAAATCAAACAATTTTTTATCAAACATTTTACAAGTTTGTTAATAATTCACCTGAGAGTTTGCATTTACAAGATCATAGTTTTTAGAAAATCTTGATAGGTCTAAGTTATCCCTAAGCCTCAAAACACCCAACACATTCCTAGCATAGCCAATAAACACCCAAAACATTCAACCCAGGGAATTGGGTTTCCCGAGGAAAATCATTGATATGGTTTTCCTCAGGAAATTTCCTCTACAATTTCTGTTTCTTCTTTTTGTTTTATTTCCATTTGTAAAGTTCTCAGCAATTTTTTTTCCTGTTAAAATTTACATTCACATTCTACCTTGACAATATCATTCCATCGGATCTTCCAAACTCTCTTTGAGTTCATGTTTCTCGGCCACTCTTTCCGCCGAACCGTTTACCACAGCATAAAGCAAATTGTCCATTTTTTCGCCTTTAACTGTTGTACGTAGTTTGATTGTCTGTGTCAGGTACGAGATCGGTTCAAAAAGTTCCCGATCGTTTTCATAACGCTGTTTCAGTTGATTATTTAGATACGTTGTGTCCGTGGAAACTTTCCAAGTAACTGCTGTCAGCCATTTTATAGATATCTTGTTTTGTTGACAAGTTATGGCCGTTTATGTGAAGGGGTGTTCTTGTAGTGCGGCGAAAAGTCGGGTCCACGGAAATGAGCTCTTTGAAGGAGTACTAGTGTTGTTCTGTGGACTTCTGCGTGAAACTCTAAAAATCCTTCCCAAAAGCTTTTGAGTTGATTACGAAGGCTTATGGTGAGGATGCTGTGAAACGTACCGCAAATTTTGAGTGCTTTACTCAGTTCATCAAGGGGCGGCAATCAGTGAAAGACGACGAGGGTTTCGGAAGACCATCAACGCCGACTGATAACCCCCACATTGAGAAAGTGAAAGATCTCGTTCAAACAAATCAACGTTTGGCTGTCAGAAAACTTGCAGAAGAGCGTGGCATCTCGATTCATTCGTGCTTTGAAATCCTGAATGAAAAATTGAGGATGCAACGAGTAGCCGCAACATTCGTGCTTCGCCTGGTGACATCAGATTGGAAACAATATCGACTTCAAGTCTTTCAGGAACTCTTTGATCGAGTTGAATAGAATGAATGTAAGTCATGGGTTTATGGTAATGAGATCGAAACAAATGTACACTCTTCATAATGGATTGGTAAAACCTCCGCTCAAAAAACGCTCGGCAATTTCGCTCAAATGTCAAGGTGATGTTAACTGTTTTTGTTCAATGCAAAGGAGGTTGTGCATCACAAATACCTAACTTAAGGGCAGAGTTTTAACGCGGAGAACTACCTGGGGGCTATGAAACGCCCAAGTGAGAGAATCAGGCAAAAACGACTCAAACTGTTGGAGTGGCGAGTGGTTTTTCACCACGACAACCTACCGGCTCATTCATCTCTCAGTATCTGTGAGTTTTTAGCAAAAAACGATACCGATGTGCTGCCCCACCCACCATACTTACTAAATCTGGTTCCATGTGACTTTTTCCTGTTCCCCAAATAAAAAATCCCACTTAAGGAAAAACATTTAACCACATTTCAGACAAAGAGAAAAATTCGATGGAGGATCTTATGACCATTCCGGAAGATAAGTTCCAGGACTGTTTCAAAAAGTGGAAACACCGTTGGGATAAGAGTATACGTTGGAAAGGAGACTACTTTGAAGAGGGTCCCGACCAATAGTTTGTTAGTGAATTATTTTTTGTAATAAATAAGGTTCGGGAATCTTTTGAACATACCTCGTATTCTAAATAAGTATTCTCATGTGAACAATATTGAATTTTTCATTCCTAAATACTCTAAAAATCAACATCAATGTTGTATACCACTTCACTTTAAGCCCAAAGCTTCCGGAATTCATGGACGGGACGGTCTGGGTACTGCAGTAGAATAGATAGGAAGATACGGTGTGGGGCAAACTAAGATGATGTTATATAACCCACGAAACCAGTTTTTTGAGTCATTAACATTATGCTAGAACAATAAAAAAAATTCTCCCTTGCGAATTACATTATTAATAGGACAGAAAAGTATTTTACGCACTTCATAGAATTCCGATAGTTTGAAGGGTGCCACAGTTTCAATGAACAAGCATAACCCTTCAAAACTCCTCGTTCACTATATTTTTTAATGAAGCTTTTTAATTAAATTCATAACCACATTGGTAAATTAATAATAAAAACAAATATAGTAAAATATTTAAATATAACTTTAACAATTCTCTCCTATTTCTTGATTAAAATGTACGTTCCTTCACATTTCATTCTCAACAGTTACAAGATAAAGAGTTGGTAATTTGAAAAACATGTTTAGGAGTTATGATTTTAGACTTTATTTACCAATTATCTACATTCCTATGCTTGAACAGCGACACTTGAACTGAAATTTTAAGTGATTTACGATGCACTTTCACAGCGTTTTTAAATACAAATCAAACTTAAAATTAACTCATTTTTTGTAATAACTCTGGAATTGTAGATCGCTCAGCCTCAAGTTCTGGGAAAAATAAAATGGAAGTGATAAAGTGATATGTGAATTAAAGAATTTCAAAGATTTTATTTGATCAAGTGCTTAGCGATTTTGGTTGGTATTGTTTGTTGGCTATGTATGAGGTATAGTTCAAATATCTCGGTGAAGGTGGGAAATTTAAATTGCCAGTTTGCGTCACACACATTAGTACATATGCATTGTAGAGAGTAACGAGATACTCTGGTGGGAGAGATATCTGGAGTGATAATTCTGGGAGAGAGACGTTATTGAAGAGAGAGTATCAGATTTAAAGTAAGATTCCATGCCTTGATGACTTGGGAAAGGAAGATACGAGCGGTCGGAGGAGTGTAGAACTGGAAACGAGGATATTAGACCTTACGGGTTGACAGTAAAATTTTATCGCTACAGTTTCCGTTTTGAAAATGTTTCGCGTAAAAGCTTTGCGTTTTGCTTCAAACGATGAGGTTGAAGGCAATTCAGCCGTGTATATCACACTGACTGTACCAACAGTCTAAGCCTCTCCGAAATTAATGCTGACAGTCACCAATTCTCGGCGATATACGTGGGGTCGGACTCAGAAGGTTTGGGTGAAAATTACAACCTTTGGCCTGGCATTCCTAAACCACTTGAGGACGGTAAATGAGTGGCTATTGTCAAAGTTAAAAGTAGCTCGAATACCTTAATATTGTAAATTGTTCCTAGAGATACGAGCTGGATTAATGTTGTGGTAATTTTGGTCAATGTATGACCCTCATCTTTCCGCTATTATATAATACATGAGACTGTTCGCTAGTGTATGTGCCCTGGAGTTATTTAAAAACAGGGTTGTTTTCTTTTCCTATATGTTTCCTTAAAAATTGGTAATAATGCAAAACTTGGAAAAATTCACAGCAAAAATAAATTTTCTGCTTTCGGTGCTTTTGAGCATATTAATTTCTCCTTAGGGATGACTTTTTAGTAATTGATTTTATAAAAAGCGGGTTTTAATTTTCCTGATTAAATGAGGTATTTGTACGTTCGTACTTTATTTGATCACTACACTAAGGTTGTACAATTCTTCAGCCGATAGTTTAAAAATACATATATGTCCAAAATGTTCGAATAAACAACGCTGACTAGGCACAATTACCCGGTGGTTATTCACAGAAACAATGGAGAGAAAATTTTATCTCTCAATAAAAATGCACATAAACATCTAAATATTTTTCCACGGATAGTGGAAAGATTAAAATCAAAGTTAGTAGAATTGTTTCCTATGAAGAAACATTAACTTTTCCCCTGAACTCGGCGGAAATATGAACGAGAATCAAAAATTGATCCCTGACAGACTGAAATTTGAAATGAGAAGACCTTTTAGTTGAAGACCGCGTTTTAACAATACGGGGTGCGTTACTAAAATAAGAAAATTAAATTTCCCACCGCCTCTCCTATTGGTCGGAGTGGGATCAAAACACTTGGAGTAGGTGGGAGGACGCTGAGCTTTGCCGCGAAATCAGTCTCAGGGCTCTCCAAGCTGTGCGAGCGGTAGGACGTCAGTTATTGTAAACCTTTGCTCGCCGATGGTGTCACGAAAAATATGGAATCGATGATTTTGCAACGTTACGCGACTAAGTTTCGTGATAAACTGGAAAAATCTCATGAAGAGACTAAAAAAATTATTCGTGAGGCTTACGGGGATTGCTCTGTCCTACTCATGAGTTTTGGGGTGGTTAAAGGCCTTTAAGGAGGCCGGGAAGAGGTTCACGACGAACAACGCTCTGGGCGACCGTCAACCACGAAAACCGACAACAATGTGGCCCCTGTTCGACAATTTTTGGACTCAAACCGTCGATTGAGTATCAAGATGGTTACCAATGGACTGAAATTGTCGCCTATTGCTGTTTTACGCATTGTTACTGAAGATATAGCGATGAGGAAAATGTGCGCTAAGCTCGTGCCCAAAGTGTTGTCAGACGACCCAAAGACCAACCGAGCGGAGATTTCAAGTGAACTTTGGAACGTATTGAAAACGGACCTGATTATTTGGACAACGTTATCGCCGGTGATGAAACTTGGATTTTTTAATAAGACCAAGAAATAAAGCGTCAAAGCTCTGAGTGGCACACCGACCAGTCCCCCAAACCCTAAAGGCAAGAATGGGCAAATCAAAGTGAAAACCATGCTCATTGTCTTATTCGACAGTAAAGGAGTGGTTCATAAGGAGTTTGTTCCTCAAGGACAGACAGTTAACGCTACGAACTACGTGGATGTGTGGGAAAGACTTCGAAAAAGAGTCATCAGGACGAGAAAAGACTCTCCGCTACCTGGCAACTCCATCACGACAACGCTCTACGAGTCCGCGAGTTCCTGGCCAAACACCAGGTACCAACGCTGCCCCACCTCCCTTGACGTCGCCCCAACAGAATTCTTTTTGTTCCATCGGATTAAGTCTCCCCTGAAAGAAACCCGTATTTTGTTCAAACGGGTAGAAGAGATCCAATCAGCCGCAATGAAGACCTTGCGAGAGACTCCCGAAGATGCCTTCCAGGGCGCGTACCGATCATGGTAGAATTGTTGGAAAAAATGTGTAAAGATCCGAGAACAGTACTTTGAAGTATTTTAAGTGCTTGTGCAAATCTATTCAATAAATTAGTTTTAAAAATAATTGCAATATTTCAGAACGCACCATGCATGTTTCATGGAGTGTCTTACATCTTAATGACCAAATATTTTCACATCAATCATAATACTAAATCATGGGATCTTTTCGAACGTAGATCGCTGAGACTAAAATTATAACTTTATATTTTATAAACAAAGTACAAAAATTAACGGTTTCTTTTGGCACGTGGAATTTAGAAGCGGAATGAAAAGCCATAACTTTTTATAACAGTTTCTGCAGTAATGTTGATTAACTGAGGAAATTTAAAGATACCATTCTCTTTGGGGAAAAACAAGAAACAAAGGTCAATTAAAGGAAAAAACAACATTATATTATATTTAGAGTGCACATGACCTTCCCTTGTAGAATCAAGAAATGAATACAAAATGCTATCGTTTCTGAATTTCAGAAGCCATCTGGTGGGAGAGAAATGTTTTGCTAGGCAACCGATAAATTTTGGAGGAGGCTTAAAAGGTAAGACCGTCTTAGTTCCGATCCACCCGTTTCTCCAGGCCCTTAACGTGTGAGCATGTCACAAAAGAGAATGGGAGTAGTAATAAGTCGATCACTCAAGTCACTCCCTAGCTCGTTTTCATTCTCTACTGTAATTTACTTTGTGAATGTGTAGGTTCATATTAATTTATAGATGTGTATGTATGTATGTATATATGGATGTATATATTTGTTAAGATATGTGAATATGTGCGTCATTCATGTATGTCTGTAGAGGTATTTAAGTGTATTCACGCATGTAAGTATTACGTATGGATGTTCTTATAAATTTTATGGCCATTATATAATGCATATGATGATGGGTTGAATAGAACAAGGCACCATTTTGTCTCAATTTCACCATAATAAAGACCTTTATCTATCTATCAATGAAATCGCATTAAAAGCGCTTCTATGACACTTTCTTCAAGTCTGGCTTAGGAGAAATTGTTGCTTACATTAAAAAAAGTAATCGAATTCTAAGCGAAAATACAAACTTTAAGAACCCCCAATGACTTCTTGATCATTAAATACATTACTCGCGCGGGTCACGTATGCGTACTTATTAATAAGATGATAAATGATTTCGGTCACAACCTTTGTTGTAAAATAAGCACTAAGGTTGTAATGATACGTTGCGTGAAAATGAATGAAATATCGAGTAAAATGAAATATATCGTCAATAGTAACAGTATTAGGAGTGTAATTGTGTTGTCAAGTTATCAATAAATAGTAAGGAAAGTTACAACATTTATGTCGGAGTGCATGGAAAATAGCAAATAAACCAGTTTTGCTCAACTATTGAGAAGGTATTTGGCAAAAAGAGGAAAAGTAGTACGGGCATTCAAAGAAGAACTGTGTCAGTTAAATGTGATTTTTATGAAGTCGGGGGCTGAAAAGATAATAATCGTAAATTGAAGTCTTTTGATACATACTTTATTAAGTTACATTGTCAATGTTTGGAACTTGGAATGTTAAGACAATGTTGAGGACAGAAAATTAGAGAATATAAAGTGAGAGACGGAAAGAGTAACTATAGACGTTTTAGATCTATGCGAGCTGAAATGAAAGGATAGCGGGGATTACTGGGGTGATAATTATAGAATAATATACAGCGGCGGGGACGAGAGCCAACGAGGGGTTGCTGTCATATTAAATAAAGAGGTAGGAAGAAACGTATTCAACATAGAGCAATCAACGAATAGATTATTACTAGTAGAGATTAAAGCGGAACCGACGAACTTGGTCATTGCTCAAGTATACATGCCACCGAGCAACCACAAGGAGAAAAAAGACGATAGGATATACGATGAGTTAGAGGATATAATCGCGTGCGTTCCTGCAGGGAAATATTTGATAGTGATAGGGGATTGGAATGCGACGGTAGGCGAAGGAAGAGATGGTAATGTGGTGGGGGACTTAGGCATAATGAATGAGCGCGGGGAGAAAGCAATTGAGTTCTGCAGGAGACAGGCGTTAGTCATCGCCAACACATGGTTTAGACACCACAAAAGGCGTAGGTGTAGATATACATGAAAAATGCCAGGTGGCTCAGAAAGGTATCAGATAGATTATATCCTGGTTAGGCACAGGTTTAGGAACAACGTGATCAATTCGAATAGTTTTCCGGGAGCGGATGCGGTCTCTGATCAAACTTAGTAGTTATGAAGTATAGCGCCCGGTTCAAAAAGATAAGGCAGGTTAGGAAATGGAATATAAAAGCATTAATTAAACTGATTCGGAAATAGTATCGAGACTTATGAGAAAATCATGAGTAAGGGAAAGAATCTGAGAAATATTGAGGAAATATGAAAATATATCAAAAAATGGATATCGAAAGCCGCAAAATAAATTACGAGTAAATTACTGGTATAGGAACTGTTAATAGGAAAAGGACAAGAAAACCGTGGACCACAGATGAGATGATTAGAAATATAGATGAAAGAAGGAAATGGAAGAATGTAAATAGAGAGTAACGTAGAAGGAAGTACAAAGAGTTTAATAAAAATACAATGAGATGAGTAACAAGTAGACCAAAAGAAGCGTGGAGGGAGACGCAGCGCGACGATCTCGTAGAAATAGAATAGGGATGTTGAACGGAATGAAGGGAGGAAGGAAGTATACGAAGATGAGAAGGGACTTGTTCTAAATTGGAAAGTTTGGTTGTGTTATGTTAAGAGAGACTATAGTATAAATAAAGTCAATGTTTCTTCTCATCAGTACCTTTCATTAAGCCATATATTTTTAAACGAATTTCCGTATAACAAAAAATTATTAATGCCATTTATGACAGATATACGTCCCTTAATCCTGAATTTCTATTATCCTTTCTATTGTTTTAGGCTCAACTTTGTGGAAGTTCATGTTCATTATTTATTTTATTAAGAACACAATGTATACTACATCCACTGTTATTTATCATCGTACTATAATCTAAGTACGATAATAAAGAACAGTGGATGTATACATTGTGTTCTTAATAAAATAAATAATTCTATTATTCTTATCTGATTTCTCAAGTTAACCGTCTATTTCCTGATTCAATCAATAATTGCTGGAAATGGGAGAGAGCATTTTTTATTTTTCAAGGTTTTGAGTACTAAATATTTCTAGTCATTCGTTTACGAAAAAGATAATTATTTTACCGCCATATTTTGTATCTCTTCACCTTTCTGCTAGATGATTAGATCCAGAACACGTTAGACCTTTGGCTAAAAAGGACCCAAGTTTTTAATCTCAGGAATTTAGAATATAGATTTTGAAACATCACATGTCGTTTACATATTTTTTCGGTTTCGATATTCCTCAAATGATTACCACTGCTACACTTACACATGAAAGTTCAGTATCCACAAAATACGGACGTAGAAGCATAGGACGGGTCACCGGTCGAATGAAGTTTTAATTATTCTATGGAGTAGTAATAAAGAAGAAAAGAACATCATAGGAGCTGTTTATTGAAGTACTTTAACGTGTCCATCGTAAAGATAAGCTTCTCCAAATTATTTATGAAAGTATTAAAAAGTTGGCAAAGAATAGGACATTATTATATTTGAAGGTATTTGACATTATTATAAATTACTTATCATTCCTATGAAACTGTATTCCAATTCGATCAGATTTTTGGGTGCATGAAATATTTCCAGAAAATGTGCGTCCAATATGAATGAGTACCATTCATGAATATCCAGGACCTAATAAATGGATACCTTTAGCGCACATTATTCAAAATCAACTCACTTCATTGTGCAAAAATGATTAAGAAGAGTTCAAGAACTTCAATGAAATACATCGGTATACAAATGCAAGCATTGAAATAATAAAATTATTTTCTTCACGTCAGCGTGTCAGAGCCTTTA